>OZ007521.1:12433283-12908830 GCA_963931895.1 Eupithecia pulchellata
GTTGTTGATGTTATATATATTTATTTGTATAAATACCATCATGGATCCGTTCAGTGGAAGAAGCCGGCGTGTGGTGTAAGTCCTTAGGAAGCGCTGGCTCGTGGGCGGAGCGCGGCCGCGCCGCCGGGTACGACTGCCGCGCCGCAGACCGCGCCGACGCGCCGCCGGCGCGACGCCGCACAACCTACCACAGATTATAACATTATCATCTTTATAATATACAATTTAGTTATAGAATACTAGCGGTCCAGCCCGGCTTCGCACAAGTATTTAACAAAAACTAAATTTTTCATGCAGAACCCTAATTTTTTTGAAAATATTCTATAGCCTATGATTAACATAGTCCGTGATTAACATAGGCTATATAAGGAATCCGCATAAGAATTTTTGTTACAACCTGTGTGAAGCCGGGGCGGACAGCTAGTAGAGGATAGAACTTTAACGTGGTTTAAACAAGGTTCAGTTTACCTTGCCGGCCGGTAGCTGTGGCTTCACCAGCGTATCGGATCTCTCTCCCGTGGACGCGGAGTCACTCTCGCCTACTGACGACGCTTCGCGACTGCGCTCTGCGTCGTGGCTCGAATGCTCTGAGCTCACTGATTCCGCGTCGATGTCGCCTGGAACCCATACAAGGTAAATAATGATGTGTACAAGACGCATCCGACGCTCGTGATGTGACACGACCCTCTGGTCTTCACTGAAAATCAGCGCTGGGTGGACACACCAGTGTGCACCCAGCGTAACGCTGAGTGATGACCATATTTGCCTTACTATATAACCTACTTTATAGCTTAGATTTTAAGATTTCTGTGTATTATAGTATTGTTTTATTAAGGTATATAAAAATATTTTCTTTCTTCTTCTTAAAGAAATTATGTATGAATAGAAAACTCAGCGAAATTATAGATACGTTTCAGTTAGATTGCTTGCTGCGTTGCCATATAAAATCGTGACTCACATCGTCATTGTGACAAGGGGACAACTTTGCGTCCCGCTTTGCGTCTCCGGAGGCTATGATTCATTGAGATGGAATCAAGAGCACTAAATGCAAATAAATAGACTTATATCCAAGACTAGATCAGAATAAATTAATAAATAAATAATTAATAATGCTGGCCACTTCACATAGCATTATCTAGCCCCTAGCTGAGCAGAGCTTGTATTATGGGTACTAGATAACTGATATACAAGTACAAACATTTATTTTTTAACTATACATAGAAAACGGACAGAACTCCCTGAACAAATATTTACCCCCAGGCGGAAATCGAACCCGCAAACTCCTGCGCCGCAGGCGGAACTTCGCCCACCGCGCCACAGAGGTCGTCAGAATAATGTCGTTATGCTGTAATGTCGTGATGATCGTATGACAGTCTTACCGATAGAGTTCTCATGCGCCGCATCCCCGTTGACATGATGCTGATGCTCCTTGTTCTGACTAGACACCATCATCACGCTCTCAACCGGAATGGCTCCCAACGGATCCACCATCATCTCTTTCGCCTCACAATCCCTGAAATCATCATGTACAAAACGTTTTAGTTCAGACATAGCACAAATCTATCATCTATACTAATATTATAAAGAGGAAAGATTTGATTGTTTGTTTGTTTGTTTGAATTGAATAGGCTCCGAAACTACTGGACCGAGTTGAAAAATTCTTTCACCATTAGAATCCTTAATTTTCCGTGATGAACATAGGCTATATAATATTTTCAAAAAAGTTAGGGATCCGCATGAAAAATTCAATAATTGAACCGTGGGCTGTATATTCAACCTCTTTTTCTATTATGGCGCGTCAGAATAGAAAAAGAGGTTGTATAGCGCACGGTGCTTGCTTTTTCTCTACGGCCAGTGTCAGTTTTGGAATGTCGAGTCAATGTCAAAAACCCCAATGCTGTTAAAAAAAGTAAAGATCCGTATGAAAACTGTGAAACCCATCGTTTTAGTGTGTATAATTTCTGAAATTTTTGTTTAATACCCGTGCGAAGCCGGGGCGGGCCGCTAGTCGCATATAAGATGACTCCTGTGGCGCGGTATTCGGTCTACCTACGACACAGAAGGTTGCATGTTCGGTTCCTGCCGAGAGAAATAACATCTGCAGATATTTGTTCCTTTAGTAGGTTCTTTTAATTAGCGCTTAAGACATCTACGGGCTGAGGGATCGATTTTAACGTCCCGAGCGCCAACGCGCACATAAATCGAAGTGCAAAAGTTTGAATATATGTCAACAATGTCTTCACGCCAAAACTACTGAATAAATCGCGCTGAAATTGTGCATGGATTTATTTTAGTTTTAGACATTGATTAGTTACTTTGATGGTGTTTTTTTTTTGTTTCAATATAATATTTCTTCTACTCACCTCAAAAACGGGTTAATCCTCTTCCCACCCGGCGTTATAGGAGTCTTAGCCTTCTCAAACGTAGAATCATCCAACTCGTTCTTCGACACGACGATATCGTTCTTGAGATCGTTGATATCGTTCCGCAGTTCCGTTATCTCGTTCCGGAGACCCGCCATGGAGTGTTTGGTGCGGGTTATATGCGTGTAGTCCATTGTTTTATCGAAGTCTGGCGTATCGTCGACGGACATACTTCGGATGGAAAGTGTGTCGTCGTTTGTTAGGTTCGTTGATGATACCGCTTGGGATCCTGTGGACGTTAATTTTTATATAAGAGGTACGGTTTATGTGTCTTTTTGAATATTTTAACAACTTCGCTGCCGGTCTGATTATGAGGGTGCCTTGAGGAATTCCGATATGATTTTTTTCAAACAAACTGAGCGACATTACTCTGCAAATTCGCGGAGTTGGCCACACCACGCTTAACCCATGTCCGCGAATATGCAGAGTCGGCGCTCAAGTTGTTAACGCTGCTTTCAACTCCAGTCTCGCATTACTACATATTCCTCATAAATATCTAAAATCTCGGTTTATTTGCTACTTTACCATAATAAACAAGTTATTATTTCTTATTGATGCCCAACCCGCATGCCCAGCATGTAGATTATGTACCCCTCACCCCATATGATAAATAATGCCACCTATGGCGCTCATTAGGGGAGGCCTATGTCCAGCAGTGGACTATTATAGGCTAATGTTGTTGTTGTTGTTTTAGATTGATAAATTCTTTATTTATTCATTTTCTGAAAATGCATACTTTGTTAGCAGTGCCTTAAAATATGGAAATAATATGGATCTGTGTCTGAAATAAAAACATTTTATTTATTTTTATTTATTTATTTTTAAAGCCTATGTTAGTTTTACTAGGGTAAATAAAAAAATATTTTCTTTCTTTCTATTAAGCTCTTGATGTATGCAATATTTACCATAACCACTGGAAGATATAGAGGGAGAGTTCTTGCTGGGAACTCGCTCGCAGGCCAACTCATGTAGAGAATCAAGCGTTTTCGAAGTCGGTAGGAAACCGCGCGGCGTTGCTCGGGAGCGGGTGCGCTGTAAATATTATCATTTTTCAAACATGCTTATAAATCGATGCTGATACCGGTTTGTTGGGAGTTTATGGTCGTATTCCTGGCAATTTCGAGACACTCAGAGCTCTGAGATCAGGGCTAATTCTTGAAAATTGTGATAATAATTTATTTCAACCATAAATTGGTAACACCAACAACTTTTTATGGAATATACCATTTCACTTAAACATTAACTCACCAAGTTAATATTTGAGCGAAATCGAGTAAGAAGACATACTTACTAAACAAACTTTGGTATACTTTAATAAAATTCCATCAAATTCTGATCTCAATCGTAGCCTTGCTATTTTCCATGGGTGAGATATGAGCTTGATGCTTTTGATAGACACTCAAACTGTCTTTCACTCTGTACCACAAGTCTAACTGCAAACTACTACCACTAGTTATGTAAAGGTCTACTCACATTAGACCGCGGCGTGGTCATATCATCAGCGGGCGCTGACTCCGGCTCCGAGTGAGAGTCATCATCGTTCCGTCTCCCCGGCTCTTCGTGCAACGTCGTCATACGAAGCCCTATCTTCCCACTGGCTGGGGACGCTGAAATTATCGCGCAATGGATGAATTTATTTGCTTTACGAAGTATTTTTAGAGCATGATCTATGAGAAATAGCTTACAATTTATGATACTTAGAACGCTGTTTCATTGCGAAAAAGCGTTCTAGTACTAAATAATAAGGCTTAAATAAATGACTTCAGATTTTTAACTTTAAGAAAATGTTTCTAGGCTTTTTGAGATGCCTGTTGTCGTATCGTTAGTGTTAAGGAAAAATCTGATTCGAAAATAATTTGAATCAATTCATGCTTTAGAATTTATCAATTTCATGCCAATCATAGAACTCAATTTAAATAATGATTTATTTTGCAAATAAAACGTAACAATGTTCAAGCTACTTGACAATTTCACTGATACATGATCACAAACAGTTTGATCCGTATGACGATTGTGTAAGGTTCACAATCATACGTTTCAAACTCATGTTTTTTTACTATGGTCAACTATGAAGATTCAAATAATAAAACAAGCCCAACTAGCGATTCTACGATTGTACACTTGTCACGACATATCCAGTGCGATGTTGTGTTAGGCACAGAAGCAACGTGTTCAGTATCGAATAACAACAAATCTGTTTCTAATAGAATTTGTACTGTAATGAAGATGGTTGTCTAAGTGCTGTCTGCGGCTAAGTTAACATCGGTCAAGATACATCGAGAGCAGTGTAAAACGTACACTTGTTCGGCGTTTGCAGTCGGAGTGAGTTCAGGTTCAAATTCAAGTTTAGGAATGTAGGCCGGGCTGGAAGAAAAATGTTAGAGTACTTATCAGATTGAGGTCTTATAAATTTTACCAACAAAGTCTTTGCCTTTTTGTTTCATCCTTATTGTACCAATTTTACACAAATTTATTTGAATTACAATCGTATCAATTCAATCAAGAGTCCAAGTGACGTGTCCAAGAGTCCTGTTAATTCTAGAGGAAATAAAGCATTTTGAATTTTATATATCATAGGCTCAGATTTTGATGGTTAAATTTCCTTTATAGTTGCACCAACAGGATCTGTCAATACCAAAATGATTAGACACAATTTTCTTTTATTTCTCACATTATTTTTAAATGTAACTTAAATTTTTAGTTGGTTAAACAATTAATCTTCTTGCTAAGCTATTATCAGCTTTATTCCAAACAGTTATCAAAACGCTCATACAATACACAATACATCTGTACTAAACATGCTTTCAGAGATTTACTCTTCACTCATAAATCATTATACTGGCTACTTCCATGCATCTTGTACCACCTAACACAAACACTGATCTAAAACTTACAATGTATCGATCTATACTACTATTACATTACATTTACATACTATTGTATTAAATAGGACTGTTTCTCAAGTGTTTACGCATTACAATAGTTTACAGAATTGCCTAAAGTACCATCGTGCTTAAATTGCGCGTTAGGTGCCCTGGTTTATAGAGAAAGTTCACATAAGCTTTTGTCACTCCCTTTCTATAGTTAAAGCGTATTCCACTTCTCAGGTTCTCAGCAATTATACTAACGAAGAGGAAGGGAGAAGGAAATAAAAACAAATCATGCTTGGTCATGCAAATGAAAGAGACACGCAAACAAACAGATAGTCAACACAACGACAGAAGCTTGACGCTCGAAGCTTGCGTTTCGATTTTGCGCTCTATCAGCCAATACATTAGGGTCTAATTTTGATTCAATAACGCATTAGACGTTTTGTTCTCAGTAACAAAACGTCAATTGCCTGTCATCTTTTCAGCCAATCGATGGGTAATACACGTTTCCATGATAACAATGATCACAACACATCTATAACTCCATTTAACTGTTTTGCATTCGATCTAATAATTTTGCCATACATTTGCCATTCCGATAAGACCATAATTCCATTGTTTACCTGATAGGAACGAGCCTGAAGGTAGCGGGGGATTAGAAAACAACGTTAGTCAAGCCTGGGGAACAATCTGTGTTCGAAAGCGTCCGTGTTCTGATAGATACGTCATTCAGAACAAAGTGGATAACCCTTCCAACAACGTAGCCGTTGCAAGGTTTAACCAAAGAAAAGCACATAAATACAAAATAAAGAACTTTTTTGTTAATTGAAAACGGAATGTTTATATAGTAAGAAGTAGGTATGAATAGAGGGGGTAGTCAGATAGATAGAGTATAGAATTGAGCCATAGCATTGCCACAAAGCAAGTTGAAAATAAAATGTAATAGTGATATGAAGAACTGGATGTAGCGTCGACGTGAGATATAAATATTTTGTAGTTCTTAGGTTCTGTGAGTATCAACTGAACTGCCTACATATATCGTACTGTCTTTCTAAGATATGTACGTACACTATTCAATATGTTTAGTAATACACTATACTAAACCTATACGTGCATCGTCTGTTACTTCTATTCTGTTGTAAGTATACAAACTACTGAATGCACTAAAATAATATCTTCTAATACGCACTTGCGGTTATGCAAAGTGCAAAATTTCTGTTTATAGCCATGACAATATGTGACTGTGAGTGAGAAAGAGTTAGAATGATACTGTTACAAGCATTTATCACGTACGAACGTATTGGTTTATTTCTCGTTACTTATGTACTCAGGATAACGAGAAATAAATTATTGAATAAGTGACGCGATGTAAACACGTTATAACTATTATCATGTAAACGAATCTGAAAGTACAAGAAATTCTAGTGTTTAAGAGGATTTTCAATTCTTCAGGTATCTTACCTAGTCCGAAAGGTTTAGTAGGGGTGACAGATTCGGGATCGTTGTGGGCGGGAGCTGCGTAGGAGTGGCGATGCAATGGCCGACGTGGCGTTTCGTCGACTAAGTCCGCCACGCTGCCGGAACGACCCGAAGCTAGCCCGGCGAGCGACTCGAATGACGAGTCCAGACGCATGATCTGAAAGAATTAAATTTAGATTAAAATAACTTCTTAATTCAAAATATAAATACTACAGGACAATTTGTAGTTCATTTTGTTTTAGCTCCATCAAAAATAATAAGTTTTCACGCAAGATTCACTCATAATAAAAGAAAAGATGACTTTTTTCTTTCAACCAATAATTTACAAGAAAAGTAACTTGATAAGCCAACGATCTACCCATTGAGTAGTCACAAAAAGATAAGTAAGTGATGTAGTCATGACTTACCTTTCTTTTTGTGTCGATTTATCGATGAATTAAGATATACATTTACAATTCTACAATACCATTTACAGAACTAAACTAAAACTATACAGTAAAAGCTTCTAATTCTAATAAGTATCTATTGGTACAGGTAACAGCCGTGTGTGAGTTAAAAGCTGAAGTTTAATAACTACAACAAGCTCTACTGTGCGGTATCTTAAAATCTAATTAAATATTGTTAAAACCGAATAGAAATAGGATTTCTTTGTAGTATAAGGATAAGGAGCTAGTAACAGCGCGGGGTCGATCTAAAAAGGACAAGAACTATAATCTCGACGTATATTATCAGATCTTCAATCACTGAAGTAGATTAAATAAAACACTTTAATTCAGACAGAAATTGATCCTTACGAAACAAAAAATGACCGAAATGATCGCGTTTAGAATCTGAAATAAACACGAAACTGTAACAGTCCGCTATTATAATACAACTCTTGATCCTAAAAATGGTCATGCACTCGAAACTGTCTGTAAACTACCACGCCTCGATAACACTTATGTTTATGTACATTATCGAACAAATCCAAAGCCAAAGCTAGAAACAGACTGGTCTCACGTATGCAACGTATGCGACGCATTATGCGATGGATGATTTTCAATAAAAACAGATGGCCGAGCCTCATTTATCGTAGGCTACGCCATTCGACGTTTCCCACATTGCGTCCCTTACATTATATGCGTGGGCTCAATATTTATGTAGCTTAACTCTCGCCGTAACATATGGTCGCCTTCTTTGGTAGTTATCAGAAAATATGGCATTTATATCATGGTCCGCGCTTACTTTTGGATCCGCTTCGATAATGTTCAAAAGCAATGCTGCCCATTCAGTTGGTACAAAAACTTAACGACTTTATTAACAGCACGTAAAGTTTCACGGTTCTGTTTATGTAATTCGGTCATAAAGAAAGTTACGGCAACATTTCGTGCTGTCAAATGGGTTTCGTTTTGTGCTAACTGAATCGACACGAATAAAATCGAGGCCCTGGGTAAATAATATATAATGCTTCGAAATGCAGTAGGTCGTTGAGGATGCAGCCATGCTTCGACTCACGTTGCTCCCGTTCTTGGCCGCATTCTCGAGCGCTTGTGACAGCTGCGGCCCGAGCGTAGCGACAACACACATGTTAGCAAGCTTCAAAACTACACCGTGTTTCAATTTCGTAAGGACTTATTTTGAAAGACAGCGTGTATGCCGTGATCTAGATACAAATTTACCGTGTTTTGTGACCTGTGGTCAGAACTGCACCGTATTTCCAAGGCAATAACGATTTACATCTCAAAAAAAGACATAGTATTTTTAGTTTGACGTGTGTTGTTGTGTATGTATCTGTCAGTGGCATCGTAGGCTTTCTTTTTAGTCCATAGACCTCCGTTTGGCCACAATATCACGTGATGGAAAGTAAAGATATAGCCGAAGGTGTACCTATAACGTAGGTCTAGGAAACACCTATTTCATCTATTTTTGAAAAGATTTAGATTTTATTTAGCCTATATGTTTGATAAAAATCATTGTGGCCGTTCAAATATGACAGTTGAAATACAAATCGTAGTCGAGATTCCGTAAATTATGTGACATTTGTTTGTTACCACCGCATTATTAATTTAGTTTTTACCAGAATGGCCTTGAAATACGAAGCAATATAAACTTAACCATTAGAAAGTGTTATCCGTGTTTTGATAGTGAATAAAATACCGACACCCACTAAATACGTGTTTTTGTCCTCAAGATTTTAATTTTTCAAACATACATAAAGCCTACGTCAGTCATCCCAACAAGGTCTTTAGTCAATTCGACCAGTTTGTGTTTGTGCCAAAATCACTCAACGAACCTAACCCCTAAGTGTCGTTTACGTACATATCAGTGTGGCACAATAAGGTCCCAAATCCTTTGCATGTCTGAAAAGCGCGTGAGCTTATGTACAGTCACAAATATAGCGGATAGATGGATACTGGTCACAGAATAGTAGGTTTAACAAGCAGTGGGAATTGCTAGAAAGAAAATGTCCATTTCAAATTCAGCCCAATTATCAAAAGAAAGTCAAGTTTCAATACATTTGTAAGTAGACAATGATCTGTTGAAAACCACCATCTTAGACCTGCCGGCATGTTGATGCTTGGTACTTACCAAGCATTAGACTAGATGAATACCAAATTCCAGTAAAAATACTCAGAAAGTTGTATAATCTAGCTCCCTACAAAACCATCAGAAAATAAAGCATAACCCATCACTACGAATGGACCAAACTTGAAATCGACACTATCAACTGCTCATAAAATCCGACTAATCCAGTTTGCAGAGAGGATAGAAAGCCGCCTCGTGACTTACGTTGACCCAGCGACTGACACCGCGCCGTGGCCCTTCCCTGGAAGGTCGAACAACCTTCGGAACCTGACGTCTAGGGCGCGGCACCTAGTACAGAACCATCATGTATGACAGGCAGACACAGGACCGTCACAAAAGCTGTGCTCAACGATCACAGTGGCTGTGTTGACAGAATATGCAAGGAGCGTCGTGATTGGCTCCGTTGTAAACCGATTCTTGTAATGCTAACGACCGGCGGTTTAGAATATAATATGCAATGTGCATTTTGATTGGCAGTTTCACTCAGTTTTGTCGCCTAGGATTTGAGCGTGAGAAGCCTTCCCAATTCGGTGCTCAAATTGATTTGTTGGTCATCAAGCTCTTGCAATCCATTACGGTTTCATACTGAAGTGTAACAATAAAGTACAGAATATGCAGGTAACTGAATAGGTATTGATATTGACACGAAGCCAGTAGATTTATGTACGTACTAGTAGAGTTCGTATCGGTGATTTGTTAGCACGTAAGCTCGCGCGCTTTAGACTATGCAATGATGGATGATTCAATTTTATTTAATGAAGGGTTAATCTTAGCATATACTGAAGCATCGTTTTTATTTTTGTCTTATATTGTTAATGTTAGTGTTCCTAACTTTTTATTCTGTTAACAAGTAGATGGAAAACCTGATGTTTAATAATATATAGTTAGTGGGGAGCACTTATCCTAAAACGCAGTACACATCTCTGGTCAAGCACCTGCTCAGCCCAGACTACGAGATAACACCATGGAGAAAATCCTGCAATGGTATTTTAACCTATAACTCCACAGCTTTAAGAGTTAACTCGTAAAGTGGCGATCACAATAGTCCATCAATGTCAAAGTCCATCAATGCCTCAGTGGTACATAAGCCACCAACAGGAAATAAACCAATCTAAGCTGTATTTTAAGTGTACTTTTTGACATGAAACTATTATTGACTATTGACGAAGCATTAGAGTGTCCCTTTTTATAATTATTATTGTGAGATGTCCCTAATTTTAACTTGTTTAGTTTTTAAAGAATGTTTGACGTCTTGAAACATCTGTTAGTTCAATTGAATTGAATAAATAAATGAGTAAAAGAAAAGTAATATAACCATCGGCTATAACAAAGGAATATTTGGCAGGACACACGTACTAGGTATTATGCATTACGATGCAACGCTCTACGCCAGTCAACGTCGACCTCTAGAATTTTTATATTTACACAAAGATAATAATGTTAGTAGCGACATTGATTAGCTTTTATTAGTAAGCCACAACATTGACAAAATAAAGTATAACTAGTGATGTTTTTTAGTGTAATGTTAATGTGTATCTATAGATGTATATATTGTAGTTCGTTAACCTAAAACAGTAAGTAAAAGCTGCTAATGTGTCAAAGTGCGATATCTTTGTTTGACTTGTTACTAACGTTTTCTATCAAATCAAAGCGTAACAGTTCGTGTAACAATAACAAATGTATTCCACAGTTAGTATGGCACAAATACGATCAACATGGCTGAACCAAAATACGCAATCGGTTGTTTCGTTTAATTTTTTTTTTTTTAGCAAATTGGTGCTCTATTTCGTTGTATTAGAGTGCACCCGATACGAACACGAAATTTCGTGTTTGAGAATTAAAATATGCCACCAGTTCTCAACATTCGTTTTAGAATATTCTTTAGAAACTAAAACATTTTGTCTTGAACCCATGTGAATTCATGACGACCCAGAAAAATCGTTGACTTCCGAGACACCTTGTTTATAAAAAGGAGGTTTATTATTAAACCTCTCAAAATTCCTATTTAATTAAGTGACTGATTTCCACTTGAACATTTAACAACGATTGATCCCAATAAATAACTTTCATTTGCTCAAACTGAAAGAGAGCCAATGTGCCATAAGAACTGTATAAAGCATCAACCCACAATCGGACCAGAATCATTACCTGCGAGAAGTTAGGCACGGACGCAGTCTTGCGCATCGTGATTGGCTGACCGCGCGCTTGCTCTAATTCCTTGACGGCCACGCTTTGGCGCAGCCGGTCGAGGGTTAGGATGCTTTCCACTGCGCTCACTCCTCGGGTGTACTTCTCTGTGAAACATTCAATGTAAGCGGTTAACTAAATAAATAAGATATTTGAAGTACCTATCGTTTAGGTAATGTAATCAGCCGTACTCGCCTCCTCCCCGTATATGAACTCGTCTCTCCTCCAACTCCTCGCTAGCCATAGATTTAAGCACTACCTCTATTATCATACTAAATAGTCAGTAGGTATTTTACCAATATAAGTCTCTCCATCAGCCGCACTCGCCTCCTCCCCCGTAGCAGCAATCTGCGCCAAACTCTCTCTCTCCTCCAACTCCTCGCTCGCCTTGGGAATGTTGGACACGACCTCGTAGGTCACGCCCGTCTGCGTGAGCTGGTCCGTCCTGTAATAGTACGCGGACGCGGAACTGCATGTTAGTTATAATAACTGTTGCCTTTTCGGGTTGATGGGTTTGCAACGCACTTGTGAAAGCACTGGGTTCTGTTTCAATGATAGGTCATTTAATATTTGCGGTCAAATCAGGTATCTTAAACGGGAGTATACAAACAGGTTCTCTATTTGTTTCAGTTAGTAGGAGATTTTAGCATTAACATTAAAAAAAGACACGGTCGCTAATGCATTATATTATTTTTATTGTTTGTAATTAAAGCCGCAATAGTTCCACTTCACAGCTACATATCCTGTCATTGAAACTGTCTGCATATATCGGTTCAAGAGCCGCCTTGACAAAACAAGAGCAAAATATATAGCCATTAAAATCAAGTTCTTTGTATGGTAGCCCCGTTTCATTTATTTTTCGTATATCATTTTTATTATTTGTTGTTATAGCAGCAAGAGGAAAACACATCATGTCAAAATTTTAATTTTTAAATGGGGAAAATTTTAATTTTCCCTGTTGGTACATTAGATATAATCCGCTGACAGGCGGACCGACGCACGTACAGAGAGCGGAGGCTTAGTTATAGGGTCCCTTTTTCACCCTTTGGGGGTACGGAACCCTTAAAGGCCTATACTTTGTGACTAAATAGCAGAACTATAATGTTTTAAATTTTATCCTAGGAAAGAAACCAGCACCTTTTTATCCAAGAAAAGGCGTTAGAAGGTAAAGCACTATAAATGTGGATAGTTTTAACGCAACTTGTTAGTTTCGTGTAATTTCGTGCCGATTATATATATTTCGATGATATATATTTCCATCAGTGCTTTCAAAGTGCAAGTTAGTATTTGTTAGTGAAGTATAGCAGTTCTCACCTGACAATCTTCTTCCGTATCCTGTCAGTGAAGCTCTGCCGCTTGTAAATGTTTAATCCTAGTCGTTTCCTAAGTATGAGATCCATCGGAGCGGGGTGCGACAGGCGGACTGTCGTCTTTAGAATCAGGTACACGCGTTCATTGGCTGGAAAGAGATGGAATTATAGTTTTAACATTACTCTTCTCTGATACCCATACAGCTGAAAAACTCTGTTTGCTCATAGAGCACTATAACTTAGACAACTTTTAACCCCAAAATGCGATTGAGATTAATACTATAATTTCCAGGCCTTCGTTTCGCAAAGTCAAAAACCAAAGACCAAATAATCAGTTCACGTCTTTATCCTCTCACAAAAGCTTTACGAACTCTACAATCGATGATCAAAAATCGTAAATCTGCAAACAACCTATTCAAACCCTAAAATTTGGCAGAAACGACATGTTTATGAACTACAAAACGTACGTTACCCTTAATTTATAAAGTTGACCCTCTGCGGTCTTTCTACTAAAATATGGCTCATCATGAGACTGCTCTAAGCAGCAAAAACTATACAAAAGAAAGGTTCACAAAGGCAGTGCGACCTACATAGCGCTTTGTAAATAAATAAAGAATTTAGTCCTTCTACTATATGTGGAACGTACCTTCTGTGATACGGTTGAGGTACTGCGAGTCGTGTATCGAGGAGTCCCAGGAGGCGATCGCGGAGACATCCTTATCGTGGTGGTGCAGTATCTGCAGCTCGTAGAACTTGTTGCCGTGCTCCTTGGGGAGGATCGAGTTGAGGCCCGCGACGGTCACTTCCTCGCCGCTCGGGTGGGTCGTTAGGTCGTCCGCTGTGTAGGAAATATAATTGTATTGGGGCAAGCGCTTTCATGTAAGTCAATTTATTTTTAATCGTACCAAACCCGAATCTTTACCAGCCTTCAAAAACGACACTTCATCAATTCATAGAGCTTATTTTTTCTATAGTGTCTTCTTCTTCTTGTAGAACTTGGCATTCAATTAGCCAATGTATTTTACCACACTTCTCTTCTCTTCTTTTCAACATCACTCAACTGCTGAAGACATTGCACCGATATAACATTACAACAATTCAATTGTTTTCTCAAAATAACAAAAAGAACATTGACAAATGTCGTTACAGTACATATCATTCCGATATCTTCAGTTTTGGCTTTACAACTGGCCAGTATTAATAGTACAGTGTCTTGCTGCCTGCTTCTATTTTTCCGACTAACTACAACCTGGGTCTCTTCAAGACCATGAAAAGGTGTGTCGCAGACCTTCGTGATACACCATCAGCCACGTCTTTACTTTCCATCAGGTGGGATGGAGGCCAAACGCCTATCAGGGGCCTTGTTAATAATTCGTTGCGCAAACCGTGTGACGTCACAATGTGTTCTAAATACGATTTTGTTCGGTTCCACGCCGCTGTCTTGTCATGTCTGTGAAACACGTTGGTATTGGCAATAGTGGATAAAGGCGCAGTTATAAAATAAACCCTATGTACTCACGGTTGAGATCAAGGAACAAGACAGGTATATGCTGCTCCATCCCCGGCGGGGGATTCCACGCGGCCGGCGCGCCCGGGATCGGGCTTCCGGGACTCGGGACTAGCACCTGAAATAAATTGTGAAATAATTAAGGGTTAGGTTATAGGTAGACTGCTGGCAGATGCTGGATGCGACAAGCCGAAGACAGGGCGCTATGGCGCTCATTAGGGGAGGCCTATGTCCAACAGTGGGCTAACATAGGCTGATGATGATGATGATGAGGTTATAGGTAGATGATCAATATCCTCTTTATGGCGACTTGGGTAGAACAAGACGAACAACTTTTATTAATCCAATGTTTTTTTCCATACAATAATATAAATAAGTACCTAAATTACTTTTGTTCGATTACTTTTTTTATTCAATTATTTTATTCGTATGTACAATAATATAAGTAAATTTCTAGTTCCGATCTTCTTAGGTCTATGAGCTACCAGTTACTAGCCGGTCACAGAGTAAAGCCATAATAAACGCAGCACAGGCCAGTAACAGATTAAGACAAGTCGATACATGACGAGGCACGCTTGTGCGTCGGTATTTAGCGTAGAAAGAAAGGGGTTATGTTGTATTACGTTATGGAAAAAGTCATAGAACAAAAGTTGGCATCCTCTTGAATCTACTAATAAAACCTCTTCAAAATCCGTCGCACTTTGTTTTACACTATGTAGTAATGATTAAGTTTCAGAGACACCTGAATTGATACCACTGACAACTGTCACAAATAAACAAAATTAACTGAATAATTACTAAATTCGCAAGTTAATGATGTACTCACAGCATTTCTCTCTTCTGTCAGTGAGACCCACTGCTCCACCAGCGACTGCTCGCGTTCCATGTCACGCTCGTTTTTCATGGAAGGCGACATGTTTACTAGTTTCTGCAACAAAAATCTAATGTTAGGCACTTTTCTTTCCACAGACGGTGTCTGTATAAACTAAAAATCTTTTAACCATATAAGATATATTGAGTGAATAAAATTGTTTGTTGAATAAAATTGTTTGTTGAATATACCAACATTCGCTCAACAGCCTATGGGTCAATCTGAATGTTTACCAGCATTAGGCGTATCCAATAGGCTGATTTAAAATCCGGCAGTGATAAGATAATCAAGACGTCAGTAGCGGAGTGGGCAAGTAGGAAAGTATAAAGGGTGGCCTTATCGCTATGAGCGATCTCTTCCAGAAGGACTGGACATGAAGGAACACGTAATGGTGGTTTGTCCAGTATTATTTATTTACTAGCTGGATTATTTACTTGTAGGATTTTCAAGATAAAGTGTCCTATACGAGTATGTTATAACAGGTCATAAACTATCATACATAGATAGTTTATGACCTGAGCCTTATTGTCTAACTTGAAATCCATTACCAGTGAACTTCAAACCGATTACCAGTTGTAGACCCAGTCAGAATTGTGTCGGTATTGTCTAAGGTATTCAACTGGTCTTCGGTTTAGGCTACTTACCCAATACAAAAGTGACAATCTAGGTCTAGGCTAGGGTTGTTGGCTGGGTTGTTGTTAAACTGAAGCTGATTACGATTACCAGTTGAGTAAGACAATAGAGCGGCTGGATGTTGCATCAAAATCCGTTTAGTAGTTTTCGCGTGAAAGAGTACCAAACACCCATACTTACAAACTTTCGTTTATAATATTAGTAGGATTTAACGTTTAACAGTAACAATCTGCTTACTTGCAACTGTGCGTGTAAGTGCTGACGTCTGCGAGCTAGCGCGTCGCTCCATCGCTCTCGTAACACTGCCAAGTCCTCATCCTGGTAGGAGTCTAGAGGCTGCTGCAAGCGAGACCTGTCCACAATAAAATCAACATTACTTCTTTCCTTGGAGTCACTACGAGATATAATGAAATAAGAAGCTCGGTAGTAACTTTAGCACTCAGAATAAACGCAAGTGGCAGTGAGTAAGGCACTTCGCTGCAGAATACATTGCCGCTATTGTGCATTCTTAGCCTAATTTAGTCTTAAGTTATTGGATTGTGACTAGATCTAAAGTAAATAAAATTATTTACCTTCTTTCTTCTATCTTCCTTTCTAATTTATTAGCTACATTCAAAATTATAGATATAATCAAAATTATAGACCTAATAATTGTTGTTATTTTGTTGTAATGTATTTGAAGTTACCATACAGATCCCTAACTTTTCATCAGAGATAATGTAGAATTCTAATGGTGAAAATCAATCCCTACTATGACCTACTTCCCTCCTGGAAACTATACATTTTATTACATTTTCAGAATTTAAGGGAGGTCAATTTCCAGCGGTGGGCATCATCTTTTAGATGATGAATTCTGTATAAAAGATTCTGATGTAAACTAGGCCTTACCTCACAGTAACAGAGCCCACTTCAACGCTAACGATATGCTGACAGATGATGGGCAGCGTCCCAGAGTTCTGCGCCGGTTTCACGCGCACCGCCAACCGCCGCTGCTGACCTTGCCGCAGCTGGTAAACTCCGCCGGTCAGCATGTCGTTGCGGAGTGCAACCTGCCAAATTGTAACATTTATTTAATCATGATAAATATATATATTTTTTTGCTTTTTAGTTTGTCAACCGTGTAGACACGCCCACACCAAAGGTCCTACCAGAAAACCAGCGTTGTTCGACTCCTGTCAGGCAACATTATGCTGAGGTAGGACCTTTTTTGGTTCATACGCTGTATGTTTCCTTTTGTGAGCCACGTAAATTTTCTTTCAAAATATATTTACATAAATTCTTAGAAACAATTGCTAGATATGCCATACGACGCCATCTTTGATTTCTAATGATTTTTGTTTCCATATTTAAATGTTTATGTACCTATATACATATCTAAACAACACACATTATACGTAAATAATGATGAAGGAAGCAAAACCATAGCTCAAATCAAGCGATCAACCAGACAAGACTTTTTTTCAATTCTTTTTGTCAATCCACACTCATTTTATAAATTCTCTTTATACCAGTAGGTTTGCTTTAAGTTAACTCTTTTAGGTTTAAGCTCGCCATTTAAAAAGTTTAAAACATAATGGAAATTTCGAAGTCCATATTTGTTTTTTTTACTTATGTATGATTAGTTTAAAAAGTGCCCCCGCCTTACATTGCCGATACCACAGGTACATAGGGATTCCTGTAGCCTACACCAGTATAAACTGACCTCAACCGGCGCGTAATCCCCCTGATCATTGAGCTCGTGTATCTCGACCCACAACTGTATCTTCCTGGTGAGCTCCGCCCAGCGGTCGGCCAGCGAGCGCGCCTTGGCAGCCTGCTGCTGTTCCACCTCCCAGTTGCCGCGCGCCCGGCTGAACCCGGCCGAGCGGTGGCCCCACACTTCTATTGATAGGGCTCCCTCTGAACAATATATACATCGTTAATATCGTAAGTTTAAAAGTTCGGAACAAACACTTAAATGTATAAAGACCCGGAAGTATAACAGGGAAGAAATTTTTGCACAACTTTATGCAAGGTCTAACAAGGGAGGATAGCTAGGAGCATCCTTTTTTGATTTAATATATTTAGACTTAGTTAGATGAGGAATTGAACGATATGGTAAACTAGGTCATAAACACATTACAGTCAATAATATTAGTATACTAATATGTATTATGTAAGACCTTTAGATGAATAAACGATTATTATTATAGTGGTATATACCCGCTACTCTCACCATCTTCATTATTCACATCACACCGCATAGGAGTGGAGCGCCTGCTTCTGTTTTTCCAACTAATAACAACCTTGGTCTCTTCAAGACTAGAGAGGCGTCTTCTAGACCTTCGTGATACACCATCATCCACATTTTCACTCACCATCATCGATCGTAGTCAAACAGTTTATCAGGAATTTAAATAAGAAATGTTCTCACCAGCGCAATGCTCAATGAACTCCTCAGAAACCGGCACAGTGATGTCCATCGAGTGATCAAACCGGAACGCCACCTGCGTCTGATGGCGGGGAGAGGCGGGTAGCGGCGGCGCGGGGGGCGTGTCCGCGCTGACTAGCGGGGGGACCACCACGGGCTCGGCGCCGCCCCACACCGAGTACTGGCAGAACACGAAGTTGGACAGGGAGGGGGGTAGGCCGCTCGCTTGTTTGATTACCACGCGGATTGTTACCTGTGGGAAAGGAAATAATTATTATATTTATTGTTAAGTTGCATGGTTTGAATTATTTTATGGTTTTTAGGTTTTTCTGTATTTTACAATGAATGAAACAAGGAAAGCAGTATGCCGCAAATTGTACAATTTTTAATTACCTATCTTATGAACAAAATAAATTCATATCACAAGTGTTTTCGCAGCGTTTGGAAATATAAGAAGCCTACATTGTCCCAAAAGTTTTCGTTAGTTTCAGTAATTGTAAAATTAGGCCAATAAAGTTATTTGAATCTCGCTTTCTCTCTGCACTGAACGCGCTAAACCAGTACAAACCAGTTTTCACGTTCGTTCGTTGAGTGATATGATAACTCATCGCGCAAGCAGATTTCACAGATGACGAAAGAGTGACCACGTCTCTTTTAAACCAATTGTGTGTGCAATATAAACAAAAACTATAAAGTCGGATGACTTACTTGCTGCGTAGCCGGATCACTGCCCTCATCGTCGTCCCTCATATCTCCGGAACTGTCTGAGGCAGCCTCACAGATCCTGTCCTGCGGGAACTGGCCTGATACACGACTGATTTCCACCTGGAAACAAACAACAGTTGATTTGTATTAAGACGATTGGTATATAAATGAAATAAAGAGATTATTAATTCAGTGCATATAGAACTGGACTGAACTTCTATCCTTTTGAGGCAAAAATTCAGACAATTCATAATTTGGCTATCTACTCTCCTACTTTCGTGTTTGATGTGTCAAAATTGTGTCAAAATCCATCTACCGATACGTAAAAAAAAGATACACCTAGTGCAAGTGCAAGATAGACACTGTACAAAAAGCTTAAAACAGAGTAATTAAAAAATGCAGACCTTTGCCTGTTGTGTTTATTTATTTATTTGTTAATAGACGAGCAGCCTATGACTGACTTTTGTCATTGCGTCACTTTTTTTGGTTTGGTTTTTTGTCTCGTAACCAGTGGTCGAGTTTATTCTAGAAAGCGTTTATTGATGTGGCTGATATAATGTCTTCAGGCAATATGTTCCAGTTGTGGGTGCACAACTAGCGTAGTCTATATCTAATAAAATGGTGCGCGGCAGGGGATTTTGCAGGGACACCATAAATTAAAACTCATGCCTTTCTCAAATACAAATAATTATTTCCATCCAAAGGTTGTCTAGAAGAGATCGCTCCTAAGCGATAAGGCCGCCTATTGTACTTGTTTTCTTTAATGTCTTGTTATGTTATTATTCTGGTGTACAATAAAGCATATTGTATTGTAGAAATTACCTGCAATCTCCCCGCGACCTCTCCCTGCTGACTGATGATGGGCGTGTGGTAGTCCAGTGTGACGTCATGAAACAGAGCCTCTAGAAACACGTTCGCCACTCCGATCAGATTGTGGTTCTCTTGCGACTCGTAGAACGGGTCCAGGATGGTCTTATCATTTTCCTAAGAAGAAAATCAAGACTTTTTAGGTAGGTATGTTTGCTGATATAGCAGGGTTGATGACAGCAGTATTGGTAACTCCAACTCACTAATTTATTGTAGTTTGCGGTTACAATATGAATAAAACAGACAGAAGTTGACTTGCAACTGTTGAATATATCAAACATCAAATTGCTTTATTTCCTTTAAATCTTTCAGGACTCTTGGACATGTCACAAAATACAAATTACATAAGTGAAACTGGAAACTCATCAGTTAGAATTTTTTGTAAAATCTTTTTAAGGTAAAGAAGCGAACAAGAAAGCTTTAACCTAGTAGGTATATAGAGGTAAATACCGAGTTAACCTAACCTAACCTAGTAGGTATATAAATACCGAGTTGGAGCAAAACTCGTCCCAAACCTTATATCGTCTACCTATGCAAATAATATTTTGAATTTGTTTAAATTTATTTAAGTATAGATAATTTTTATTTGGGATTTGGTTGCAGAAGCGTTATCAAAGAAATCAAATGAAATCAGAAACAGTTACATGTGATAACTGGCCTCCTGTATTTCTTTACATTTTTAGTCCAGCTATAGTACTTATACTTACATCCACAACAGCCTCAGCCTCGCCTCGCTGCTGCCTCCGTCTCCACTCGTCGTACATATCCCGCATGTCACACAGTTTGTTGTCGAGCTTCTCCATAGACCACACTTGTCCGCCGCGGGTCGGTCGCTTCACCATTATCGCTGGCTCCGAGACGAATGCTCCGCGCTGGAAATAAAACGTATCAAATTATGTTGCCGACTTCATAGACCTAAGAATTTGAGAACTGGAAATTTCTTCATTTTTTATTTTTGTATAGAATAAATCATCGAACTAGACAAAGTCATAGAACAAAACTTGTTCGTCTTGATCTATCCAAGTCACCTTTAAGAGGTCATTGATTACCTACCTATAACCCTATATAATGTATACGATAAAGTTCAAAACCCTCGCAAGTTACACTCGCACAACGGATCGTATTTCCTACAAAACTTACCTTTCTATTGGGACTAAGGTTCTGCGGCGGTATCTGCAGCGTCACACTGAACCGTGTATTCCTCCTCATCTCCTCGGCTAAGAAGTTAGCCTCCTGCACCAACGCGTTAGCTCGCAGGATATCCGCCTTCAGCCGGCCGAGGGACCGTTTGAACGTGTCGTCTCGTTCTGCCGCCCAGCGCTCGACGCGAGCGGCGGTTGTGGGTGTGCACGCTGTCATTTTACCTGGGAAATTATAGGAAAGTAAATAAAACGATATCAATAGAAATGATTTATTTTGGTTGCATAGGCTGTAAAAACAACGAAATATTTAAGCTAAAAAGTAGCTCTGTACAAGGAAAAGGTATATCAAAGTCTACTTAAATGTATATTTTGGAATACTTTTTGGTGTTTCAAACTAGGAACCCTTATATTTTGCAGTTTTCTTAAGTTAAGTTTAGCTATGGACTAATTTGCAATCGAACAACAAGAATTCCATCGAATAATAACTTTACAAGACAGATAGTAAATCTCCTACATTTTGGAATAAAATATCTGCTTGACGTATGTTCAGCGCTACTTAGAACTATAAATAAATATTTACCGAGTTTCAGCGGATCGTATGAATACGGAGGATACGGCGTGGAGGGTGACAGTATGTTCCGAAGCTGTTGGAACTGCCTCTCGTATTCTTGCCTCTGTTTCTCCAGCGCCACTGTAAATAAACATTTTATATGTTATTTTATTTCTGTTATTTATATATTAGTAATTTTTGGACATTTAGTTTTCGAGCCTATTCAATTCAAACAAACAAAAAATCAAATCTTACCTCTTTATAATCTTTTAAATATTAGTATAGATAAATAAATAAATAATGCTGGACAATCAACACAGATATAGTGTAGTTTTAAAGTTACATATTTTCAAAATATAACATAATCAAGCATAACTATAGAGAGAAAAAAACAGTACAATTTTAATGAAAAAATGAGGTAGTGTGTACCTTGCTTATCCTCCTCATGTTGTTTCTCGAGCCGGTAGATGGCGGTCTGTATCGGATCGTTGCTGAGTTCGTTCAGCATGATCTCGTCGCGAGCGAAGTTGTAGTCGATCGGCTGCGCGGGAGTCTGCGGCTCGGATGCACTCGCTGCAAGCGAAAGAGGAACTTATGAATTTAAATGAGTTTAAAGATTTTACCATAAAAGCTATCGTAGTTTGACGAATTGATTACGAATGTAAGCGGGTTAACAACGTACCTATTTTGCGTTGGAACAACACCCGCCGCAGTGAGCGCATTGAGGCGAAACGGGCGCGACGTAAGCCGCACTCACCGTGATTAAGTCCCTCGTTAAGGGATGAAACGTTGGTGTTCTTCCAACACAAAATAAGTTCGTAGTTAACCCGCTTACATTCATAACGAGTTTAAAGATGAAATATAAAAAAAACTAGCTGACCCGCTCGCAATTTCATTTGCGTGGACTTTAGAGTAAAAAAATCTTGACGAAATCAGCTAATACCCTATTTTAAGAGTCGGAAATTGAAACCCGCTTTTAATATCATGTATAAGCTCATGCGTTTTCTTAAAAAAATAACCGTTTACTGTATTTTTTATAGTGAATCTAATGACACGGTGGACTACAAACATTCTACTTTAGCCCATTTTATTTGTAAATTACCTAATCCTATTTTATTTAAAATATATCTACAGATTGGCTTTCTAAGATAGGACTGGATAGCAAAATCAGAAACCATGCGACTAACAGTCGCGAAAGGAGTCACGGACAAAGTTCAAAAAAATATTACAAATAAAAAAAAAAATTAAAACGAAATTTTATGGAGGAAAAACCACCATTGAATTAAAGGCTGGCTAGTGGCAAGCACACCAGTTGTTCAAAAAGATTGTCAAAATTACTCTGTACCATAATAAATTACCTGGATCTGATCTAGAGTGAGTATTCGAACAAAATTTTAAATAATGACCTTTTTTTTGATTATCAATTGTGCATTTCTTTTCAAAGAATGATACTTCTTATTAGCAACCAAATCTGTTGCTATAAAAATGTAGGGTGTATTTTTTAGTGATCATCCAACAAAATAAAAAAATCTGGCAGGTATGGTTTTCTCATAAATCGAAGTAATGAATCAAGACGTATTTTTAACTCACTCATTTTAACTCACTCTCTTTCTCAACATCATTTCGGATTTGGTCATCCATTTCCTTCTCAGAAACCACCCTGTATACCTACCGATCATTTAAGGTTAATAAAACAGAATTTTTAAGTTACAGCCGATACGCACCAAACTATTTTATTTTCTACGGTGAACTTGTTGCATTTTTTAATCCTACGCTGTCATAAAGCCCATATACATCAATATCAATACACATAAAAAAATCCAGAAACATGTGTTTAGGTACCAAGGATTTTAGTTTTCTCTCTACGTTTCAAGTAAATATTGGTTAAAACTAACAAAAAACCTGAATAACTTCAAAAACTATTATGTGTTGAAAAATCATTAAATACATGTTCTATAAATTGATATTTTAAGTATTGTCAGCAAGTTTTGATGTAATTGGGACCAAGGATAAAAAGTCACATAAGTTAAGAGAAATTAAAAACTCTGAAACACGTGTTTTTATTTATTGTTCTTTCAGTATATTTTTGAAATGTTAAGTTGTTTACCATCCTTAATTAAAAATCATAAATGCCAAACTACCAATCACTCAAACTTTAATAACCCGTGTCAACCCATTTTAAGGAATATTTTGGAAAATCCTAATATACATATTGAATTTAATGTTTTTTTCAGGACATACAAAAATTTATTAGTACGCTATATTAAAAAGATTTAGACATTTCAATACGGAGCCAAACTACGAATCTCAAACTTGATTAACCGTTTTTATCCCATTTTCAGGATTATTTTGAAAATACTAAATACGTATTAAATTTTTTTGTTTGTTTAGTTTTCTCTGTAAATTTCAAGCCAATAGCGTCAATGGTTGATAAATTTCACCACAATAACCTCAATAATTCAATTTCTTTTTAATACTTTTACAGTAACATTTTGGAAAAATCCTGAAACATGTGTTTTAATTTATAGTTTTTTCAGTACATTCTGAAATTTTCAAGTCATTAGTATGCTATATTAAAAAGTTATAGACATTTAACTATGGAGACAAACTACGAATCTCAAACTTGAATGACCGTTTTAATCCCATTTTCAGGATTATTTTGAAAATCCTAAAATACGTATTCAATATTTTTGTTTGTTTAGTTTTCTCTGTAAATTTCAAGCCAATAGCGTCAATGGTTGATAAATTACACCACAATAACCTCAATAATTCGACTTCCTTTTTATACTTATATAGTAACATTTTTAAAAAATCCTGAAACACGTGGTTTGATTTATAGTTTTTTCAATACATACTGAAAGTTTCAAGTCATTAGTATGCTATATCAAAAAGTTATAGACATTTCAATATGGAGCCAAAATACGAATCTCAAACTTGAATGACCCATTTCACCCTATTTTCAGGAATATTTTGAAAAATGCTGAAACACGTGTTCAATATTTTTGTATGTTTAGTATTTCCTGTAAATTTCAAGAAAATCGGGCTACCGGTTACAGAGTTAGAAAAAAGACCAAAAAAATTTCCATCCCCCTTTTCACCCCCTTAGGGGTGGAATTTCCAAAAATCCCTTCTTAGCGGGTGCTTGTGTTGTAAAAGGAACCTACCTTCCGAATTTCAGCTTTCTAACTTCAGCTGTTTAGGCTGGGCGTTGTCGCCAGAAAATCGCTCGTTCCTTTATATATTAAGTTTGGAAAGAACCATAATTTTAATACAAATAACAGCAGATATGTTGAAAATATGCTCAAATTACAAAACATTTTTTTTTATATAAATAAATAAATAATGCTGTTTCTATTTTGTTATCACGTTTGTATATATTTCACCCATGTCACTGGAGCCCTTTTCTTCATAAACGAATAGGTTACTTACAAAAGCTATCTTCAGCCTGCGTAGCCTTCGGACAGTTGACCCTGAAGAAGTGATGGTTCCCCCACAGCACCCGGTCCGCGTGTCCGAGCCGCACGCGCGACACCACCGGCGTTCCGTTCACGAAGCACCGCGCGGAGCCGAGCGGCTCCAGGTTCAGGCCTCCGCCCTCGACGAGGAGCAGGCAGTGTTGGGGCTGGATGCCGAGCCCTGATAGTTGGATGTCGGCTGAGCTGTCCGCGCCGACTAGCGTGCGGTCCTGGAATGAATGAGATGGTTTTTAGGTTAGGGCTAGGGTACTCGCGTAGTGTTTGCTAGCATAGCCAGCCAAATTCCGTCCAGAAGCGTACAAAGGCTTACTATAAAATATCAAATTATATAGACCACAAAAAAGTTTGGGACGAGTTTTGCTCCAACTCGAAAACTAATAAATAGAAAAATAAATGTTCGCCTCTTTAATTTACTTTAAAAAGATAGAAGTGAATTTATCAAGGTGATCACTTTATTTCTATACTCTACATGATTAGTATTTTGTGACGTGTCCAAGAGTCCTGTAGGGTCTAAAGGAAAAAAAGCGCTTAGATTTTGATTGCTTCTAGAATTACCTTCAAATAGTAGACCAGCAACTCATTGAGCGATGGGTCCGCGTTGAGGTTCACCAGATAGTACTTGTTCTTCTCGACTTTGATCCCTCGCGCCTGGACGCTGATGCCCATCTTCTCTAGCGCGTGCTGTCGCTCGTGTTGTACCCTCCCTGGAAATTTCATTTAGATTATGATCTTCAAAATTTTTATTCTTAATATTATATCAAACTAGCGACCCGCTCCGGCTTCGCACGGGTGCAATGCTGATACAAAAACCTTCCTCTTGAATCACTATATTGATCAAAGAAAACCGCATCAAGATCCGACATAGGGACAAACAGACAGCGGGAAGCGACTTTGTTTTATACTATGTAGTGATGGGGCGTCCATTTGATCACACTTTAACTACAAAATATTAAAAAAGGTAGAGATAAAAAGAAAATATTTCTACCTCTTATTTAAACATAATTTTCAATTCATTTTAGTTTTAAATAATATTTTAGATGCCTTAAAATATAAACTATGGAGTAGCCTCATCCCTGCGTTTTTGGCACAACATAAATAAATCATTTACTTTTATTGCCCTGGGAAGGCAATTCCCATTTTACAAGAAAATATTCTCACAACATAGTAAAAGATATGTCCAACAGTGGACTAACATAGGCTGATGATGATGATGATAGTAAAAGAGGCGAACTTTGAACTATCTTTAAAAAACCGAAGTTCGATAATCTAGCCTCAGCGTTAAGAGGAATACTAACCAGTTTCAACAAGTTTCTCCTCCCAAGTCCGTGACATCTCCTTCATAAGATGCTCGCTTTGCGCCAACTGTTCGTGCACATCCTCACCTACTGGTGAACCCTGCAACAATAGATAATAGTTAAAATAAACCTTCTTTCAGAGGAATTGATTACAAATTCCAGTATTTCAAGTCAATAAAGAAAACTGGACATATTCACATCATCCAAGACACACAACAGCATTTGTTATGCTATGGGTACTAACAACCCTAGCACACGCCTATTCCCAATTATACCTACCCCTGCGTTCATACTAGGAACAATCGGGAAAAATCCCGATTGTTACTACGAGGGACAAACGGGAGGAAAATATTCCCGATTGTTCCTACGGCGATTGTTTTCTAGGGTAGAATCATCGGTAGAATAGACAATACATAGCCATACATTGCATACGTTATTGAAGTTGAAGAAATACATTTCAATTAATTTACGCATTCTATTACAAAGTGACGTAGTGTTTCTCCACTACCCTTGATAACAATCCCCGTAAAATAATAATAATAAGGAGTTATTAAGAGGTACCAAACACAGAAAACAAAACCGCCAGATCCCAACACACCCTATTATGCTAATTTTAAAGACGTACACATCGTCTATGCGCATAATAACGCAAAAACTCACTTATCCCAGAATGCTATACGAAACATATTCGTCTGAGAAGTCTCCTCTACATTTAAAACAGTACAGTGGTGAGCAATAAAATGTTGAATATTGGGATCCAAGCGACGCCTGACCCCAGAGTTGGTGAGTATCTGGCGCCACGCATCAGCATTGCCATACAGCGAGGCAATGCAGCCAGCGTCTTGGGGTCGCTTCCGACCGATATTAATATGGATCAGTGGAGCTACCTGTCATTAGCAACAGTCTGCAGTTAGCACAATTTTTCAATTGTAAATACTATTTCTAATATGGTTCTGTTATTTAAATGAAAATTGTTACAAACTATGGAAAATTTAGGTCAGTTTCGGATCAAAAATCTGTAACTTCATGAATTTGTATCATACCTTGATGAAATTTGGTACACATATGCAGTAATGTATAGAGATTTAAATAGTATAATTTTTTTTGTGATTTCTCATATATGTATATATGTAATAGAGCATAAAAAATTAAAAATACTGAAAAAATACGGAAATAATTATGAAATAATTTATTTAATGTGAAATACAAGGTTTTAATTACCAAAAAAGTTATAACTAAGGCTAATTAAAATTAATTAAAATAAATTACAATAACAATAAATATTTTTTTTTCTTAAAGTAAATATGACTAGTGCCTAAGTAACTATCAACCTAATTAGGTACCTCATATTTTCGGTCTACTGTAAAAAAGTGAAAAGTAATGGTTTTTAAGAGTACATTGGATATAAGAGTACAAAACAAAATATCACCATCTATTTAGGCTCTACTCATACTCGTATTTCAGGGTCAGTTGTAAGTGGTGCCACTTTTAGAAGACTTAGTGCCTCTTCTTCAAGATCTTTGACATTTTTTTCGTATGATTTTCTTAAACTTGTTATATACGGATCTGACGTGTACAAAAGAGTTTTAAAGACATCTTCATTTGTAGCTGCTCGGCAACATTTTCTGGCATGATGTAGTCGCATGTTTCTGTAGTCTTTGTCGCGCGCCTCTTGTGCATCTTCCGATAGCTGTCCAATAGGAAGAACTGCGAAATATTCGATAGTATTTTCTCCGTGTAAAAGTATCTTGTGGACAGAAGATGGCATGTAATACCAATTATATTCATTCATATATATTCTTGCAGTTTCCATTGCGTATTCGCCAAATTTTTTGGAATCGATCATCGTTCCTGATGAAAGAACTTTGGACACTGAATTCAGGGTTCTGCCACCCTCTATGTAGGGAAGTATGAAATCTCGTTTAGTACCTACAGCTGAATGAAGACATTTTAGAACTTCAATCTACTTAAATTGCAGGAGTAGATGAGCTTTACTTCACTTTCAAGTGTAACACTAATTTGAAAGGCTGGATTTTTTTTACCTCCCTTTATACACATATACTATTTTGCAATACTGAATGGGCACCTACCTACATCATTGATAACACTTACATTCTCACACAAAATGCACGAATAATAAAAAATATACTTACAAAATGTCTATTATACTATTCTTGCGAACAGTCTTTGTGGTAAACCACAAAAGATAACAAATTTCCTACTCCGAATTTTATCACTTTTTTTCTTATAACTTCTAAAGTGGCAAAAAGTGGCAGCTGATTTTTTTGGATAATGTTTATCTATAGTTAGACTATTAATTAACACAAAAAGTAGCGCATGGGGAGCCGTGGGCAATAGTGAAAACCTTCAACGAATTTTTTTTTTTGTTGAAAAATACTGTATGTGACGTTTTAAGCACTCACTCAAATATAATAAAACAATATGAAAATTAAATGGCTGTTTCGTAAAATACATAAAACAACCTTTCTAAAAATGTAATATACTGCATATCTCTGCTGAATATTTATTTCACAATATTGCATTGAAACATGTACATGTAAAGGCTTAAGTTTGGCACCGCTTCTTCGACGTATATTTCTGACTATGAAAATTAATATTATTTTAGGTATTAAGTGGCAAAACCCTATTGAATAACATAATTTGACTATTCGAGCATCTAATAAAATCAAAATAGTAAATAAATTATGACATTTGTGAAAACCATTTTTGATATGCTCTTGTTCTACCATTTTCCATAGTGCAATGGTAGGCAACCTTTATGTCGTGATCTTCTCTGCCATAGCACGGAGCCAAGGAACTTATACCCAACCTGGAATGTGCATTGTCAATTTCACACCAATATAAAATAAACCTTATGTGTATGACCTTAGGTCTATTACAGACAATCACTTGGTCAGAGAGAAATCCGGTCCGAGGGAGAAAGCGCTTCGAGAGCCCTGTGTCCCTTTCTAAAGTGTTGCCACGCGGATTATTTCCGAATTTAGTAGAAGTGGTAGGAACAAATAAATTTGACATGTCTTACTAAAAAGCATTATTTTCGTTCTTTAATTTTCGAATATTTTCCAAGTATCTGTTAGAATGATAACATTTTTTTAGCAATAATTTGGACACTACAATATTGAAATGTCAATAAAAAAGAAAAGATTATAAGTAGAATATAATATAAGTTAGACTGGCAGCCCGTCAGCCATATTCATTTGTTGTGAATTGGTTGTGATTGGTGATCCTGATCCTGAAAGGGACAGAGGGCTCTCGCGAAGCTATCTCGCTCGGACCGCGTATCGGCAGCTTGTGCACATTCCAGTTTGGGTATAAGTTCCTTGCACGGAGCACATTCCGCGTGGTAGCAGCTTTAGTCTTGTGTCGTAGGTTCTTTGTAACGAAAACTGACAGGTCTGACAGAATAGGTATAGAATTTGTATGTAAACCCTCCCTCTATAAATAATATAGGCCCCTATCTCTGGAGGTCTGGATATGATTTCAGATTTCAATAAATTTATAGCTTTAGGCTTACAAAGCACCTAGACAGTAAAATTTTATACCATAAATTATAATAAGATAAGAAAGGAAGCTCACTTAAATTGTTTGTCTTTTAGGGAATACATAAAACAAGTTATACATTCAAATAATTTATTTAGGAACAAATTACATACATGCTTGGAAAAAAAATTACAGCTACGGAAATAAAGAAATCACGTAATTTTTTGGCAAACGCAACCAAGCCCGTATACGACACGGTGCTGTTTGCAATTGCAAAACGGACCTTCGACACACTTGTATCTATATCTATACTAATATTGTAAAGAGGAAAGATTTGATTGTTTGTTTGTTTGAATTGAATAGGATCCGAAACTACTGGACCGATTTGAAAAATTCTTTCACCATTAGAATCCAAAATTTTCCGTGATTAACATAGGCTATAAAATATTTTCAAAAAAGTTAGGGACCGCGTGAAAAATTCAATAATTAAACCGTGCGCTATATATTCAACCTCTTTTTCTATGATGGCTCCGCTGCTTGATTTTTCTCTACGGCCAGTGTCAGTTATGGAGTGTCATGTCAAGTCAATGTCAAAAACACCAATGCTGCTAAAAAATGTAACGGATCCGCATGAAACTATAAATAAGTACGGAAGGAGTATCAGAAAAAAATAAAACGAAGCACTCCAATCAAGCAAGCATGCCAATCAATCAAATAGTATGCTGGCCATCGCCATTACGGCTTTATACACCAACTGATGAACCCCATTGTAAACAAACCAAAATATATGAAAAACGCCGTCTTGTGTGGTCAGATGTTGCAAAAATCACAATGGGTTTGTCAATAAAAAACACCGGATCACATTTCCTATGTAAATTTCTTATTTCACCAACTTATTTCTTTGATTTGACGTAAAATTATTATGAATAAAATAATCAAAATTGAAGCACAAAATCTAGCCAGTGCTGCCAACATGTAAACATGTAAATTTTCCGGTAAATGTGGGAGTATATTAAATAAGTTTCAATTCTCATATTTTATTGACTTTAAATTATGAATCAGGTAAATAGGCATTTATTTATCATTCTGGTTATCTATAATAATATGTATTATTTGAAATATAATTATGATATTGAATTTCTGTTTGTAATATCAATACAATAGCTTAGCTTTTGATAGACGAATTATTATAGTGTTTATTTAATAAGCTAACCTCCAAAATAGCTGAACCCACTTTAATAATAATTTTACTGACGCTGATGCTACGCAGATAACATGTTATATCGAGATTATAGGTAGCCGCAGGGCATAACTAATAGTCAATATTTTTTCAGATTTCTAGGTTATGAAAATTTGAAGTTAAATTGAATTCGTATAGGTAATCAGAGAATCTCACAATGAAAATAATTGGAATCCCACTTAATATAGTATAGCATGCAGTGTGCATTAAGATTTTTCATTTATAAGAATTTGGGCAATTAAAATTAATAATATTTATGTATCCATTAATTTTTATTTCTTATTTATCAAACAATGAATATGAGAATAATGTATATTTTTTCATTATTAGGAACGTTTAATTGATCTTCCTAGTAACAATCGTAATATATGGCTGCTTATTGCCACTTTTAAATAAGTAATTTTTATTTGATTTTTGGTTAGGCATTTCCATAGGAACAACGCATGCGAAGCATCAGGCAGAAAAAAGTTGTCAGCCAGTTAATAGGCACAAAGAATAATTTATTCAAACTAAAATTAGACAGTGAACGGAGAGTTGGAATACACTGAGGGCTGAACAGATTTTGTTGAAATTTCTTCGATTAGCAAATAAGTTACTATTTGATCCCGGGAAAGTACAGTGTTCTGTTCTGTGCTTGTGGGATAATCAAATTCACTGCAGTTAGCACCATAAAGCGCTGGCGTAAATTGAAAATTATAAAAAGTAGGTCTAATAAACGATGACCGTGGCTAAAGCAGTACCTACGTAGATTTTTTATAATCTACATATTCATTTGTAAACAATTATTAGGAAGAATATTTATAAAAATTATGGGTAAATTTTTCTTCAGTTGGCATCTCGATATACAATGACACTCAATGTCATTCCGCCATTATTAGGATTCAAGTTTGATTTGACAGGATGCTATCCTTACTTTCATAAATCCATGCGGATCCGTATGAAAACTGTGAAACCCATCGTGTGAGTGTGTATAATTTCTGAAATTTTTTGTTTAATACCCGTGCGAAGCCGGGGCGGACCGCTAGTTAGGTATATATTTGTTCACCCGTATAAAACATTTCCCCTATTGAAACTTCGCAACTGCGTCGAACATTGTTAAAAAGTAAAATTGGGAATGGACAAGAAGTTCCAACAAGAGTTTACAAGTGGACCGAGTCGAATACCACTCACCCAGGCGAATCGACTTTACCAACTTGTTAGTGCAATTATTTCAATTATGTGCTTGTACAAGTCTTTAGTTTCAGGTACTGAAACTAACTAAACTTTACGGCGAACTAATAATTGGAAAAAAGTTCTACATAGTGAAGGAAGCGCGAAGATGATTCGCGCTTCCGGGGTTATTAGAATGTGAAGCCAGATCGGTTTGTAATATAATGGGATTTGGGTGAAAATATAATGGTATTTTACGTGGTGCCTTCCAACTCGTCTGATTGAAAACAGCTTTTTTGTTAATTTTCTGGACTGCGGTCGCTGCTCGACATGTTATCGAATTGTTCCTAAGCATTCCTCGTAGGGGTATCGACTTAATGCCTATAAGGTTCAACTTACATTGGCATATACATATCAGAATTTCTTGCCTTAGTCTGCCTTAAAATTTAAGTGATCGTATCTCTATTGACAATACCTTTGTTTAATATATGGTTATCTAAATCATCGAGCTTTCAACTTTATTTCTTTGTCATTAAAGTTCAACATACCGCGGCAGTTTCATCCTTACAAAGGATCTAAAGTTCTGCGTTTTTTCCCGAGCATTAAGGATCTTCGTTCAATAAAGATTAGCTATGCTTTTAGTTCTGTCGGTGTACCTGCAACTCTATTCTCTTAAAACTTAAGTTCAACTTACCGTGGCATGTTTCAGCATCTCCTTCAAAGCCTCGACTTCCTGCCTCAGCTCTCTGATGATGCGCGCGTTAGGATCCTCGTTGACCACGGCATGGTTGACGATGCGCTTCGCTCTGTCAGCGTAGCGGAGCGTTGATAAAGTTTCTTCGTAGTTATCGGCCGCCGGTGATACTGTTGCCACCTGAAAGTTAAAGTAAGTTATAGTTAGAGGCCTGTGCCAGACAGGGGACGAGGTAGACTAAACAAAAACAAGTTGGAGGTCATAACTGAGCAGTGAGGCTTAAGTAAGGAAATTCGATTTATCTAAGCCATCAAAATCACTTTTTGAGAAAACACCCAAATACTATGATCGACATAGTGAATTTTAATAAGTTTTAAGAACACAGCACATCCAGTGCCGCTACCTCACACCATAAAAAATTGTATTAACAATCTACAACTCGTAATCAAACCTTTTACAGCAGCAAAATAGCTCAACTCAAGCTTCAAGCGAGTGGTCCGCGAGCTTACTTTATCTGATAACGTCAATAAAAGATGCATGATAGAGTACTTAGTCTATATTTAAATGCATATTTTTGTGCTCTGTGGCATTAGTGTGGTCCAGATCTGCGATAACCTTAATAGCCTAATTTTAAATAAAGGAAGCTATCATACAATGTTCCATTAACAAATTTAATTTACATTTATTTTTTTAACCTTCGTTCGTGTTGAACCACAATAACCCAAAACTCCTAATTAAAAACGACAACCCGACAAACTTAGGGCGTTACCCAAACCTACCAGTACCTAAGCACCTAACAACCTTCAACCTACAACCGCCTGAAACCCGTCCCAAGGCCTCATCAATCAAACCAGTCTGAGTAAAACCAGCGAGCTCGTTAAATCAACACATGTAGCTAACCCATCAATAATTCAATCCTGTTCGTCTGACTCACTGAGGATGCAACATCCGAGCCGCTCACGGAATTTCAAATGTCTACCACAGATTATACAACGAGTATAATAATCCTAGCTTTTCACTGGGAAGGGGGTAATAAAAGCACAGATTGGTTCTGCTAGGACGAGTTAGCGGAAATTTGCAAGTAGAATGAGCTAGCCAATGAGTTTTCCCGGAACAAAGTTGTGATTTATCATCATAACTTTATTGTATTCAAACAAGATGACGAATAGCCCTAATAGTTTATTCTTATCACTGTCTTATCAAGTCTAATCTGTATAACAGACTAGTCTAGACGAGTCAAAAATCAATAGCTTTGTTAACTCTACAGGCTATTAAATAAGCTAATAGTCATGGTCAGAAAAGTTAAATTTTTACTAAATTACCTATTGGTGCAAAGAAAATGTCACCAAACTAAAGTAATTTGACAGCACTAAAATATTGATCAGCCAACAAGCGATGAAAATAGTATGAGCGACTCCTATACATAATGTTTAGAAAGAAAGAAAGAAATGCTTCTATTTCTACAAAAAACTCTTGCGAGATCAACACGTCCCTAGAAAATCAGCTCCGTTCGCAGGCAGGCATTGTTAAAGTATCTTTGGTTATACTCGTAAATACAATACGAGGAAAGCTCATTTCCTATCAATAAAACAAGGAACAAGCTGTTAAATGATTCACGCTTAGACGAGTATAGCGAGGCCGGAGCTAGTTAAATGAAGCTTCTCTTTAATTATTACAATAGTCAATACTCAATCGTCAATCATTTATTGCATTCTATAAACAAATATTTATATTCTAGATAGTTATTTTGTTTCATTAAAGAAGCTGCTGGGTGGGTACACTATTTATGTATGGAGGGAGAGGACGCAATTGTTACTAAATATCATCATCATCAGTCCATGTTAGTCCACAGCTGGACATAGGTCTGAAGCTGTGGCGCGGGCGTTCATATTTCGTCAGTCATAATATTGATATGTTAAATAGACAATTATGAAAATTATAACTATCCAAACATGGAAACCAAGGTCTAATACCAAGTTTACACCAATAAAATCTAAATAAAAATACATAGAGACCATAGGAAATCCTGGCGTTTATTTCCTTCAACGAATTAGCATCGCCATCCAATATGGCAATGCTCCCAACATTCTGGACACTGTGCCTTCTGGTGACGCCTTTGATTTTTAGGAAATAGATAAAGTGTAAACACTAGTTGTAATTGTTATATTGTGTATTGTTATTCTGTTCAGTATTGTAATAAAAATAAATATAGAACATAAGTTATATATTTAATTTCCCAGCAATACTCGTGCTCTAGATTCTCACACCAAGACTACGCGTTAGAAACTTTTCACTCCCACGTATCTTAACGGCTTCTAGTGACATTTTTATTGCATTTAGCCGATAAAAGGAATTTGCAGAGCCAGTTCAACTAAGCGTCCGAACCTATAAATGTGGTGCAGTTTTATAGTGGTGATTTCCGCACGATTTCACAGCTTTTTTTTTATTATTAACTATCTTATTGAAATGGCATATTTGCGTGATCTTGTCGCCGCACAGGTGACTATTGAGCCACCAGCGCTTGAGTAATTTATTAGTATTGTTAGAGACGGCAGCCGTGAAAGAGCCGGAAAAAATCGCGTGTAGCAGATCCAATTGCGGAAACTCTTCCACAACCTTCAATCATACCAATAAGGGGCTTACATTTCGGACGGAGAAAATTATTTTAAAGAGAATCGTAGTTCATTCCTTTTATCGTCATTTAGCATACCATTGCTTTATAAGTTCTTTAATATCCGGAGCGAGGGAAACGTACGTAGCAATGTAATCCGAAGCTTACGATATCATCGTGCTCGCAAATCTAACATGGTACGGCCGCAGGCACTAGCGTAGAATTAAAATAAATAGCGTTTTTATGTTTAAGTAAGTCAACAGATAAGGTTTTGTTTATGACTGAGAGCTAATCGCTGCATGATTTTTTGTGCGGCCCTGTTTATGTATGTAGTAGTGACCGCATGGGTGGGAGAAATGTATTGGCAAGGCGACAACTGTTTCATAAGTATTCCGCAACTGATAACATTTCTAGTGCTCTATTATTCAGATTTCTGTTATACAAACATTGTTCTCCATTCTATAATTTAACATTGTTTGATGTTTTTGTACGACGACGGTTCTCCATTTGTTAGACGTTCGTAAGGAAAAACGGTCAAGTTTTTTAAGCTTTCACTGTTATAGTGCAATGCAAGAATGAAGAGCTTACTAAGGCCTATTTGACGTACAGCAGCACAAGACATTTACGTAGATTTTAATTACTTAGAGTAGGTATTGTTTGTTCATAATAGTTAATTGTATTTTGTTTCTATTTGTTTTTAATAGTTTACTACTATTTTTGAAGTGAAGAGATTTTTTTATAATAATTATCTGTATGAAATTTTACTTGTCTAAATGCTTATTTTGAAGGCCTAGAGTTATTGAATCTGAACTTTTTAATTGTTATTGTATTTTGTATGTGTAAGTGTCAAATAAAGTTATATATATCTATCTTACCATAACAGTCTTGCTGTTGCCTCCCAGGTTGTCCTTGAGCAGCCACGTGAGAACAGAGTCGCGGTACGGCACGAACTTGTCCTTGTTGGGCTTGCCTGAAGACTGGTCGGCTAGCTTCGATATCACCAGGCCGAGGGTGGTTAGAGATCTGGAGGAGAGAGGGGTTAGTCGCTTAAGTTTCAGAAGTGTTCAGCGAATTGTCAGTTTAATCAGAATACGGTAAGACAATAATAAATTTCCATCGGCCTATGCTCGGTGAGTGACTTAGGGGTTGTGTTGACGATTATGAGAAAGTATCAAATTTTCAGTGTTCAGTAAAATTATTAATAACCAGTAAAATTCACAGATTAGGATCGGAATTCGAAGTATGCAATAAAAACAGCGGAAGAAATGACTCCACTGAATGGGTATTAAAAAAACTGTCGAAAAGGCGAATGAAATGTTAATACAGTAGTGCTAATGTTGTCTCTGCAACATTGTCGCAATACAAATACATGTAAACGGTTTAACTGTTCCACTTAACAAAAAAAAATACAGTAGGTACTGCACTGCCTTCAAAGCTTTAGAGCTTAAAGTACGTGAATTTACTGCCGTGTGAGAATAGTTCAGTCTATTATTACTTGCAGTCTGGCCTACAAGAATCTTTACATCATTTTGTATATAACATCAACCACCCTATGACATGGAATTAAGGTCATTATTCAAATGTAGGATTCACAAGTGCTGACCGTGATTTAGCCCTTGAGTCCAAGCACGCGATACCAGCATCAAGACGAGGCCAGTTTGAGGTAAACCTTATACCGCATAGCGATGCGGACGTATGCAAGTGGGTTTTTTTAACTATGCCCTGAATATTTTGTCACAGTATAGATATTTTCCGGTGAAAGGCATCGTTGCCTTTTCTTTGAGTGTCAACTAAGTATATGTAAGTCTGCTGCTTACCGCAGACTTACATTGAAGATATCCCACAACTGAAAAAAAGCCTCCTTTCTCGCGATACTACAACGTAACAAACTGCGATGGTATAATGGTTCTAGAATCCAAGATATTTCATGCAAACGAAGACCTTTAAATAAGCGTTCTTTATTTTACTTTTTTCTTCAATGTGACCACTAAAAATAAAAACTTCAAACCACTCACTTGTTAATATTGGATCCTTCCTTCAGCCTATCGCCCACCGCTCCCGTCTTCACAGCCCGCTCCGACCCAGCCAGATCCACAAGCGACAGCCTAGCCACCTTTTCCCCCTGCACACCAGTCGCAACGTCTGTCAGGATCTGGGTAAGGACCACGCTGAAAACGGCGTGCGATCGGGAAGACTCGCTGTTCATGTTGGTCGCGGCGACCGTTCGGGATTTATTGCCTTCGGTCATTAGATTGTCGATATCCTGCGAACAAACAGGCAAATAAAAACTTATACCACATTACTGAGTCCCTATGCAGAACTTTTGTTGTGGGTTCTCAATAACTAATTAGGTGCTTAAAATACAATTTCATTACATAGATCAATTCATTATGAATGTTAGCAGGTTTACTACAAACCCAGTTTTTGGCACCAAGGTTTCATCCCTTTACGAGGGACTTCATCAGGTTCATTGCGGCTCACATCCCCCGTATCGCTTCTATGCGCACATATACATAATTTATGTGTTCGTCAAACTACGAAAGTTGTATAGTAAAACAAAGATAAATATTATTACTGTCGGGTAACCTAATCCGCAGATTGTACAAAGATTTGTAACCCGACGGGAATCTAACCCACAACCTGCATCGCAGGCGAACCTTCTTCCGCTGAGCTGATATCGTCAAATTAAAGAAGGTAGAATACCTCATGCTGTATAACGGCCTAGTAAAGTAGAATTAGAGGCATTCGACATAGTGAAAATTCTTTCTCTTCATACAACTTTGACGTGCAACGACCATAAAACACCTAACAAGTTGCGAGAGGATAAGGAAAGTTTTCAGCTTGGGTGATTCGGTATGAAGCACTCAGGTAGCAGGCAAACTTTCAGAGTAACAAGCATAACTGCTTCTGCAAACTTTGCAAGCAGTTCAGTTAAGCAAACAAGTTTGAAACCAACTTAAATTAACGGAAACGATGAATACAAAAGGTTACATAATTTCCAGTAAACAAATAGGGAACCGCTGCAGGAAGATATTAAACGAGTTCACTGAAATACATAATGAGCCAGAAAAACTACAACTACTGGCATGGGGGTGCAGTGACTTGAAGTGAAACATTTTAAACCATTGGTCATCAGTTGACCCGGTAGGTTGGTACCACGCCCATTTTAGAAAATTTATACTTATCTAATTCTAATAAAAACGCAGGCATTTTGGTCTTCCTATTCAACTCAATTCCAAGAAGGGCCGATAACAAAAACAACTTCTTACCCCCGATATTGTTAACCGGCTGTTTTGTTTATGCCCCATTCTACCTTAACTCGGGTAAAGTTCCCGTGGTCGAAATTAAATTAAAGTCATTCAGGACTGCGGGGCTAGATCCCTTTCCGAGCGCTACAGGCACGTTGTTGTCAGGTTTACTTTACAATATGGTTCTGGAGTTACTAGTTGTGATTTAGCTACATAATCAGTAATTTCAACCTTCTGAGTTTTACTACCACTTGTGTTGAAACTTGTGTAGTTTCAAATAAGGGTTTCGCCTGCTTTGAGGATTTAAAATCTGGGCCAGGGACGAAATATAGACGGCAACTTGCTGATAACTCAGAGAGGTCAAGAATAATAAGTTCTCTGCGAATTAGGTAATGTTGCTGACAGTGAAAGATATACAACACATTAATATCATTTTTTTTTTATTTTTAGGCTTATAAATAAGCTCTTAAGCAATTTAACTATACGGCGTTATTGGTTTACTCTTTACTTCAAGAGATAAACACATCTAGAGACACTCTGCCCCTCGGTTGTGCTCTTGGCTAACGTTCTATTTTAGGAGTCTGTTTTCTCCCAATAACACCAAATAAAAACTAGCAAACTGTTTACCGTATCGGTAAACCATGTTATAAACAGTAAGTATCTATCTATAGGTCTACTTCTGTAACCTTCAAAATAAACGAAACAAAATTCACATTAATTTTCGTAGATATTTTCTGCTAAATAGCTAATGTAATAAGCTAATAAGTGGAAACGCAATAGGTATGATTCTGTACGAATAGACAGAAAGAGTAAAGACAGTCAAAGAAAACGTATATCCCAAGGATTTACATAGTCTAAGATACAAATAAGATTTCTGATACATTCGTGGCGAAATCAATTCAATATTCATACAATAAGAGAAGCAATTCATTGAAAATATGGATGATTTCAATACGAGGCGTAAAGGTAAGAATTTCCAGGCGCTTTATTTTGCGCTCCATTCACCGTCTGCGGAGGCGTGAAGAAAATAATCATAGAATTGCGAAAGTGAACGCTTTCAGTGTTCACCTTTATTTATTTATAGAAAATAAACTGAATAGTAAAACGGAGATTCAGAGTGCATTGACTACAAACCTTTTAGAGATGGAGAGAGATGGATTTAAACAATAGAATAGAATATTTCTTTAATACACCATCAATAGCTGAAGGTTATAATTATAGACGTTCTAAGTACTAGCTAGAATGGTACATTCGGCAGCCAAAGTACGATGAAAGACAAGTAGCTACCAATAATAGTGACAGTTAGAATACAAGTTTTCTAAGATTCGCAGTAACCTTACCATGGACCTAAGAACACTTATTATCCATACTGATTATCCATACTTTTTATCCAAATAAGAGAAAATATTTGACCTTCTATCTACGTTTTGTTTCATGGCTCCACGGATCTAAGTTCGGCATGAGGATAGGTTGTATCCCGAGCAATTTTTTGTGCCCGCCAGTCCGTGCAAAACGCAAAAGCTATGGCTACAGACTACCGATGTCAGGAATGTTGAGAGACGAGGTCAAGGTGCCAATTATAACAATAGACCTCATGTTATCTTATGACAATAAATAATTGGCACTGATTGAATTTTTTGTCCGTACCAGGTTACTTGACGAAAGAAAGATATAATAGTGCTAGATAATGATGATGGTGCTATGTTGATTACATAGCATTATCTAACCCCAAGCCCCAAGCTAAGCAGCGCTTGGTTTATGAGTACTAGAAGACTGACGTTAAAAGTCATTGCTTACAAAAAAGAGCTTGTATTTTTGAAAATCTCGTTATGCTCACCCTTTTGAGGTTCAGTTATCGACTCGAGGTCGAAGCAAAGGTTCAAGATCTTTATAGATATACGGGATTGAATGATGAGATAACGAAGGGCAAACAAGGGAAACTTGGAAAAGCTTTATAAAAGTTTGCAAATATTGTAGATAAGATGGATTGCCCAGAGTTTGCAACTCACATTGTTAAATCTGCATTGCAAAGAGAGTAAATATTTTTAAACTTAGGTACGCGATCTGAACACATAATTATTAGTAGGCACTATTTTAACGGGTATTAATGGGGTTTTTTTTCTCGACGTTTTAACAGGTTTTCACTCTGTCGTGGTCACGAGATGACTACGGCAGAGTGCAAACCTGTTGAAACGTCGAGAACAAAAAAAAGCGGTGAATACCCGTTAAAATAGTACTAATAATTATGTAAAGAGAGTTACAAAGCTTGATAAAATTTACACACGGTTTAAAAAATAAAGATTGAGATAAAGATTGGGTACTATAATACTAATCATAATACAGAAAACAAAGACAAGAAAAACCGGCCGACCGTCTAAATCAAATAAAATAGGCGGAAAGCGATGAGTGGTCAGAAAATTGAAGGAAAATTATTACGTTGAGAGGTTACAAATGATCCACTGCTCTCGGCGCAATAAATTCGATAGAATAACCAATATATCGTAAAAGGTACCGCACTCAAGTGGGATACCCTGGAGTTGGGCTAATTTTTTTCAAATATACTTTAAGGCGCATACCGCACCTAAACTAGCGCCACCACCTACTTTATGTTATTATTCTGTTTAACAAAGGAATTTTCAAAAATCCATCGTCCAGTTTGTGATACCTATCATAAGCTTTTTTTAATGCCTCTGTAATAGTTTTATTCTATTTTGTTTAGGAAGAGATACGAAGTTGCCCTTGGTGGCCACCAAAATCTATTTTCGTATCTCTTCCTAAACAGAATAATAACATAAAGTAGGTGGTGGCGCTAGTTTAGGTGCTGTATGCGCCTTAAGGATATTATCTCTTTTCAATAATGAAAGCTTCTGTAAAAGCTAATAAAGGCATAATGTTTGGCAGAAGGAACATCGAACCAGATGCCAAAGATTATGTTGTGGATTTAGTTGTATAATAACAAGTAATTTAAAAATACCGACTTTTAAATCCTCAGTTTCCTACGCTGATCAATACCTATTTCAACTAAAAAATAATTGTTCATTTAAATCGAACTTGTAGATCCGGAGATACGCGATACGCGTGGACTTAACATTCCCTATCTCAAAAACTACCAATTCTGATGTGACTTGCAGTCTTCCCTAACTTGAACAAAAAAGTAGTAATTAAATCGAACTTGTAGTTTCAGAGAACACTTTTAAAATTTAGCACATTTGTGTAGAAACTAATATAGACTAACGTATAAGAATATTGTTTGACATAAGGAAACACAAAGGCAACTTTTTAACGCCCCAAAAAGCGTAACGAAGCCGCGGGCAGATCTAGTATGCGATACATCTACAATATTTGATCGTGTATAGTTCATCTTAATCTTAAATAAAAATATGATTAAAACTAATAAAACATAATGTCAAACTGCTTGCCAGGGGAGTTTACATAACGAAATTTTTGTAACTAGCTTTATAGCTTAACACATGCGAATACATAATGCCCTGAATAACGATAACGCAAAGCTATAAAACATATTAATTTTCATGCCAAAGGATATTCGAATGTAACAAACAAAAGCTTTTCTTGTTTCTAAACAGTGTACTAACAAATCTATTCCTAGAACTGCACAATTCATTGAAGCAATTTCTGAGTAGTCTCAGAAATAGCTTGAATAGATTCAGAATTAACAGTAGGTAATTGAATTCATTGTTTTACTAACATATAACGTATATCGACGAAACCTCGTGGGTCTAAAATACATCAAGTTCACGATCGAATCACACTTAACTTAGACTTTGAAGTAAAGTTGTAACCCTAGCAGTTCCAATTAAAGAAGCCGAAAAGAATCATTAACTCGTAGGTTTAAAATTTTGTACGTCATCTTAACTACCACCTCCACACAAAGTCACTTAGCGGGAAACGGAATGATGAGGCGTAAATTCGTCGACATCAACAATGAATACGGTCGAATGGGTCATTACCTGAAAACTGTCACAATACATAATAAACCGCGGAAAGCGACGTGGGATGGAATACAAAATTGAAGCGAATTTAGACATGTTTGTTTCCAAGTGAATTGATTTTAAATTGTTTTAGGGTTTTTTAGCTGGATAAATGCAGTTTATAAATAGAAGAGTCGCGGAATTATGAACAAGAATATTAAAAAATCCTGTAGACACCGCTGGAAATGACAAGAATATGGAGGCCTAACCCGTGTTGGCAGTGGGATTAGTAATGCTGTGACTCATGTTCATGGCGATCATTGTGCAAACTTTTCATTTTACATTGGTATAATACCAAAAATATATAACAGCACAATCTACTAGCCTCAAATTATTGCCTGATTAATCAAACGGATGATTGATACACGACCAGCCGTGCAAATGTTTAACGAATTTCGCATTCGCTCTAGTAATGAAATTTCCGTAACAGTCACGAAATTTCTGTAGTTATGAACCTGATGTGGTTCATAAATACAGAAATTGCCTCGTATCAGGTAGCGGTTTCAATTTATGAGTTAATAATTTCAGAATAAACATACCAACAGCACTTATACCACACAACCTTGAAATAAACACCTTTATACTCTGTGGAAAAAAAAGGCTTACTATAAAATATCAGATTATCTAGATGACAAAAAAGTTTGGGACGAGTTTTGCTCCAACTCGAAAACTAACAAGCTAACAAGGAAAGGCTAAAAATTTTAAGGTAAAGTAAAGAAGCGAACAAGGAACCTTTGTTCGCTTCTTTACTTTACCTTAAAAAGATTGAAGTGAACAATGAATCAAAGTGATCACTTTATTTCCCATTTTTATTATTTAAGCAACTTGTATTTTGTGACGTGTCCTAGAGTCCTGTAAGGTCTTAAGGAAATAAAGCACTTTGATTTTGATTTTTTGATTTTTGTGCATCACATCTGTCTAGTAACAATCAAGAAAACTGTATTATAAACTGAATTTAAAAGTGCCAACTTGTCTACGACACTCAGAAGTCTTTTGATATAGGTACTGATACTTATACTTTCAGTTTCAGCCCTTGAGCTGATGCTTGAGCGGACAGAATTGAGTCGAAATCAGCATATGAGATGCGTAGAAGTCATAAAGATTTATGGCCTAAGATATAACCCTAAGTGATTAGGGTCTATCATTTTGAAGTTTACGGTAACGTAGAGCTAAATTCGATTATGAAATATCTGCCTTCATTGAAACAATACATATCGTTAATGTTCAAAGTCGCTAGATTTTGATTTGAACTTTCCTTAATGGGGCGTTATAAGAGCTTTGCCAGGGCTTTACTAAATATGGCTCCTGAAATTTAACTTTTAGCACAGCTTATTACGTGATTGATTTTTAAGATGAAGGATCGGTTGTTGAAATCTATTGACACGACTTTTAATCCCTAGGAATCGGGCGAGATGTCGCATTTTAGGAATTGCCTCTACAAAAATACGACTCAATAATGTTAAAAGCACCAATGAAACCTTTAATATTTGACCCTTTGGATCTTTGGGAGAGATTGGGCGTTCCGCAGCTTCATTATACGGGCTTAGTGTCGCCTTGGGGCTTATCGTAGCTACCATTACTTGTCGATATTCCTCCCCAGACCAGACAAACTCTTATCGGGGTTTTGTATTGATAACTTGCGATATGGCAATATAGGTAACTGTTCAATAAAAGCATTACGGCAATTTGGGTTATGTTAGAGTTTACCAACAAACACATACCGGACTAATAGAGAAATAAATAGACTTTCGTGAAATGACGAAGCATATTATGTTCAACTACCGCGCTAATGGTCAATTAAAAGCTTTCGAGTGAACAAATATAGGGTATTGGTTGTAGCCTTTCAACAAAATGGAGGCTTTGCGCTGAAATTTTTGTGAACAACTTAAAGAGAAAACTTGAAAAAAAACTCTTAATAAATTTATTTTATATTTATTATGTTGTTGTAGAGGCACGAAAAATACATATTTTCAGAAAATTACAACGATCTAATTTTACGGGTCATGAGATAGAAACAGACAGATAGACATCGGAGGCTTAGTAACAAGCTCCCGTGTTCACGCTTAGCGTACAGAACTCGAAAAACTACAGAAAAGCTAATAAAAACTAGAGGCTGCGGTAACTATCAATAACATTCTCCTAGATTATGCACACTTGGCTCACACACTACGCAATGTTAATTTGCTCCTCCGCTCATAAAATAATATCCGCCACAGACTTGTTTTACTTCCTCCCTCATTGCTTATTCATATTCATACAGCCGGCGTAGACTCGACTGCATTTCAGTATCTACTCATACTAGAGAAATGCTTAGTGGTTTTTGTTTACATTAAATAATCACAAAATAAACTTAACTTATATGAAATAGATCTATAGCATGACAATTTGGTTAAAAGTGCTTGGAGATAATTAATATATGAAAAGACATAGATCAGACAAATTAAAATATTCTATAACAATAATACGTATGCTTAATAAGCCTATTCCTAATTAATTCACTAACTTACATGCAGCACTTAAGCATACCTTTAATTAATTGTTAGCATTGCATTAGAATCCTTAGTTGAATGAATTGGACGATATCGTCGAGTGTCAACTTCAAAACGGCATGATATTAAAATGCACATGTGAAAATTATTAAAGTACACAGTAGTTTCACAATCTTACTGAATATCTCTGTGAACACACCTGAGTGAGGCGGTGATAACACGTTCTATTTGATGTGTGTGACGTGTACCATGGACGGCACCCTGATGAGGACCCTCAGGTAGATGAACTAAATCTGCCTTCGACATTAACACAAAACATGAAAGTACTTTATGAGCCAATGAAAATTTAATCCAGCGCAAACGAAGGCGGGGGCGGAATGAGCGACACTGGATTGCAATTAATTCTGATGCCCGACCTTTTGAGTAGGGTCCCTGTTCATTTCTACATACTCGTACAGTAATTGAATATTAGAATAACAAGCGTATTTGATTTTATGCCACAGACTTCGAGTCTTCGATCGAGCTCTAATAAACCACCTTCTGTCACCTAAACATGAACAATTCATTGTATTTGGTAGCTTTCATTTTCAATTGTTCACAAACAATAAAAGAAAATCATTTTCAGTAGTATTTATGTGTAATCATAGCGTTCCGTTTTCGGACATAAAAATATAACGTTACTTATTTAAGAAAAAAAAAACTACTTAACAAAGAAAATTACAATTAAATAACCAAATTAAAACTAGTATTTATAGTTGAAACATTGTGCTTACTGCAGACTAAAAAGAGAGAAAAAATTAAAATAAAACCAACAGCTAAAAAAGATATATATACATTTTACAAAATTAAATTTCAAATGACTATTATTAATATTTAAATAAACAAAAAATACAAACAATTTAAAGCGAGAACAAAACTATAACAAATTAATGTACTCGTACCGTTCATGTGCATGTAAACTTTAAACCTACTTAGGTATAAGTACAATTATTTTGGTATTTCTATGTATATTAAGCTATTTTATAAACCTGTGTTCCAATAATATGTATTTAATTAAAAACTAATTGTATTTTTGCACTTATCACTACACTACTACACTTAACTACATCTTGAAGCCCAACTGATTGACGAAAATCTGTCATCCCTTACGCAAAATGAACAATAAAGTACGCCTTCATGTACCATTCAGAACCTCTGATAGGTCATAAATACCTAGTCCCAGGTAGGCTGTGAATCTGCGAATGAGTAATTTTATTCCAAAGCTCGTTACCCAAGCCCGGTTTACACGATCCAGTGAAGGAATACAGCACTGGGCTGGACAACGTCTTTGCTATTCCAGTGTAAGCTTATAATTGTTCCATTTCCAACTGGCATGCACAATAGTAACAACACTCCATTGGATGCCATTGTACTGCATTGGCTATTCATACAAATCTGGCACTCTGGGGTGGATTAAAAAGAAAATACCTAGACTGGGCTATGAGACTGGATTCAAACGTTCCGTTCGTGCATTCCAGTGTCAATTCACATACTGCTAGTGCTACTGGATCGAGTTTGCTCGTATCACGTGAACAGTAATGAGGCGTACTAAAGATTTATATTCATCGCACTCCCAAATTACTGTGCGAGAGTACTGTGTGGGGAAGGCATTACGAGCGGTGATAGCTAGGCTTCGGAACTCTTGAAAGGGTTTACCATAAATTTTAATAGCGAGTGCGTATCAAGCAGCCTGGATAAAGGGATCCATCGTTTTTATAACAGAAGCCTTAACGTTACAGCTATATCAAACCAAGGCTACATTATTTGAAAGATGTAAATGGAATAAGGTAAAATATAGAAAACTTCCGTGGAAATTACGAGATACTTTCGGATTTTTTGTTATGCTTTCATGTTATGACGATCTATGTATCATATGATTTGATAAAAACAAATAGCTAGGTAACCTATAATAAATAAATAAATAAATAATGCTGGACAATCCACACAGCATCATCTAGCCCCAAACTAAGCAGAGCTTGTGTTATGGGTAATAGATTACTGATAAACATAATACAATATTATTAAATAGATAGATATTTTTTCTATACTAATATTATAAAGAGGAAAGATTTGATTGTTTGTATGTTTGTTTGTTTGTTTGTTTGTTTGAATTGAATAGGCTCCGAAACTACTGGACCGAGTTAAAAAAATATTTCACCATTAGAATCCTTAATTTTCCGTGATGAACATAGGCTATATAATATTTTCAAAAAAGTTAGGGATCCGCATGAAAAATTCAATAATTGAACCGTGGGCTGTATATTCAACCTCTTTTTCTATTATGGCGCGTCAGAATAGAAAAAGAGGTTGTATAGCGCACGGTGCTTGCTTTTTCTCTACGGCCAGTGTCAGTTTTGGAATGTCGCGTCAATGTCAAAAACCCCAATGCTGTTAAAAAAAGTAAAGATCCGTATGAAAACTGTGAAACCCATCGTTTTAGTGTGTATAATTTCTGAAATTTTTGTTTAATACCCGTGCGAAGCCGGGGCGGGCCGCTAGTATTATACATAGAGAACGACCAGAACCCCTGAACAAATATCTGCATATATATGCAAATATTTGTCCCGAGGCGGGAATCGAACCCGCAACCTCCTGCGTCGCGGGCGGACCTTCGCCCACCGCGCCACAGTGGTCGTCGAACCTATATACGTAATTCAATGTATCACAAGATTCTATGTCACGTCATATTGCTACGAAACCGAACCGAAACATCGTAACGTGACTCAAGTCACGTGACTATATATGGAAATGAGATCTACGTGACAGCAGAACAGCAAACCCTATCAGACTCGTGTTTCGAATTTTCTTTATCTAAATGTGTTACGAATTTTCTATATCTAAATGGGATCCAATACCTGGTCATGTTTGTCTGTCTCTCCCCATAAGATACGAATCTAGGTTAGCCCCCGATAGATCTAAATAATGAGATTCGTTTCAGCGCCTTTTCGCAGAACTGGGCATTAGAATTTCAATTGGGACTTACAAACTCGAAATGCAGATTTCGAGACTACATTTGCTCGGTGTTTGCCGTAGAAACAGAATTATTTTCAATTTTCAGAAGCCTGCTTTAACCTGACATTTTACAGAAAACCTTTGATACAGAATTTCAAGGAGATATCAAACGTGTTCAACTACAAAGTGATGTAAAAATGTCCTGAAAGAAGGCCCTACCAAGTAAGTTTGTTAGTACTACCAACAGAGCTCTGACTGATAAAACATCATGGTTGCCCCGCAAAGATCTCTCGAGTCACACATTCAAATGTAGTAAAGATTCTCTTTCTCTTTCTCACTTCTACAGGGTTATCAAACAGTACACACCTGGAATGACGACACAGCCAGCTGTGACAGTCCGTCCACATAAGGTCCTAGCACAGCGTGCTCCCTCACTCGCAGGGAATGCCGCGTCGTCCCTGGATCCAGCAGGTCGTGGACTCTTTCGTTGTAGATCTCCATGTAGGATACTTCCACCTGGATAGACAGTTTTCTGATTATATAGGTAACAAAGGCCACGTGAATGCTTAACAAAGATAATCTATACTAATATTACAAAGAGTAAAGGCTCTATTGTGTGTTTGTCTGTGTGGATTGAATAGGCTCCGAAGCTACTGGACCAATTTGAAAAATTCTTTCACCGTTAGAACTCTACATTATCCCTGATGAATAAAGGCTACATAAAATTTTCAAAAAAGTGAGGGATAAGTATGAAAACTTCAATAATGCAAGTGTATTTGTGTGTGTTAAATTCATAATTTTGAAACTTTTATTAAATACCCGTTCAAAGCCGGGGCGGGCGCTAGTATATTATATTTATTGATTAATTAATAAATTATTTATTTCCTTCCCTTTAGCCGCATTATGTTTTAGTGTGTGCAGAAGCAAGTTTTGAATATCACCGAGAGAAATAGGCTATTGAATATCCATTAGTGTCCGACCGTAACTGATTCAGTCGATCTTGGTCCGGCCGAAACCGAAACCTTTTTCTCTCATCACTAAATAGCCTTTAGAGCAAATAACTTTCTGGTAAAGTATTGCCTTATTGCATTATGTGTTATATAAGTTCCTTCAAGAGTTCGATTGGTCAGTTATGGAGTAGGTTCTTTCAGTTCGCTCCCAAAGCTATAAAATATCTGAAATATAGGTTTTATATCCGAAGTAAGGAAAACCTAATTTATGTTCCCTCTCGGCTTCGAAGCAAAGTGTAGGTGATATTGGAGCACAAATATGTATAACGTTTCCCTGAAATAGCGGGACTGTCTAACAAATAATACTATGTGGATGAGGCTTTTAGAGTAGGTCTTATTAATCCTCATCTTAAACGAAATTGTCGGTGCTCGATGCAGAAAATTAATTATCTACTAGTCACATTATTTACGTTTATACTACTGGATTTCTTTGGTCTTTTCTCGAAGACCGGTAGCTAGACGATATAATAGCGAGCAATATTGGTGGCTACAAGCAGTGAAAAATCTCTTTTTTAACCGACTTTAAACAACGAAGGAGTTTCTATGTTCAGCTGTACTTATTTAGGTATGTTTTATGCATGTTCGTCGGTTTTTTCAACAAATATGGAAATATTTTGATGTTTTTATCGTCTTCAGATCCCCATGTGATTAAGTAGGAGAAACTCGCGCGCCGAAGGTTTCGAACTTTTGTCAATTTATATAAACAAAAATACTATGGTCACCTTCGGAGATTCGGGAGTATGTATCGGTAAATTTTTCGACTCCTGCAATGTATTTAAAAAAGTATGAAACTCAATTTTAAAACGTTTCTAAAATAGTTTTAAATGTAGGTACCAATCAATACAATTCATTTGATATCTGACTCAATGAAATAGCACCGCCTTTTTATGAAAATGCATTTTTTGACCTTATTATTATTTCTTACGGACTAATTATTAAACCTTTAGACGGACTACGGATAATAATGGACTGTACTTTTGAATTTTTTTCTTTATCATATAAATCAACTAGCGGCCCGCCCCGGCTTCGCACGGGTATTAAACAAAAAATTCAGAATTTATATACACTAAAACGATGGGTTTCACAGTTTTCATACGGATCTTTACTTTTTTTAACAGCATTGGGGTTTTTGACATTGACTCGACATTCCAAAACTGACACTGGCCGTAGAGAAAAAGCAAGCACCGTGCGCTATACAACCTCTTTTTCTATTCTGACGCGCCATAATAGAAAAAGAGGTTGAATATACAGCCCACGGTTCAATAATTGAATTTTTCATGCGGATCCCTAACTTTTTTGAAAATATTATATAGCCTATGTTCATCACGGAAAATTAAGGATTCTAATGGTGAAAGAATTTTTTAACTCGGTCCAGTAGTTTCGCAGCCTATTCAATTCAAACAAACAAACAAACAAACAAACAAACAAACAAACAAACATACAAACAAACAAACATACAAACAAACAATCAAATCTTTCCTCTTTATAATATTAGTATAGATAGTATAGATATCGCCCAACGCCACATATATTTCAGATGCAACGGTCTGAAAACCTCGGAGATGAGGGAGGAAAAGCCAATTTTTCGACATTTTTTTAAATATTTTAAAAAGCAACAACTGTAAGAATTTTTAATACTTTCGCACAAAATGTATTATTTTTAATCCAATTGCTGACAGAGCGAGACCGAACCCTAAATACAACACTGTTGTATTGAGGAATGTAAAGTCAGTTTTTAGTTATTTAAAAAAACTTTATTACTGACTTAAGGCACATACAGCACCTAAACTAGCGCCACCACCTACTTTATGTTATTATTCTGTTTAACAAAGGAATTTTCAAAAATCCATCGTCCACTTTGTTATACCTATCATAAGCTTTTTTTAATGCCTCTGTAATAGTTTTATTCTATTTAGTTTAGGAAGAGATACGAAAATAGATTTTGGTGGCCACCAGGGGCAACTTCGTAAAAAGGGTAGAAAATATATTTTTGGAAAACCCAAAATATGTTCTACCCTTTTTGTTTCTATGTACAGTGCGCGTCAGAATTAAGTACCCCCCTTGTATACAAACTATTTTCGACTACTTCTAATTCCCTTGTAACTTGTCACAATTTTTCACATGCAAAAATTTTTCAGGCCGCCGCTCAGGATCAAACCGCCCTTCCATAACACTCAAAGTCTGAAATTCCCATCAATAACAACTATTTTGTCCCACATACATTGAGATAGGGGGGTACTTATATGTGACGCGCACTGTACCTAATAGGTATTGGTGTCAGAAAATAAATTATTTTGTCGTTGTTAGTTAAACATCGGTAATAATTACCTTATAAGTGAGTGCAGGTGACTGCTGCACTGCTATCCTTTCGAAGAGCGCGTCACACAACCGGGGGATGATGCCGCCTTCATCAGCCCCGGGCGCGCCCATCATCGTGTACGACTTGCCGGACCCTGGACAAAGGAAAGCATGTTCATTACAATGTTTGGACGATAGAAGACTCCGCGGAAGATATAAATTCTGGTTTGGAACGAGGCCTTAATACTCGTAGAAAAGACAAATATAAAATTACTTTTTCGAATACCAAAGAATATTACTGATTACTTGGTATCTGCGATCTCAGATAGATTTCTAGATCAGGTTAAAGGAACCCTGCATGCCTGCGTGGTACGCAACTATTATCCGATAAATATACATATAATAGACGATCACTGTGGCGCGGTGGGCGAAGGTCCGCCTGCGACGCAGGAGGTTGCGGGTTCGATTCCCGCCTCGGGACAAATATTTGTACGATCTGTAGATATTTGTTCGTTTTCTATGTATACCTAATAAAAAATATCTATCTATTTAATAATATTGTATTACGTATATCAGTCATCTAGTACCCACAACCCATAACACAAGCTCTGCTTAGCTTGGGGCTAGATGATGCTGTGTGGATTGTCCAGCAAAAAAAAATCATTCATTTGATTAAATATCGTAAATATCCCTTTCATCTGGACGTAGCTTATCATAATTTTATACATCAGAAAACAGTGATAAACTTATCAAGTTAAACATTAAACACGAAATATACAGTCATTGCAAAACCGAACTTCATGTTGGTATATTGAAACGTCGACTAAGCTTAGTTGAAAAGTTAGTTAATTAGAGTTCAGAATTAACAATTGCTATTTACACCAAAATACCTGGATTGGACGGCACAAACGCTAAAGTCAAACAACCCGCTCATAAAACTGAACTGGTAGAAGTTTTTGGTTGTTTATTTGTTTTAATTTGTACGGCTTAAATTACTGTACGTTTTTTACAAAATACGCTGCCAGTAGTTGAAACAATATCCGACTAAAGGATCCGATTCTCCCTAAAAACCCTTTGCTCGAACACTTGTTAAAACTCACACTTGTAATAGAGGAGCAGTCACAGAATAGTTTGTTGAACGGAGCCGTAACAAGCCATTGTTATCCGATCACAACTAGCAATTCAGATGCGGACAAACCCCAAGTTTCTGCTCCTAAAGCTGAATAGTAGCAGGAATATTCGAAGCAAAATACTGCAGAGCTTACGCAGGGTTACGCTGGTTAGAGACGGATTATTACTTTCTATACTATTCTTAAGAATATTTTACGGAACTTCTTATGAGTCAGTAATAACATATCGTATACCGTAAAAAGAACACAGGTTGCGAAACATTCCCACCAAAAGTACCTACTTCAGTAACAATTCCTCCACTCTTCCATCCTTACTAGGGGCACTACACAAAGTTGCAAAATGTATACCAAAATCAGTACGCAACATTATTTACTTCTCTTGCTAAATTAACATTATTTAATTCTCTTGCTAAATCCCACATAGAATATTTGATAGAAATTTGGGGAACAGCTGCTGCTACAAACTTAAACCCACTCCAAAGGACCCAAAACAAAGTAATAAAAGTCCTATACCACTTTGACTATCTTACGCCGACAAAAGAGTTACACAATAAAACTAAACTTTAACTATAAATAAACTTTACACAATATAATACATGCATTTTGATAAAAAAAATACTTCAAACTATATTCAGTAAAACATTAAATTACATTTCAAAGAAAATAAATACAACCTCAGAAATAAAATAAAACTACAAGTTGCTAAAACACGTACTAGTTACGGTAGAAAAACAATATTATCAGAGGGAGCTACACTATTTAATAAGTTGCCAAATTCTATAAAGGAATGTGTTAGTTTGAACGCTTTTAAAAATAAACTTAAATTACATGTACATACTTTATAACCTAATGTAAATCAACGATCTCTTAATAACATTTAGCTATAATTTTATTTTAGGTACCAGAGGTAACTTATATATTGTTAAACCTATGTATTAATGTTTCAAATTGTATCTCATTTTAAGTGAACCATTGTGTTTGTATGAGAATAAAGTTCTTTAAACCTATTTCTCGTCTAATTTAAGGACCCTTACAAACCTTTGAACTAAATGCCAAAAAATTAACTTTTCGCCGACGCGAGGTCTGAATCAATAAAAACAAGGACAAAGTTAGAAAAAAACAATGTAATAGAAACATAATACACCACAGTGTAAGTCCCAACGTCCGAGTCAGGAAATCACCGGCTTCCAAACTTACAAACAAGTTGGGGTATCGATAATACACTCAAAAGAACTTCAGTCGAAGCTTTCACGACACGCTGAAGTTTAAGTTTACCGCATCCAATCTAATACAGGCTTTATCTCAGTTGAACAAGGATTATTTATACTTAATTGTGTCACTTCGTGTTGTAATAGGTATTTGACGCAGAGGCGTGGGAATTACGTGGTGTGTCGGCTCACGGTGCCGCGAGTTCTGTATTATGGCCTTTATTAGACCGTGTTCAGTGTAACGTTCCAGTAAACCTAATGTTTACCTCCAGGTCTCCTATACCGCTACACGGAGAAACGGTTTCGTCTGAGGCTTAGGGCGGTGGTATTGCTGCAGTAAATTTACCTGTTATACTAACTTTTCGCCGCGATTTTGGCATTTGTTTCTGTATAACAAGTAAGCCTTTCTATAATGTAATTCAGGGTACCAACGGAAAAACCTACAGTAAATATCAAAGTTCACAGATTTTTTTTTGTCCTGTAATGTATTATTGTGGTGTGACAATTTTAAAATGTACGAAGTTGACGACCTCAATGGCGAAGGTTGCTCTGCGTTGCAGGTTGCGGGTTCGATTCCTGCCACGGGACAAATGTTTGTACGATCTCCAAATATTTATTCGGGGTGTTCTGTTAATTTTCTACATATAGTAAAAAAAAGATCTTAACTATGTCAGTCACCATAACATAAGCTCTACTTAACTCGGAATTAAATGATGCTAAGTGGATTGTTCAACATTATTTGTTTAAGTGGGTGTTATCTTACTGTGTCTGTGATATTTGTAAACAGCGCAAAGTTAATACGAGTAAACTCTACATTTGCAAGCAATCAACAAAAAATAATATTCGTTCAAACAAAATAGGGATTGTTTGTTGGAAAGGATATTAAAATCTGCATCAGTAAAGACAAATATCCGAGACGCATCTGTGTGTGACCGAATAGCAGTATTCAATATTCCCCGACGACATAACAATAGAACATTTGCGCTCCGATGGTGGATTGATAGTGCTACTAAAGTACCAACTTCTGGAAGGGAGAGAATACTCGTATTGGCATTACGATCACCTCTGGACTTTCACTTTCTGAACGAATATTTAGAGATATGAGATCGAATAGTAAGAGACTCCTTTGACAAAATAGGTGCTTGATAGAAGGGGATAAGGTGCTGCGTCATTTAATCACATTGGTTTGTAAACCCCACGCTTGTTTTGACTTCGCGACCCACAGGATAAAGCGGAGCCGATCCGGAGGCCCAAGCAAACTTAAGACCCTATTTAGTTTATTAAATGAGTCAGCATGACTCTTATTCGAGTTATCTGTAATTGGATAGATGGTGTTGCATGCGTTATTAATAAAATCTACGAATCCATGATATAAGCTTATTTCGTCCGTTCATGCTATATTGACATTTCTGATTGAACACTCACGAAAACAGGAGAAAAGGGCAAAGTAATCTCACAGACAACGAATGCCTCTTACGCAAAAAGAAAAAGAATAAAACCCAACCAAAGAAAATCCATGGGAGACTGTCACTTGAAACATGGGGATGCCATAACTCTGCGAGACCGCTATGGGAATGTCATCTTTTATTGTAACACATCGTATTGTTGCCATAGTTTCCTATAGTTTTGCTTCAGATAAAATATGTGCCGTTTTGTCTAGTACGATTATGATGGTCAGTATTGTAAACAATCAAAGTTTACTGTTAGAGACATTGGTTGCTCAGTCTCCCCTTAATGTTGGATCATAATAAAATCATAAAATGTGCAAAAAAATACTACAAGTAAATTACACACGTTGATTGCGGCAAGTTTTCTTAAAACATGATACTATCGTTATATTGAATTACTTACTAATATTTATTGTCCCGTAGATTGTAAGGTTATGGTCAAAATGCGATGTTCTATTTAATTATACAATCACTAGCGGCCCGCCCCGGCTTCGCACGGGTATTAAACAAAAATTTCAGAAATTATACACACTAAAACGATAGGTTTCACAGTTTTCATACGGATCTTTACTTTTTTTAACAGCATTAGGGTTTTTGACATTGACTCAACATTCCAAAACTGACACTGGCCGTAGAGAAAAAGCAAGCACCGTGCGCTATACAACCTCTTTTTCTATTCTGACGCGCCATAATAGAAAAAGAGGTTGAATATACAGCCCACGGTTCAATTATTGAATTTTTCATGCGGATCCCTAACTTTTTTGAAAATATTATATAGCCTATGTTCATCACGGAAAATTAAGGATTCTAATGGTGAAAGAATTTTTTAACTCGGTCCAGTAGTTTCGGAGCCTATTCAATTCAAACAAACAAACAAACAAACATACAAACAAACAAACAATCAAATCTTTCCTCTTTATAATATTAGTATAGATACGAAACTAACATAATGCACATAAAAGACGAGTGTCATACAAACCCTGTGGTTAAATGGTGCAAGATTGCTACATACGAGTACATGTATATTATTAAATTCAATATTCAATATATCTCGCTCTGCGTCTGAAGTTTAACACTGTTTATAAAGCCTTTAGTCATAGTCTCTTAAAAATTTGGTCATTAAAGCATCGAAATCTTTTAAATATAATGCCAATTTATTAACTTAGCAGTATATTTTTCTCATGATTTTAAGTGAGGGTTGCTTCGAGATAAATCTCTCTCGATTAAAGGTGGCGATGCAACGTGGCTGCAACTCCGCTTGAAGGATGATCACAGCATTCTGGCACACAGCCAATGTCGTCCGACTTGTCAGAGCCATTGAGAAAACTGCTGTCGTTCATCAAGATTACCTTCAGTAACTATTGGAAAACTTTTGCCATTTAATAGGCTCGAATTAAAAAACTCTTTAGGAACAAAAAGGTTTATTCTTCTACTAGCGGCCCGCCCCGGCTTCACACGGGTATTAAACAAAAAATTCAGAAATTATACACACTAAAACGATGGGTTTTACAGTTTTCATACGGATCTTTACTTTTTTTAACAGCATTGGGGTTTTTGACATTGACTCGACATTCCAAAACTGACACGGCCGTAGAGAAAAAGCAAGCACCGTGCGCTATACAACCTCTTTTTCTATTCTGACGCGCCATAATAGAAAAAGAGGTTGAATATACAGCCCACGGTTCAATTATTGAATTTTTCATGCGGATCCCTAACTTTTTTGAAAATATTATATAGCCTATGTTCATCACGGAAAATTAAGGATTCTAATGGTGAAAGAATTTTTTAACTCGGTTCAGTAGTTTCGGAGCCTATTCAATTCAAACAAACAAACAAACATACAAACAAACAAACAATCAAATCTTTCCTCTTTATAATATTAGTATAGATTACATCCGCTATTTGTATGATGTTACAAATAAACTTGAAATCTTATAAGCATTTCGCGAGCTGTTCTGATTGAAATAAATTACTGGCAATTCTAGAGCAGTTTGAAATAAAATATTAGACAATGAAGTGTGAATCTCAAAATATAATTTCACACGGAATAATCATAAGCTAAGAAACATAAATTTGAATTTTAGGTACAAATTACACACAGCCCACTCTCAAATATAGCTCTCTACAAGCGTACGAAATGTGAACTATATTTCAAGCTGTCTCGCGAATTCCGAAAGCCTTTTTAGTGTAATCGGTGATCTATCCGGCAATTTGACCCATGACCGTCTCTAACTATAAAAGCAAGAAGATGACTTTTTGCTCTTTAATATATACTAATAATCGTGATCATTTGATACCTAGATTACCTACTGCTACCCAGCAGTATCAGCGTAATAAACAGCGTATTATACCTATAATAGCCCTCCTTACGCTTTTGCGAACGTTGAGTTTCGCATCCAGGGGGTATTTTCATGAGAAGCAAAGATATGTGAAAATTACCAACTAAGCTAAAATCAATCAAAAACACAAATCAAATTACTTAGTCACTTCAAAGAAGCTAAACGTTAGATCACCGTACGAATCACTCGAGACGATACGGTAGCTCAAACTTCAGACATGATAGCATACGAGCATACATTGCATTTCACGGTACTTAGCTACCTTAGAGGCCATACATGATCACTCCAATCCATGCCACGCCATCAAAGCAAAAAATTGAGGCGCTCGGGCATGTAGGTAGTGAAAACATTTTTAGCACCCGTTCAATCGATAACTGGTATAAAGGGGTTTTTAAATACGCCCCAAAGAACAAGTTTCATACTGAATTTATGGTGATGAAATTGCTCAACAGCAGTGGTAGAGCATATTTCTGCAAGTCTTTTGGTAATAGCTAACAACAAACTAACTAAAGCTAAACATGGCATCGGTATAATAATTTTATACATTTTGCTTCGCCGGCTGAAGACGCTGCCGTACCCTGACGGAGGCCAAAACAAAACGCGCATACTTTTTAAGATTTTGTATAAATGGCGGATCAGAATGACCATGTATGTGTATTATAAACTTGATAGTTTCCTCACAGCGTTGGTAGTCCCAGTTTCCTCGCAGCTTCTAATAGGTGCCTGACACGTGAGGAGCACCTTACTAGAAGTCTATCGAATTAAATTAGTTCAGAGCATCTCTGGCTGTTAACTAGCGCAAATATTAGACATTTACAACTTGGCGCGTGTTACAGTGGAAGCGAGTTGTTATGTGTACATGTAGGATTCATTTTAAACATAATTAGAAAGAATTTTTTATGAGATATCTGATCCCATCCCACAGCAATTTGGCCCTAAACTTGGATCTGATGAGATCCAACCTTGAAGTGGCTCTGAGTTTAACTGACTTGCTTTTAATTAAAATGCTATGAAAATATTTAAACAATAATACATTAGTTTCCACAGTTATCCCAGTCGAGTTTATTTTACCCTGTATTTGTTTAGGAATCTTTGTTGAAGAGCCCCATAAGTATTCTAGTTATTCAAATTCCGTTTTTCCTTAATTTAATTAAGATGGAGACTTTATGCTAACTGTAAAAGGAAAACTTTATTATTATTAAATTTTTCAAAATATTCTGTATCAGTGTTGAGAAAGGCTTTATTAAATGTGTGAAGAAAGTTCTAAACAACGTACCTCTTTTTATATGATTTGTATAAACACTCTGACATCCCGTCAGTTAAATTTCAAGTCAGATTACAGGCATAAAGATGCATGTAGGTCGTGCCTGTAATCTCTACAAATAACTCTAAAATTAAGGATCCCTGGGTTCAAACAAATGTGACAGAGTCGTGTATGCCAAAAAAGATAAATTTAGTATATGTTTAATTAACCCGCAAGTTCCTTACATTACTACCAGATATAATTAGAATAATACTATGTCGCTTAACCAACAAGACAATTTTGCTTGGCATGCACCACACCGGAACGTATCTGGCACCTGCAGTTTTAGGTCACCCGGTACCATACTCTTTGTTCTTATTGCCGTGGCCCCCGAAAGACTGGCCGTTCCAGTAACCAGTTTAAAATGCTTTTTTAATTGAATTGGACCTGTTCCATTTGACGCCTAACGAACGTGGGCAAATGTTTACGTGCAGGTGGAATCGTTTGATGCACGAATGGGTCTTGTTTTTCGATTAATTAATGTTAGGATTTGCCATTTTTACTTAGCGAGCATATTTAAAATAGGTCGTGCTCCTTTGAGCACCATTAAAATAGTAAAAACTAAGCGCACATTGCTTCAGGGCACGTGAAACTTGTACGAGGATAAAGAAAAGTATTCACCTATGCGCAGTTTTAATGAGTTTCCGTTTAGCTTCGCGTATCCGGTACCTCATTAGGTCTCAAGGGAAATTTTTTCTTTGCTTAAAGTAATATTTTCAAGCTTAAAGACAGAAGTTCACGCAAGTATTCCTTCTGCTACGCCGTAGCACTAAAGTAACAACCGTAGGCGTTGTAGCTTCGTAGCACTTTGCTACGAAATACGCCTACAACTTTGAAAAACTCGAAGTTCAAAGTAGCTTTTGAAACCTTAAATCTAAAATACTAAGCTTATGTGTATCCAACCCTACAAATACAAATACAACAATAAGCAATCAAATATGGGCTTATGTACGGGACCGGACGCATTGCAACCATCAAGCTTAGCTAGTCGAATGAATTCGTTATGCTACAATCATTAAAGCAGCCAGTCAACCTAGTCGCCTACCCACCATCCTGTAGTTGGCTGTTGCTAAGGGCGGCAATACACGTCCAATTTTTTTGTCTGAAGAGTGATCAATATCGACTATCCGATATACATTTGTAAACATACAAAACGCCTTCGAATAGTCGAATTCGACAATCTGATTCGACCATCAGACAAAGAATCCGACGAGTATCGTCGGCCTACATGAAAATACACGTGTGTCCAGAGTGAAGCAATAAGCTCCAGTTTGTATAGTAACTTCGCCAGTGGCACTTGATACGTACGCGTGCCGGGTAATTCACAATGGTAACTTTTGCGTGAGTAAATGTCTACATTAGTAACAGTATACAGTTTGAAAACATAAAGTTGAAACGGAAACACGTTTTGCTGTTCTGAATTCTACTTTATATCAGGCGGATTTAAGTCTGATCTATATCAGTCTACTTTTATTTCAAGCATTTTAAAAGTCTTAATTGATTTTTTTATTAGTTTTATCTCCATTTTTGTAACAATCGAATAAAGGATTAAAAGGCAAAGAGTGATCTGAATGACAATAAATGGTAAAAGAGGCATTATGAAGGGCAGCACCCCAGCTCAGAAGAGTCGTAAAAAGGCCAGTTATCGCAAACCAGTGTTTATTACTACGTGACTTGCGTGCAGATTTGTTTGCACGTACTGAGGCTTCTGGTCTTAGTATCTCATGTTATATCCTAACCTATTATAACTAAGCCTTTTTTACAAGCTACTTATTTTTAATTTGAGATAAATATATTAGCGTTCCTATTTTGGACGATTAATATTTAAATTCCCTTAGACGTATTCGCACACGTGAACGCGTTCGTCCATGTGGTGTGTTCTGGGATTTGAATCTGTATCGAATGAACTAATTGTATATTGCGAGTTATTCTGTTTAGATGACAAAGCTGATATTATAATATTTTACCATTTCAAATGAAACTTAGTCTTGTAAAAACAACCCTTTTGAAACAAGTAAGTATTTATTTAGTTGAAAGCCACGGTTTTTTAATGTATATTAATAGCCACTAGGCACCTGTTTATTATTTTAATCTTGTAAGCTTTATGGATTTTTCATGGTAGCATATTGAGACTCGTAAAATTATAGATACCTACCCTAGTCGCTTCATTCTCCGGCAAACAATCAACAGCAGTTCCAAGTACTCCAGTCATCCCGTGACCACGACAGAGTGTAAGCCTGAACGTGAATATTTAACTTTTTTCACACTTAAGTGTTCAGACTTTAAAAAACTTTAAGACTTACTTTAGCTATTACCAATCTGACGGTGACATATAAAACGAATTAAATTCTTTATAGCTAGTGAAAGGCTTATCCGATAGGCTCTCTACAGCAATTTTAAATTGACATGTTACAGAATGTTTTACCATGTCCATTACTGGCGGCACAGAAAAGAGATCCAGTGATTTTGCAGTGATTTTTAAAAATGATTTTTCGTTAGGAAAACCCCCAAAGCTTTTATTCAGGTTAAAGGGATATTGAAAACGCCGCTGGCAGCAATTTAAATTTTTGAGCATGAAAATCCTGAGTTCATACGAGATTTTCACCAAAATAAAAATCTATCTACAATTTATGCATGTTAGTAAACTTAGACAAAGTTAATCATATTACCTGCATTTTGCATTATCCTCGAGTCGAGGGAGTCGTAAGCTGGTGGATGTTACCTGGTGGTAACTTTACCAGGAGTTTTCCTTTGAGGAAGTCCATCGCAACTTTTCTTTAAACTGATGAACAAAGTTTTAAAGAAAAGTTGTCGGTTTTTCATCAATGTCTTTGTTACTTCAAATAAAACTTAGTTAGTTCCATAGTTCAGCTACTTCAGTAAGATTACCAATCGTTAACATGATGGATCAATCTTCTTTGCCAGATCAGTGTTTCGGAAAAGAGCTGTCTCACAAAATGATTGATTTCATGCGATGATATAGAAGCGAAGACCGTGCGAGTTTTTGGTTTTGATGTTCAATATAAAAGGTTTTTCGATTATGTACCGGGCAAACCATTAAAATTATTTATGTTACATTTGGTATTTATGCTTTACATTTAATGATTTTTTTATTCCTATTTGTCTACCTCACTAATCCGCCCCGGCTTCGCAAGGGTATTTAATAAAAATTTAATAAATTGTGAAAGAATTTTTCAAATCGGTCCAGTATTTTCGGAGCCTATTCAATTCAAACCAACATACAAACAATCAAATCTTTCCTCTTTATAATATTAGTATAGATAAAAGAAATGGATAATGTTTTAATATTTCAACCAGTCCTTCTTTTGTGAAATGTTCACATTACCCGTATTGGTAGGTTTGGATTTACTCCAACAGATCTCCATTGCAGCCATCCAAGAATCACAGTAGCTAATATTGCCTCAGTCTCAGGAAGCAATATTTGCGAGTTTTCAACTTTACAACGTGGCATCTGTCCAAGTGCGTGAATAGACTATACGTTTTTCAAGTCGCGGCGAGTCACTACTTGGCAAGATTAGGCTAAGTGACTCACTAGAATTGCTTAAGAAGTACCATAGGGGACTAAAATGGATCGGTTTTATTTCTTTAAGCTTACAAAATAAGCTAAGAAGCGCAAGCTAGCGATATAATCAAAGCTCTCAACGTCCAAGATTCTATTGTACCTCTATATTACTAGTTCACTTTATTCGAAAAATAGAACGATACCTAGGTGTTGTTACGTGTAAATGCACTTCTGAGAACAATTCCCTGCATAATTCCAATAACGATCTGTTCTCACCATCTGCAGCGCTCGCTGGTTTCTATTGTGCCGTTCTGCTCAGTGGGCTGAGAGCAAACGTTGTTTGTACCGCGCCGGAGATATCGCTGTTCAGTTCCCCTTTCAGACGCTACATACACGTCTCATAAATGCTACAATTTCATGCACATCCAATGTCTTTTCAGCAAAGAACATATTCTTTGTTATTGCTTTCCATGCTACATTTAGAAGCAAGCAACAATAAACCCAGATAATGTCTGCATCAGAGTTCAAATTGGCATAAGTGTGGGTGAATGGCCCATCAACACGTTTGCTGCGACGACCCTTTCAAACAAAGCGGTGGCCAACAAACCCTGAGCGTTGAGTAAAGCCTACTGTGGCAGGAAATTAATGGGGCGAGGCACAAAGAGCAGCGTCACAGTATTGAGGTTATATTCACAGTACTGGCCGCCAGCGAAACGTTTTTAAATTTGGTCATTTCACACCTACTTAAATTTTTTTGTAGTAAATAACGTAAAATTGTGAACAACTCGTGTAAAACGCTTTTTAAAATTTAGTTTTCCAAATCTTTTGAAAAATAACAAATCATTTAATATTTTTGATTTCATACAATCGAACTATTTACCTTACATGTAGTGTATGAAATTGAGAAAAAGACATTAATGCCAACAATAGCAAATATTTATGGGTTACAGAATATATGTGCAAACTGTTAGAAATGACAACAAGACTTAAAGTTCGTTTCAAAAACAATTCTTCTAAAAAGTCTGGTAATGTAGATGTGGGCAAAAAGAAAGCGCTGGCTAGTAAATCATTTTTGCTATCCCTATTCCTAGAGCCAAGGACAAAGAGACGCTGCACCATTCAGCTGTGGCAGCGCTGAGCCTCGCCACTGAAGCGCTAATTGCTGGATAATAAGCGGAACTGACTCCGTATACCCCTGAAGACAGCACCACGAATACTGACATAGCGGGATAAACAATGCTGTTTTTGAATAATTAAAGTATTTATGCAAGCGAAAAATACAATTTACGGTAAACTTTATAAATCACAATCTTATACTTACATACCGCGATGCGGCATTGTTACAGATGATATCGAACATCGCCTTTGAGCAATATCAATGTATGCCAATCGAGATCAGGATTTTCTATAAAAGAAATACTCAATGAAGCGAGGCCTCTGGAGAATTCTCGAAGGAAAATCAGTTTCGTGGCATCAAAGAGACTCGAGGTTTTCACGATTGCCATAATAGACCCAATACATGTGAAATTCAAGGACGGGGATAGATTATTATCAAATAATACACTTATGTTATTGAGAATGTGAGATTCCGAATTCAAGTTATTCAGAGTCCATCAGCGTTCGTTTTAATCAATTATTAAACAAAAAGCGAACCCTTTGTCGTTGTAGATATAGAGATTGCAAAGTCGTTACAGGCAGAGAGGCACATGTACCCGAAACAGTAATAGAGCATGAATATTCAAAATCATTTGGCAACTGCTGTGTAGCGTGACTGTGACTGCTCCGAAACAAGGTTCCTACAGTAATGGATTTCGGAATGCAAATTAATATCAAGCTTTTGGTCGGATGTTCCATAGTCAGGTGATTAGCATGGCGAAAAGATCAATATCTACAATTTATAATTAACTTTTAATTCAATAAACACTAAATGTACTACAAAATTAAATACAAACACGAAAATAAACGTATATTTTTGATTTGAATTACGTTTGAACTTCTTCGGAAAAATATTACCTACAGCATGGATTTATTAAAAGTACGGATAGAATCCTGTCAAATCAAACTTGAATCTTAGCAATGGCGGATTGACATTGAGTGTCAGTGTATAGAGAGTTGCCAACAGAAGAAAAAATTACCCATAATTTTTATAAATATTCTTCCTAATAATTGTTCACTTATTAATATGAATATGTAAAATTATAATGAATCATTTTAGGTACTGCTTTAGCCACGGTAATTGTGATTATTAGACCTACTTTTTATAATTTTCAATTTACGCCAGCGCTTTATGGTGCTAACTGCAGTGAATTTTAATGTCCCACAAGAACGGAACAGAACACTTTACTTTCCCGGGTTTAAATAGTAACTATGCTAATCGAAGAAATTTCAACAAAATCTGTTCAGGCCTCTGAGTGTGTGTGCAGAAGTAACAAAGATAAAAACATCCAAAGTCTCATTCCATGTCTAATTTTAGTTTGAATAAATTATTCTTTGTGCCTATTAACTGGCTGACAACATTTTCTGCCTACGGCTTCGCATACATTGTTCCTATGGAAATGCCTAACCAATATAATATAAAAAAAAATATAATTATTTAAATGTACATTTGCAGCCATATCTTATTATGATTGTTACTGGGAAGATCAATGAAATGTTATGTGAAAAATATACATTATTCTCATATTCATTGTTTATTGATACATTCTAAATAAAAATTTATGTATTATATAATATAATGCCCGCATGCTTTGACATGAAAAATCTTCATGCACATTGCATGCTACACTTGATTTATTGGGCTTCAAATTATTTTAATTATGAGATTCTCTGATTATGCGAATTCAATTTAACTTCCAATTTTCGTCACCCGGAAATCTGAAAAAATATTGACTTTTAGTTATGCCCCACGGCTATCGTTAATCTCGTTATAACATCTGCGTAGCATGATCGTCACTTAAAGTATTATCCAAATGGGTTCAGCTATTTTGGAGGTTAGCTCAAATAAAAAAACAAACATATTTCGAAATTCGTATTGTATAGATATTACAAACTGAAATTCAATATCCTAATTATATTTCGAATACTTAATACATATTATTTTATAGGTATAACCAGGATGATAAAGAAATGCCTATAAACCTGATTCATAATTTAAAGTCAATAAAATATTAGAATTAAAACATTTTTAATATCCTCCCACACTTACTGGAAAATTTACATGTTTACATGTTGGCAGCACTGGCGAGATTTTGTGCTTGTGGTTTGATTTATATGTTGATAATAATTTTGCGTCAAATCGATAAAATAAGTTGGTGATATAAGAAATTTATCTACGAAATGTGATCCGGTGTTTTTTATTGACAAACCCATTGTGACTTTTGCAACATCTGACCACACAAGACGGCGTTTTCCGTTTATTTTTGTTTGTTTACAATAGAGTTCATCAGTTGGTGTCTATAGCTGTAATGGCGATGGCCAGCATACTATTTGATTGATTGGCATGCTTGCTTGATTGGAGTGCTTCATTTTATTTTGTTCTGATACTCCTTCCGAATTTATTTATAGTTTCATGACCTACAGCTCCACTTTATTCATATTCTGATGTGACTCCAATTTCTTGAAATAATTACTTAAGCATAAAAAATGCAAGGATCTTGGGCTTCGATAGTTTTAATTTAACCCTGACATCTTTGTTTAGCATAAAGTTCGATTATCTAATAAAAATCAAACATTTAAGCTCAATCTTACCAACACAATGTAAAGCAAAATTAATGCTGAAATTACAAGTCGATTGTATCTAACAATGTATATATATGGGGAGGCCTATGTCCAGCAGTGGACTATTATAGGCTGGTGATGTTGTTGATGTTTGTATCTAATAATAGGATAAAATACCGTACACTCGAGATATCTGCTTATTTGTAATAAAACAATATCATAAGCTCGTAGCTTTAATACTTAGGTACACCGAAAATGATTAAACCTCACACAAATTCTCCCGCAGAGTCGACCACCCCAACAAATTGATATTAAAGAGGCGAGACCCACTGGAGGGCTACACGAGAATGCACTCGCGAAATGTCGCTTCTTCTCTATCTCGACGTATCTCTTACAAACTCCAAATACTTTTAGGCTATTCTGCTTGAGACTGATATTGATATATAGGAGCAAAGGTTGCAAACATTGTTATTGAATCATTTCAGCTGAAACCGCAAAATGTAAAACTTAATAATTTTTCAAATAACGGCTTTTGAAAACCGTGATGAAAACTTAATTGCTGAACGCTAACTTTGTATAGCCTGTCAACTAGACTAAGGGACAAACAGATTAGCTAAAAGCTTTCTAAAATACGTGCTTTATTGCTCTTATAAAACACGCACTTTATACAGATTCAGTGATAATGATATGATGATCAAGTGACACTTTATTACAGAGGTGACTCCTTTACAAAATAATTTTTATGTCAGTTGAGAGTTTCTACTACAAAGGAGCAATTATCGGGCAATTTACTACAAGAATAGAGGTCCTCTCAGCTGTAAAAGGAGAGAGCTGTGTTTAGATCACGTATTTTCAAAAGAATCCTAACTCAGTGTAGATTGTTGTGCAAGTTATTTTGTAGAACTCTGGAAGAGAAAGCTAGATATTATAACTTTGGCGAGTGCATTTGTGTCTGTTTAGCATCATAATTCCCAAAAGAATGAACCGATTTTGGGTTTATTTAGGTCGCTTGATTGACAGTGTCATATTTAGAGTAAATCGATGGATCCGTTCAAAGTATAGTTTTAAAACGCTGGTGAAAAAATTTCCGTAAGTAAAAAATGAATGATTTTCTCAGACTAGGGTTATAGATATTTATGTCAACATGTAGAACCCTCAAGTTGCAGATCTCTTGATATATCAATAGATAACCCAACGCTTGGGAATATATCTCTTGAAAGTTTGGGGCACTTCAATTACTTTGTTTCCGAACGAGACCAATAAAATCAGAAGTTTCTGTGCAAGTTCTCCTGACGCACTTAAATCTTTGAAGTGAAAACTCGTAAAAGACGTCATTCTAAAGTTAGATTAATTAACTGTTTCTGTTTTGAGAAGTTCGACGAAATTCTACGTATTTTAAAACGCTATGAGTAACTTCATAAAGCTCGGTCATCTATTCCGACGTGCAAAAGCATAATTAACCTCAGAACCTTTTTAGATAATTTAGTATCAGCGCATATCATACAAAAATGTGTAATATTATAAAAACAAAATAAATTCCGTTTTCGAAATACAGAAAATGAAACAATTGAAAAGGTTGTTCTCATTTCCCCCAGCGTTTTTAAAGTAATTTAAAACGAAAACAATTTCTACGGAGGAAATGTTTTAATTTCGATTAAAATGAACGCCATTTCATAGCGAAACTAATAGCATTCCAAAACAAATAAAACAAATATTTTTTTTTTGTACCAATCGTAATTAATTTCGGTTATTGCAAAATACAAAACGTGCGTAACAATTCCTACACAATATCACAAAAGCTGTCAGGTACAGACTTGGAGCAATGGATTCAACGGGCCCAACTGAGCCCGCATTACGAGTAGAGCCCGCGTTATGAATTAACGTTTCCAAATATATTTCTACACGGACACAGTTTAAAATTACAGTAGCTAGTACTTTAAGACACCAGTAGGATTATTACTCTAATAATATGATTATCACAGTTACAAATCAAAAAGTCGTGTGCTGGCCGGTTTTACGGGAATAAACGTACTTACGTAACGTGTCATTTTAGAAATCTTTATTTTCTTACCCGCTGTTCAATAGCAGGCCTATTCGTTTCGTCTTGTAATTCATTTTCTGAAAGTTATAGCTAGTAAAGCTACACTAGACAATCTTTTAGAAGTGGTGAAATTATAGAAGTTGAAGGTCGCATTAAATGACAATATTTTTATAATTTACTTTTTTAAGAAAAGGCAGTCTACGGTTTGTGCTACAGGCATTCATAAAAATTTTGAGCTTTAGCTGTTCTCGTAGGCTATCGCAATTTGCGCGGATAATAATCAAGAGAACTGGCAGAATCAATTGGGACTCGTTTAATAAACTGTCGTTAAAACGAAATTAATTTCGAACTTGTTTTGCGATCGGATCGTTGAAAGTCGCAGTTTCTGTGTTTACGAGCGGATTTTATCTCATCCAGTGTTTTGGGGAGAGTTTATGTCGTTATTTGATTGGAAACATGAAAAGTTTTTTTTACGTAGTCTTTTAATCCATAATTGTATAAAGTTTATTTGTTGACGACCGATGTGCCGCTGCGGGCGATAGTCCGCCTGCGAGACAGTCTGATTCTCGTCCTGGGATAAATGTTAGTATGACCTGCATTTATTTCTTCCGAGTTTTCGGGGTATTTTCTATGTATGGTATTGATATGGATCGCCTGAGGTACCTGTAGATTTTTTGCAACAGTTTGCAGTTAGCTATTATTAATAATATTTGTTTAAATAATTTGATTAATATTCTCTTTATTAATTATCTACGTAATAGTATTAAGTGTGGATTTCCTACCACTATTTATGTATATCAGTCATCCATTAACCATTACACAATCTGGTTAGCTTTTAGCTAGATGATGCTGTGTGGATTCTCCAGCATTATTTATATATTTGTGGGATAGCGATTAAGAACTTCTCTAGTACAAAGTTTAACGATATCTGAAGCACGTTACTGAAACGTTACGACGTTGATCGATAACCCTTAACGTGCAACGTAAACAATAACCTAACTTAATTTGAACATAAATTAACCGCTGGATAGGTTCATTAGGCAGGAGCGTGTTACAAATTTCGGATACTCCACGAGGCCATTATCGTAAGTATCGTGAGCGTCAGGGGTATGCCCACGTATTGAGTGTACATCGTTAAGTTAAACGGTGAGATTACCGGGATCCCGACTTGCGTTTGAAAAATAAACTGCCTCAGATGATAAAACTAGCGCAATCCTGGTACAGATATTGTATGATATTGGCATAACTAGCGGAACGTCCCGGCTTCGCACGGGTATTTAACAAAAATTACAAACATTATAATTTTTACACACTCACATAAACGTTAAATTGAGCTTTTCATACGGATTCCTGACTTTTTTGAAAATATTCTAAAGCCTTTGTTTATCAGGGATGAAGTAGGATTATCTATTTGAGAAAGGATTTTACAGATCGGTCCAGTTAATTAATAATATAAATAAAAAATAAATAAAATCTATATTCTGTTCGCGGTTTCGCTAACTTTGTTTCCTTGGAAACATCTAGTATTCTTGCATTCTTGTATTGAGGTATCAAAATACTCGTTTGGATTCCTACATCGTTCCTAGCTATATTTGTGTGCCTTTGCCACCAATATAACGTAAAACGGAGACGGACTACTTAGACCAACTTCAAATGTATGTATTTCCGTTTTTAGTTACGTAGGTACCGATTCTTTTGCTATTGTACCAAGAGATTAACTTAAAAAGCAGTATAAATAATAAGGAATTAGGTGTCGGTTTTTTTTTTCAAAGTAGTTAGTAGGTATACTTTTTGATAAATTACTGGTTGACAATTTTTTTTAAGTATACATTAAATGTCAAAGTTAACTGTCAAAATAACTATCGCAGAAGGCTTAATCACTTACACAGTAAAATACTGACAGAACTCATACATTGCCGGAACAAACAAATAATCTATACTATCAAAGGAGGAAGAAACAAATAAACTGCTATGAAAGCATTTCTCAAGCAGAAATAGGTTAGCTAGTTGACAAAGGGACCAGCTAGCAAGGATATAGATAAAGTTAAGCCACATAATTCACCTGAAATCCACCGAGTCTAAAAACAAGACAAACAATACCTTACATCCGTCCAGTGGACGGGTGAATAAGATAAATTGCTGCCCCAGAGGATACAGTAGGTAGACTCAATGAATTGGTTGCTATGGTTCGGTTAACTTTGGCAATCATTTTCGCTTCCGATCCGGCCAGTATCTAATTTAACTTTGAGCTTATAGCGAATATAACTAAAAGATCCGTTGTTACAACGTACCTAATATACAGGACTGAAGTTCACCAAAGCGGAAAATCAAAATCAAAAATCAAAGTGCTTTATTTCCTTAAGACCTTACAGGACTCTTGGACACGCGACCAGCGTAGAAGCGATGTGTTTTAAACCACCGTCGTTATTCACACATCTGTTTCTACACAACTTGAGTGAACACCTTCGGCCGGAGATGTATCATATTTGTATGCGAAGAAAACAAAGGAGGATCGTGGATGTGAGCTGTGCCTCGCAAGCTGGCGAAGCCAGCGGAGATGGGAAGAGATGTCAGCGGCAAGCAGTGATGGCGAGATGAGGGTGCAACGAGCGGCGACGCTAGTGCATTCATCTCTAATATCCGCACGCAGCTCAGTTCCGCTCTAACCAACATACATCTCCACTCCAGTTTAGCCACTACGCATCTCCGCACAGCTTCGGTGGATACACCCTGGCAGAAAAATGTCTCTTCTCGTTGGCTGCTTCGGACATCTCTGCTATGGTTTGGGATTCAGCGGTCTTTTAAGGTAATGGCTTGTTTCCAGTGGAATGCGGATATGTGCCCAAACAATAATGACATGTATCATAATATCTAGAATTCCAGATATACTGAGATTTCTGTGGAAATGGCCTCCTACACTCATGTAACTTTATTTTATTTGGGAAACAAACAGCTATTATAATCTAAACCATACTAAAATAACACTACTTAGTTCAAAAGTTCAAACAATAATCTAATTAAGTTAGGTAGGGTTGGTAGGAAGCTGAACATATTTTAAAAGAATTTTCTGAATAATCCAGTAAAATTATACCAAAGAAAAGCTATATCTCAAACAAACTCAGCCAAGCAATCAAGGCTCAATGTTCCAAACACAAAAGCAAAATAAGATAAAGCATCCGATGAAATCCGAATTGTTTAGCATAAGCTCTTTTTCTCAAAGCTCAAAAATAATACTTTTAAACGAGAATTGTTTGTTCAACAGTCAATAAAGATGGCGATTAATCACAAGCTCCTTCGGAGGTAATTTATGCCTTAAGCCGCTTGAGGAATTATGAGATGAGCGTTGGTTCCATGTTTGTACTTTACAAGTTTCGTGGACGAAGGTTCATCATCATTATCAACATCCGAACCCCGATTTTACACACCGCTAGGTAGGTTAGAGGTCTCTCGGAGTGTGCTTTCCACCACAGTCTTGTAATATGCCCCTCCATTGATGCCCCCGGCGTATATACTCGTATGTCCATTAATCAGAAAGCTTTAGGAATGCTGTTCTGATGATAGTAAAAGGTATCGACAATCTAAACCTTAGTGAGTTGATTCCCCAAACAACCATCGCCTCTCCTCAGCCTATACTTTAAGGAAACAATAACCATTTCATTCAGAGGTTAAGCTCTCACAATTTTTTCAATTGCGAAAATCTTTTATTTCCCCTCGGAAGCGAAAGTAACCAGAAAATAGATCGACTAAGCTGCCCACTAAATTGCAATCAAGTTGTATATGTGGTTTTTAGTTATATTATAAGCTTACAAAGTAAAAACTTCAATGTATAAATTCCCTGGATTTTTTAACGTCAAGAAAAGTTTACGAGTACAAAGAAATTTATGAAGCACTTTGCATATCTCGAAAACTTGCTTAGGAATTTTTAATATTTCCCTCGGCTTACACATTTTGCCCGTTTACATGATACATTGGATGTGGAATTGCATATTTTACTAACGTCGCAGGTTTGTTATTATGTCAAGGATGATGAATAAGGTATTACACTGATGCATTTTGAAAAGTGTACAATTACATATAATAGTTTATAAGAAATCACAAAAAAAAGGTTATTCAATCGATAAGTGTCATAAGGATGCCATTACATTTTTAATTTTCAAGTGTCACGCGTAAATTACCCATATCGCTGGACCCTGTGGACGGACACCATAATGTTCTGTGGTCATGACGACTGGTGGCCACTGAACAAAGTACGAAGGGTGTAAAAGCTGATTAGTTGACACTTTTTAGTCAACTCAGCGATACGATAAATAACCGTATAACGTAATAAGCCCATGATGTTCTGATTTAAAATAACATTTCGTTGCTTTTTGCCTAAGCTACCTCAATAATAAATTTTAACACTTTACCCCATACTGAGTACAATCCCCTATAAAGTATGTTTACCGCATTCAGGAGAAAGCACTGGTCATTATGAAAGAGTGTGAATCGCCAAAATTCATTGAAATAACTCGAGAGCGAAGCAGCTTCACTTTAACGGTGTCTGATTTTAATCAGAAGACTCGTTTTTCATTATTTATGTTTTAAGTATTGCTCGCATCCATTTCGCAAATTGATTTACAAATTAATTCTGACCACGAGGAGAAATCCCCCAGGGCTAGGTATAGAAAAAGATGAATAGTCTGTTTAAAAGCTCGATTCGAGTGGCTGCGTGAAGTGAGCTGATGTATGTTAACGGCGAACCGCTGGAATCACAGACGATTTCATCATTCTATTGGATGAATATAGAACTTTGAAAGGCATGAAAATATTTTGCATTTTACATGGTAATCTCAGACTAAATTGAAAGCCAAGCATGATTACTTGTTATAGCCCTCATTTAGCGTTTCAGGCAATTTTATAGCTGCGATTCGAAATTAAATGAGAAATTAATTCGGAAACACGAACCTCTTACTAATTTTCCAGATTTATGGAAGTATACAAAGTTATCGTTATCAAGGATAAACAGAGACTGTGCAGAAAGTTCTATCCTATAAAACGTTTGTGGAAGATCAGCATACATTAATAGAAAAGTTTGCGATATTGTGAGTGACAAAGGTCTGATGGCTAATTTTAATAGACAAGGATCGTTTGAGTGGCACCCGGAGATTGAGGATCGAACGAGCGGAATATGAGCAATATTCCAATTAAAGTTACTAACCATAGTATGCTGAAGAAAGTCAATGTTTAGGTGATCCTACTGTCGTTTATAAATTCCGCACCATAGCACCTTTAAGTTTGTGGTAAACTGCACCGGCAAATTCAACCTGGCAAACGCAAACGATACGTTCGCTCTTATTGGTCGGGTAAAAACAAAGGATTTCCCACTTCATCAGTTCCGGATACTCGGCATTTCTTCGCTCCAATGTAACGGCCATGAATTAGAATGCACTGAAAATTTAAATATTTTTCGCAGAGTTAGTGTTAGAGTTATGAATAAATGGAACGTTAAGACTGTTGGAACACCGTTCCTTTAATACATGTCCTACGGTGGAAATCCAACCCACAATCCCTTCGTCCACCGCGCCACAGAGATCGTCAATTAGACAGACCATGCTATTCTTTATACGCATGATTATTGTAATAGCGGTTATAGCTACTACCCACTACATCCAAAGTCCCAACCCATTGTTCTCGGAAAATAAAACTTTCATACATTAGTTCCCAACCACATACAAGCTGGTTAATAATATTTTTTTTTATTTCGTTATTACTTTAGTTTCTACTCACATCCATCCATAACTTGAGTTACAGTCGGCACGAGAACTCTGCCTTTTGATTTTACTTTATTTCGGCTGGTGACGATATCGCCAAAAAAAAATAAGAAAATTGGTACCTATATAAGTCAATAAAAAAATAGGTAAATAAGTAAACAGGTAGGTAAATAAGTTAATTGGTAAATAAGTAAACAGCAAGTAAGGGTGCACTTTGTCGCAAGAAGCACAAGACAAGGTAGACAGACGCGAAAGCAGTCTATCTAGCGTGGGCGAGCCAAGGCAGATATGGTGATGATCATTTTAGGTTAAACAACCGACCTTTAAACGTTGTAAGAATCATAGGTATCGGACTAACATGAGACCGCATAAAAACATCAAAAAAGCAATAAAAGACGGTATAAAAAGTAACTTTATCCGTATATTCGAGCCGTGAGAGCTTGTTAACGACTACTCACTGTTCTTGCCAGTAAGTGTCATTTATCCGTGTCATACTTTATAGCTTTTTATGTGTCATATTCAGGTAAGGATCATAATTATAAAAAGTGAATAAAACTTAATTTAGGTAGCATATATTTTAAGGAGTAACATTTGTATATTTGTAATTTTCGGAAAGGCAGCTTTCTGTTATTTGTATGTGTCACGTGAGCGATGCAACACTCCGATGCGATTATGAAATAAGTTGTTTAAGAGAAGCGTTTTTACCTTAATTAGTAAAAAAAGTTCATAAACGTAGAGCAAACAGCTGCGACTGCTCGAGATAAAGTAAACCCTCAAGGCGTCGACGCTGCAAACTCCAGTTCCAGCAATAAGAATTCCACTATTTCAGCAGCTCATTAAAATTAGAGAGAGTTTAAAATAAACTCAAAGGGGTCGTGCAAACGAGCCGTAGAAACTTGAGGTGCTCGGTAAACGAGCCACCGACTTGTACGTAATGCCTTTGCCCGGTAATGATTATTTAAATAGCCCGCAGCGTAAGAATGTGTGCTAGGGTTGCGTCGGATATCCGTTAGCAGATATTTGAAAAAGTATCGAGTCGGAAGAATGCGATTTCATGACCGGTGGCTATTTTTTGTCAGTCGAATGCTCCATTTTATAGAATTCATATTCATCAATGTGATATGCATACATATGTTTTTAAGAGACTTTACGATGGTGGCCTTTGACCTGCAAATATTTTAAGTTTAAGTATATCATTGTTCGAAGATAATTCAAGATCAACCAAAACGAAACTGCCTGTCAGTTTCGTTTTGGTTCCATCCTAATTTTAGTCTCCTTTATAGCTTGTTATTTGAACCTTTACCCTTTGGCAACCTAACCCAACAGCTCTGGTACATCACTAAAGGATAAATCCACGCGCGTACGTTACCTTAGGTACTTACATAAGAAACACTCCCAGAAACTCTCAGCTCGCTCCAGTTAGCGAGACGCAGGCACACTTCGCGTTCACTGCACAATGAGGCTACGAATTCCAAAAGCTTTTGGAACCTGATCCTTAACACGGTAATGTATAGGTGTTACATGTTATGCTAATCCTGAAGGAATTGCAAGATGTTTCGCACATTGCATTACTATTCCGTTTGAATAGCAAATAGCTGTTGCAGCGCTACTACTGTGCAAAACGGATGTTGTTCTAATCTAATACAGACAATTTGAAAAGTTGCAGAATATTATCTTCTATTGTACAGAATTGCTTATGATTAAAAATAATACAAGGAAGTGAACAGACGAGATGAAAGTGCTAAAATCTTGTAGGTTGATTAAAGCGTCTCCTATCATTAACAAAGGGCTCATAATCGTTTAAAAAGCAATTATTCAAGCATCGCCTAACCCATAAATACCCTGAATTATCAAGGCGGGAAGAAGGAACGCGCGTCGACGCGAGAGAATAATTAAGAAGCCTGTAATGACTTAGTACCCTGGAGACACTCGCAAATTTTGCGTAAACAAATTAGCACCGAACATCTGTTTCTGTTTGCCTAAAAATTTGAAATGCTAAATTCAATGACGCTTAGAGACGGGCAATTAGGTAGGGTAGCATCGTCCGTGAAATTGAGCTCTATTGCTGATGAAAAGAATTTAAATAAGCTTGAGGTTACGTTAGCAGCAGCAGTTAAACCCATTCGATTAATGTCGACAATCGATATACGATTGTCGATATTAATCAATGAATACAAAAATTTAATACTTAAATAAATAATGCTGGACAATTCACATAGTAATCTAGCCCAAAATTGAAAACAATGAAATACAAATTTACCCTGATTTTAAAATTTATTATTCTCAGAATACTACACAACGTTACAGAGAAACCCTATATTTCTCTTTAGTGAAAAGCAGTGCAGCAAATGCAGTTACGGTCAGCAAGATTACATTCACCGAGATTTTCAGCCACATAACGTTGCAATTCATGGCTTTAAGCAGGTGTAAATCCTATTACGGTACGTTGAACGCGCACGTGCGCAAGTGAAGACGTGAGCTTTCGCCACTTTGCAATATTATTGCCTGGGTAAAGGAAGTAAGAAATGGATGTAATTTGTATTATAGAAATTAAAGGTATTTCACGATACGATCACGACACGGTTTTGAATAAAACAGTACATTATATTAAAGAAACAAAATAACAGCTTATATATTTACGGCTATGTTAAGGAAATATGGCACACTTTTCGCTAGTCGAGAACCATAAATACGTTAAAATAACATGAAGCAGAGTGGGCGAGGCTAGGTAATAAATCTCGATGAAAAGCCGAGCCTGAATGGCTAGTTGTAGTACTAAAGAGGAACGGCAAACAGTGGAAACAATGAAGCAAATCCGAACTCTGTCTTTTGAATAAATAATGCAGCGGGGAGTTATATCGTCCGCAGAACGCTCAAGGACACGAAAGGTCATACGATGGTCGTCTCGGGGCCGTAGCTCGATGCAAGCTTCTGACCAATAGCTCACTAAACACTTTATGGCCGGAGAGAAGGGATCAAGAGAAGCGTCCTTCAGCGTAAAGGGTTCAGAGCACCTGACAATAAAGTTACTTTGCGCATCAATTTTCGTAAACACAAAACGTCCATTCCTATTACAATTCCCTTAACATCCCGGTTCAAATGCAATTACAAAGTCCCGTATCAGGATCCCGGTATTATGGAAATAGGAACAAAGCCGAGTGTGGTAATCTCATCACATTAATCTCTCTGATACATCCTATCTACAATATTACGGGATCACCATTCATTCGCGTTCGGAAATTGGTTCAAAGGTCTCTTTGAAAGAGGGAGCTCTAAGATTTCAATGAGGCGGAAACGTTTAAAATGAGCATAGAGTTCGTAACAGGCAGTACGATACAGGTATCTTTGTGACTCTACATTTAAATACAAAGATTTACAGAGAGCTCGACTTCAGTCAATACAAATAAGATGTCTGTGAGTCGACATCGTTGAGATAAAGCAAACGGTGGAGCAGAGAAACAAGTACGATTCAGTACACGAAGCGATAGCGAGGACGGGCAATGATTAGATTGAGTTCACTTTCTGTAATGTAACAAGATCTCGTAACGGAATACATGTCATCGGTCTAGTACCGATCACATGTGCATGTTTTGCAATTCCATTCCAATGATAGTCAATCTTCGTAATCGTTTTTATAGTTCAGAAGAATAGATGAATAAAATCAACCAATAGTATTTCTAATACATGTCGTGTTATAGTCAGTGACGCGATTGTATTTTTAGAAGTAGCCCTGAGACGTCCTCTGTTATTCTTGCACGGAATAAAATAACGTAGGAAGGTAAACATAAACATCCGTTGGCGACTTATTGCGGTTTGCCCTTCACTAAGCTACCCTGGCTTTACCAGTACTTGCTTTATTAAGTGTTGGTTTATTTTTATTTGACCTTAGCCCATAGATTGCAATCAGTGTTCCGCAGCTATTTATATAGGTACTTTTGACTAATAATTTCAGCGTTTTTGATATTAGACCTCTTAGTTTGTTCTATCAACTTACCAGTCTGTCCATAAGCGAATATACAAGCGTTGTAACCCTCGAAGGCGTTGTCGAGGATGTCCCGACCGAGACATTCGAAGACTGTCTTCTGCGATGCGAAGTTTGGTAGCTCAGAGTCCAGTGAGTAGAAACAGTGGTCGAATGCGAACGTCTTTGGTTGTTTTCTGGAAATAAAAGGACCGTTTTGTATGGTAAAATTCTTAGGTTAACACACACGGCCGGCATCTGCAAGGTGAAAGATAAAGCATGCAAAAGGAGAACTTGAATTAATTAAAGTCAGCCATCCCCACCAATCTTTTATTAGGTTCCAAAATAAAATTATGGCTCTAGATAATTTAAACTGGGTTGGAATACTTCTATGGATATGACAGAAAGTCCTAGTAGTAAACCTGCATAAAACACTTGATGAAGTAGAAAGATAATGTAAGAACTCCCTAACACTAAACATTAGTAGTACCTAATTCGTTTATAATTCGACAACGTCATTTATACCTACCACAATAACAAACACTCCAATTAGAAATAAAACTTACATGCGGCTGTTACAAATACAAACACTCCCAAACTAAAATAACACAACAATCTAAACTCAATTAAACGAAAACCCACAAAACACTTTTGTTTTAATTAATTCTACATGTATTGTATTTCTATTGTCCTTAGTAATATATGGTTAAATGAGTTTCGTTCTACACCTGCCCTGTCTACGCTAAGATAATACAATTTGTAGCTGGTTTTTGTCAAGTTCCTAAGTGCCATTTGTTTTCATTACCTATCTTTCTTAATTACAAAGTCAAACGAGAACGAATTACTCATAATGGGTGTGGTATGGTCCGATATAACTAAGTATCCAAAACGGCAGGGTGGCATCGGCAACCTTGGAATAACCAAACACCCGGTCATCGCGGACAAACTACGGTACTATATAATATTGAGCGATTTCGCTATTTATTTAAAACAGTAGTATTACAGTTGAAGCAGCTGAGCTATGTGCAAGACGCTGGCTGCATTGTTCCTCTGTATGGGAATACTGAGGCACTTGGGCAGATACTCGCCTGCTATCGGGTTATGGCTAAACTTAGACCAGCAGTTTTACGAATTTGTACCGAAATGCGGGAAGCATCGTCAGTCTGATAAGTGTTCATTTTGTGTTAAAGATATAGAACTGACTCGATAGCAAAAGATCTATAAACGCATGTGTGTATAAAATTGCCTAAAGACGGGTTGTTTTTCTTTCAGTGTGGGCTGGCCCTTTGAGGTTCCATTCGTGTACAGTGTACAGCGAGGCTGCTTGACGCGCGTCGTGACCCGGATGACGAGGCGTTTTCACGGCTCGTTAGGGCAGCGAGCTCTGCTGAATGAGGTTCATACATGCTAAAGAAACTTCTTAAAATTTTGTCAAATTTTACTGTGCGAAATTATTGGAAGGCAGAAAATTTTGTTTATTTTTCATTCATTCATTATTTCTATGCGTTTAGTTAAATAAAAGCACGAATGATACAGAGATAAATAAACTTCTAATTGCTTTTTCAGACACATACAAAATACGAAAGTTATCACCGTATTGACTACATCTATATCTATACTAATTAATATTATAAAGAGGAAAGATTTGATTTTTTGTTTGTTCTTTGAATAGAATAGGTTCCGAAACTACCGAACTAAATTGTCCCTGATGAACATACGCTGTAGAATATTTTCAAAAAAGTTCCTAGGCATCCACATGAAAACAAAATTTTGGTTAAACACACGTGCGAAACCGGGGCGGACCACTAGTATTCAAATAAAACAACATAACAATGCAATTAAGGTAAGGTAAGAATTGAAGAATGACATTGGAAACCGTCTAATATTGGATAATTTGGATATATCAAATAGAGAGCAATAAATATTCTTTCAATAAATTATTTAAATTTCAAGTAAGAGCAGGTTGTTTTGTCTGAGATTTACGGCAATATAGAAGAAAAAAACACTGTGATTGATCGAAATTCACTTTCACGTCTAGACGGGCACTTTAGTTAGGTAAACAAAGATAGTAACGATAATGCTATTCAATGAAAATAGATAAAAGGTGGAAAATGAACGCTCTTCGTAGTAGGTAAACTAATTTAAAAGTGTTTTTGGTTTTTCCATTATGAATATTCATTTTCTAAAAGAGTCATCCTCCACTGAAAATAAACAAGAGAAATACCTAGTTTTATAGCCGTTTTAAAAAGTACTTTAGTTCAAAATCAATTGCGCACTGAAACAATTTGGCAGGAGTCTGACTATTCGGTAGTCAAGTCCTACCCCCCGGTGTTCATTCACTTGAGTTCAATGACTTAGTATAACACCAGAGAGTTCAAGTAACTTCAATAAAACCCTCAAACTAAGCCCTATCTGTGATTTATGCTATGTTTTGACACAGCTTTACCAAGTTTTCTAAAGTCTGTACTAGCAATAATGGTGGGTATCGATGGGATTTCCGGATGAATTATTACTTTTTAACTTGCGTGGCTCCGGTTACTTATGTATTAGACGTAATGTTTTATATACAGGCGTCTACACGGATTTTAGTTAAGTTTCGTGCTTTATAGGAATCCAATGAAGGCTGTTTGGAATATTATCTTAATTATTGCTTTTCAGTTTTAAGAATTAAAAAGTAAAAACCACCCCTTAAGTTGAAATTCCTCAAATATTTGAGAGAAATTATTAATCAATACCTGTTTTTGGCAGCTTATCAGAACCAGAAGGCAATGACCCGAGACTGTTAGTCCGGGGTGCATGACATCATCTATCCCAGCTGATTCATAACCGGTGTTAAAGGCCCTTTGTAACCGTTTTCCAATCTAGTTCAAGGATGTTTCAAAACAAAGCAGTTTTAATATTTCGAGAGATAATTGCATGATAATTGAACAAGGTCGACCGATCAAAGAAATCTGTGTTCCGGACTTTTATTTTAGTAATTTGAGCACCGTTTCCTAATCTTCCGTTCTTGGGAATTCGTAACGTAAAGGTTCTTTGTAACTCATATGTTTACTTCAAAAACATAACCTACATTCGCCATTTCTAGAAATTTCCGGTTCTGGTTACAGAATAATATCTGTGATAGGTTAGTTAGGGAGCTACTTAACCTCACAAACGATAAGTGTTATGTTTCGGCGAGATACTACGTTAACCTAAAAACAACCTATTCAACGAATCCTTTAACGATAAAGTGCTCATGAAAAACAGATGAACAGTTTCTGTCTACGAAGATATTATATGCCTGAGGAGCCAGAGGGTTCGTAAAGAACACTATAAGGCTGTCTATACATAATTAGGAATATGAGATATCTCAAGAAAGTATTTGCACTACACGTCCTTGGTAAACACAAGACGAACCTGAAAATTTTAAAGCCAGGTGTCAGTCAGGGACGTTTACTCACCTTCTCTTTATGAGCTTTGAACTTTTTTCATGGCAACAATTTAGGACGGCTATAACTGTTCAAGTATAAATATTATCATAGAGATTCTAGAGTTTATTGCTGTTTAAGTTTTATAGACCAAGACATACATACTAAAACATTGTAAGCGTCAGTGTAGTCTAGGCAAGATATTTCAAGACTGTTCATTTTTCAATACAAATATCAGTGAAAATATCAAATAATTAAATGACGGCTCAAAGTTGTAACACAAGACGAAACGTACCTACTGATGTTAAAAGTGCGGCGAACTTAAACAATAAATCGGTGATTTTATTGAACTTCTAATTTTATTAAATAAACGACATAGACAGAAAACTCTCTTTTATACTGAATTCTCTTTTAATACTGAAAAAAAGGAACTAATGATAAATTAATTCAAGTCTACCAAGATTGGCGAACTCTAAGACAAACTGATGACTTCCAAATCAACGCACTTAAAATGGTAACCACTATGCCGGTAAGCGATAGTGAACTGTGTTAGCTTGGCAAAGGTCATCTTTTCTCTGTAAAACACAGGCTTTGCACAGCATCAAGCTCTGACGCGAGTGAGTCAGCTAGCTGTCAATCACAGACCTTGGGCTTCTACCCCAGTTCACATGAGTTCCGAGCGAGTCTCAATGAAACGAAATACGCTAAAAATAGCATAGCAAGTCCATAAGCACGTAGTTGTAAATTCAGTGGCGAGACCGCGCGTTTGATACTATTTTTAATTGACTTCGACCAAAGGACTAGGTTCCATTTCCGGATTCATTTATGTTCGTAGATTTCTTCGTCAATTAGGTTTATAGAACTTTTGTTTTTTTTCTAATTGTGTGCCAAAAATATCTTGAGGGATGAGTATTTATCTCACGCAACATCAAAACGGTGTAAACACCCAATGCTGAATAAACACAACTTGTTCATCACGCCATCCTTGGAGGTCTTGTGCCGGCCAGATCAGATCAGATCCACTGATCACCTGCCTTCACCATTAAATAGACAAAATCAATTAATTCGCTAAATGTCTTCAAGTTACTAAATGTCTTTTTAATCTAATGAATCCCGATCAGAAATTGGTCGTATCATTTTAGCATTTTCTCAAGTTTTCGTTCACTTAGATATTCAAGATATTCATGAGCAAAATAGCACAGTACATTAATCATCGTCCAAAATAAATTAGGCATCATAATTCACAATTCATAAAAATGCAAACAAGGTGGGAATTCTCTGTCGTCCCTAAAACTTCCCCAAAGTATAAAGTTTGTACCGTTTTAGAAATTCGACGAACTCTGAGGTAGCGGTTTGCCCACGGAGACAATACTATACTAAAATTGTTTTGTTTTAAACAATCGAATTATACATATATAAGTTTGTTCGTGACGAATATAATTCCACTATCGATCGAATGAGCAATGCTGACGCGGCGAGGTGGAAAACCAGTAGGCACATCGTTAATGTCACTTTAGAAGTACAAGTCTTATTTATGGCTGGAGCCCGCTCTAGTGGTTCTTGCAATTTACTTCCTTGGATAAAATATAGTTTTACAGTTCTTTGTGCTAAAAAAAAATTGTCTACCGCAATACTGACTTTATTACAAAAAGCACAGTACGTAATATTGCTCTTTTCTTCATGAATTAGTTTTTTGAGGTTATTTCTATAATAGGGACTACACTGCATGGTAAAATAACTTGCCCTATAGTTCGAAGGTCGGAGCCTTGTCACAATAACATTGGTAGCAATTAGACCTTCAAAGCCATTCTACCAATTCCCTAAAGTAGAATATTCCCCAGCCAAAATAAAAACGTAATTTCACTGAGCTGTTAATTTCGCAAATGGGTAACAAAGAATATGTAGATAAAGATATATACGAATGTTGGATATACGTGGAAAATCCAGTCATCAAATTAAGGCCCTGTATAAAGACAATATTTAGGTATAAGTAGTATTATTTAGTAGTTCGTAGCGCTTGACAAATAAAGTTGAAAATGGTGATGCGTTTGATGTAGTTGAATCTCTTGTTCGACAATGTCAACAGTATTTATCGGTTTTAATTTATTTCAAAAGTAAATACACCAGTAAATTAAAATGTTTATACATATTTCTCTAGATGATAAAATTACCTTTCTTACAGTAACAAAATTATAAAATGTTATCACTCAAAATATTGAGCATTTCGAGACGAAAAAGTATTTTCGTGTTCTTTCTTGCGATATTTTTTTCATGTTCCTAGATGGTTTTTATGAAATATTTTTGTATAAGTCTTTTTTCCATACACTTGACTATAAACTGTATTTTTTTTGGGCTTGTAATATGTCGCAGTAAGCCTAACTGTGCGACGAAAAAGTGGTTGTTTTACGATGTCTGTCGTTGGGCAGAGCCTTAATTAATTTATTCAATTACGGTTGCTTATTTATTGCGATAACTTATTGGATTAAGAATTTGAGAAAGGATTTTAGTAAATCTTTACAAAGAAAGTTACAATTAAATAACCAAAATTAGAACTAGTATTTACCATTGAAACAATTGAGCTAAATACAGACTGTTGCAGACAAACTAAAGGAAGCTCAACTGATCCATATCAATACCAGTTGGAAGTGTACCCAAGATGCTGGCTGCATGGCCTCGCTGTACGGCAATACTGATGCGCTGCGTCAGATACTGACCAGCTCTCGGGTCAAACGTAGCTTCGACCAGATGCTTAGATATTTTTTTGAAAACCCGGCGAGCCTCCGAGACTCACCGACCTAGGGTCTCGATTCCAAGGGGAGGAAAAAAGATCAAGAAAGGTTTCATCTCATACGCAATAAGTAAAGTAGTAAAGAGAACAATGGCTAAAAAATAAACGAGTAATGTTTGCAGGCTATCCTTATATCACCTGTCCCTGCAGTAAAACCTGCCTGGCTGAAGGCCAGCATATTCAAGAAAATGGTCGGTAGGAAAAATTCCTGCGTCAAAATAGCCGGAACCGAAAATCTGAAACCGGGGCTTTATGGCATCGAATTTCGAAACTGACGCAGTCCGGAAGCAGAACTTGGAACGACTGATGCTGAATGTTGCTTTAATTTCGCAATAAAACAGGGATGTAGGGTAATGGAGACATAAAATGAAGCATCGCCAATTCAGAGTCAAAGACCTGGGCCTCGAGTAATTTCTAACAATTGTTCTGGCCGAAGACATACGAATAAGATTGACGAAGGTCCGCGTCCGATAGGTTGCATTTTCAAATACCGCCGCGGAACAAATGTTTGTAGGTATGATCTGCAGATATTTGTTTCGATAAACGTATAAAAAAGTATCCACCTATGTTATGTATTTTATTATGTGTATCAGTTACATAAAGTATCCATACCGAGCACAAGATCTAAGATCTTGTGGCTACATGATTCTGTTTGAACTGTCCAGCATTATTTATTTATTATTCTTTAATGGTTTGTTATCCAATGTATGTCGGTAAATTTAATTAGCTCAGACCCTGATGCTACTTGGCTGAAAACCAGCGAACCTCAATACTTTTAAAGAAGATAGCTACCCAAAAACTTGAAAGTTATCAAATAAAACGGAGGAGAGACAATTATTCTCTCGAGATTAGAACATAATGCAGATACTCGTGACACTGACAGACAGAATTACGAGAATGGATACAACATTCCTTGAGGACATGCCAAGAGAAGCTTTTGAATAAAACCTCCAAATGTTTCATCTTGTACATGACAGCGGGGAGGTATTCACTTCTGGCTGTAATTCAAACATATTGTCTTCACTAATATGCTGGAATTTCACTGCTAGAGTATTTGTAGTGCACTATTAGTACACAACTGAAGTATGTAATGTAGAAATACTGTATTGTCTGTAATATAAACTTGAATGTGTAAACTAATTTGCTTACTCTTAAGTACATTTGGGCACATATAGGTAAATATCCTATGTGTGGAGAAGTACAGCAGCTAGTAGCGGCGGGGCAGCGTGCAAGTCTGGCTAAGCACGGAATGTGCTTCTAAAAATAGTTAATTACTGGATTATACTATTAATGTTTCGCTTATTATGAAAGAGTCACAGTCATTCATTCAAAATGAACCTCAAAAATTAATATAATCTTAAATGTCCGAAATAAAAATCGTTAAGTAGATCATCAAATTCAAACAGCTCTGAATTTAGAGTTAACATTCAGTCAATTGTAGAAAGTATACTACAGACTCTGAACAAATATTTTAATATTCATATTTGTTGAATCAGCACTCTATTGATCGTGAAGACAACAATAATAAGACCACGAATTTTGATGTGCTTATTTTTTCCAACAACTGTATTCACTCATGGGGACATTCATAAATTCAATTACAATGGCACATAGGTACACAAACAAAGCACCTGGGTGATCCATTGAAAGCGTCTTTCCCAATGAAACACGAAGTGACATTCGTGTTTATCCCAACAAAATATAACAACAAAAACGTGATAAAGGATGACAAACAAAGCTTACAAATTATATTTATCGCTCGAAAGAAAAATGAGGACTAACGAAATGATACATACAGGGGTCTGCAAAATAAATTCGATCAACAATTGCTACCCAAATGGCAACTTATGAATCGCATAGGGAATACATCTAAAGGAATTATGAATACATATTGACTATAAAATAAACATCGGGTATGTGCCGTAGGTTCTCATCTCACATTACAGCGAGAGAATCTTAGAGAGAACAATAAAGTAAGACGTGCTCGTGGCAGATCAACAACTTTATGAGCTATTAAGCTGAGAAGTATTTGTCTGCTCTCTGTATCAGCAGCGTTGATGCAACGTGATCGTTTGTAAACAGAGCAAACTATCACTTTTATGTGCGCGCGTATCGTAGAATCTTGCATACAAATTCTCTTTTAGACCCGATGAAAACCTATTCCAAATTTCCATTCCTATACACGAAGATATATTTCTAATGCAGAGCATTTCTGTAAAATCCTAGAGGCTTTGCGAATGTTCGGTGGGATAGACGAATATCATTCCTGATATGAACTGAACCACCAAAAAGTAATATACCTACTTAGATCTTCCTAGTCTAGCTTTAAGCTGTTACCCGGCTAGATATGCCCACAGAATACTTTCAATATCGCGCTCCCTCGAAGATTATCACGTCTGGAAGTTCCTGATAAAAACAAATCAGAAAAGTAACAGTAAATACGGTCCTTTCATATAAAATTCATTTAAAAGCTGAATTTTATGCGAACTTCAATTGTAGCAAAGTACTTTGGACTTTCTCGTATAGGTACTCGTAGATACAGACAGATACGGCAACAACGGAATAAATAAAAATAATAATTGGAATACGCCTACGTCGGCGGAAAAAAAACACTCAGGCAGCAACAGTTTACACTACAAATAAGGAAATAAAAAATTAAATTATTGAATGTACCATGTCTCCTTAATCGTAAAAAGACAATAGCCAACCAAATACCTTGTAAGGCAAGGTGGACCACTTTCTAATGGTCATGACCCGTGTCACAGCCTTCTTGCGTGACGGTGACGCTTTACTCACTCACGTCGTCGGTAGGACTTGGACATTCTGAAGCATTTTAACTAAGAGAGATGATGTTGAATCATCCTGAACGGAATTCTCTGATGTCTTTTGTTAACTCGTAGGAAGAGATGGCAGGTTGTAGACCTATAACAATCATGCTACATGTCTGTCTTATTATTTTTGTTATTTTTTATTTACTACAACTACATTATATTCCTGTTATATAGTACCTGCTTTACAATTTGATTGTGGATTATTCTTATCCCACTTTCAAAGTAAGAGTGTAATCAAAATATGCCTGTAAATTCTTATCATTTAAAAACTTTTTGTCTGTAATATTTTCAACTTAAATATACCTTTTTTTTACCACAAACTACGGTTTATATTCAGCGGAACACTTTCGCTTCTCAGTCTAGTTGAGGCGTGACTGTTTTCGTTTAAGTTACCCAGTTGATGGTCTAAACAGTTTCTGTTGAAAAGACAGGTTTGTATTCCTAATGAAAATCTGATTATCTAAAAAAGTACTGCGAAATCGATGCTTGTTCGCTCTTGAATTTAAATTTGATTCTCTTAAAAGAAAAAGGTTTTATAGAAAAAAAGGAGAAAAGTTTCCTAAAGAAAGTATTCATCAATATTTATGAGTTGATGAGTTGCAAAACACACCCAGAACTGAAATAGAATTAGCTTCTGTGACTGCTCGTATACACTTGGTCGAGGATAGCGTGATAAAGGGAGCTCGTTCGATAAACTTCCGAATCCAAAAGTATTTGCAATCAAAGTTCAATCGAATCAATACGAGAGGCTCTACGTCTCGAAGAGATCAACGAATCAAGAATGTAGTAATTGATTTCAAGGATAAGGAATTTCAATCTAAGAGGCCGATAGGCCAGCTTAAGGCAAAAGTACAAATCGAAGGAGTATATACATTATCTATATCCACTGAGCAGGATCATGCAAACTAAGTAGACTCAGGCCTCGGAATGAGATATCACGCCAGGCATTTTAAAGCAAATAGTAGTAGATTCGTAAAAATAACCACAAGCAGGGACACCATGCGATATGTCCTCGAGATTTACTTTTCGGTGCAAAGCGGACAATAGACTTTCTTTTCATTATGCATTTGTGTAGACGATCTATCGCAAAAACTACCAGACTTGATGATAGTCTTCCTCAACATCGTCTACCCGAACGGGTTTGATATTCGTCATGCCACCTACACCTACCGGTACATCATCACCGCACCAATACTCACTTCATAATAGTATTATGTACCTATTAGTAACTCCGGAAGGGAATGTTTACTACGAGCAGGCATGGGGATGACGTCACGATGGCGCCGAGGCGGCTCGGAGCGTTACAACTGGGCTTTCGTTGGAACGGTACCGATGAGACGGTTGATTCTATAATATGTGAAGATGGCCAAGTTTTCACACAATTTCAGAGGGAAAAGTGTTATTCAAAGCGTCAGCAGATTTATGTTAAAAATATTATAAAAGAAAACACATTGCTCCCACCCTACATATTTTTATACTATGGAGGACAACATAGACTATTGAAAAACATACAAAGAGCGAACACGAGTCGAAATAATGTACTAGACACGAATTATTCCTCAAATTATACGCTTTTAGGTTTAGAACTACAAAGTTAATTATACAAAAGTAAGCAAGACTAGACTAACTAAAACATAAGCAGAAGTTTGAGCACCACAAACACATAAATATCTTTACAAACTTGCGCAGTTAATATCAGTCTGATGACTATGCCATAGTACGAATAACGTAAAGGAAACGAATACGCCCAAGGTTACGACGCTCGTCAGGGAAAATTATCTTCGTAAACTCCTTTGTAACTTGGTGACAATCACAATACAAAACAATATTATCATAACAATACATCAGGCAGTTTTCATCCAATCAGCACATGTGTATAAGACAATTGGTGTGAGCAATCAGGTCACAATTTAACACCTTTAATTTGTGTACCATGGAAGCGTATTCTGAAGGCTGTTCGAGCTGACAGCTACTTATGTGAGATATACATCAAACCATGGGGTAAAGACGTGATATTAATTATCATATCTATTGCGTGTAAGAATTCCAGAACATGTTCTGATTGTTCTAAAATAATAGTAGGCTTTTGTTTACACAATATTTGCCATGAATAATTTGCGAAAAGAAGGCAAGGGAAAAACCAACCAACACGCAGCAATTTCGTCATTAATTATATTCAGCAATTACTCGCAAAACCATCAAAATATCAGCTACCACATCATTAATCTGATACTTTATTTATCTTTTAATTTGCAAAAAACATTTTATCACGCTGCCGTCCATAAAACAGAATCCTCTGCGGGATGATAAACGACATAAGCGTAGGCACGAGTGACGCCGCGGGGCAACGCTAATTACAACCGGTTGATGCGACAATCTGTCACATGCCTGTCCCGAACTTGCCACTTCGCAAATTAAACGGATAAATAGCTCGTGATGGTGGAGTTACATTCATTTTCCGCATCGTAGCGTTTCGGGACAACTCTGACGTAAATTTTGGCAGGAATACTCTGTCTTCGAGCAAAAAGAATGAAAGTGATGACACGGCAAGACGCTGGAGGGTGTTCAGAGGCTGCGATTGAACTCGTGACTGTGAGTAAACAAAACCATTGTGTCTCATAAAATGTGATAGAATTTTTCAATGTCACGAGGAATGATGCAAGGTTTTTCGTTATATCAGAATTTTTTGTGTACATCAAACACCTATCGCACGTAAAGATCACATATCCAACAAAGTGTACATTATCACTGCCGTTTCACCAGAACCGAAGCTACTTATAATGTAGAAAGCTTCCTCGGCGTAGGCGACGATTTGAAAAGGCAATGTCGACCTCCATAAAGCCGAGGGCGAAGAAACCTCAGTAATATCACCACTAGATACTTATCGTGTTGAAATATCGCGCAGTATGCGTCACTGACGGCACGGACCGGCACAAAAATGTTGGAAATATAATAAAGGCTTGAAACTAGAAAGTGACACATTGCCGCTCCATTGCTTCTTCGAGAAAAATTGCTCTGAGTATCAAGGCTCTTGATAATCAAGAGCTTAGAAAAGGGTTGAAAACTGTTATGCAAGTCGAATGCTGTCCGGACAACAGACTTCTGAAACTCGCGCAAATTCATGTCGTAAAATACTAGCGCTGGAAAACACCTAAAAGCTCACAGCGGATAATGATTAGTAATTAACGGGTATTTATCGCGTTTCTTCTTCCTCCTTTCTTCTTCTTCTTTTCTCGACGTTTCAACAGGTAAACCTGTAATATAAACACGTAATTACTAATCATTATGTGTTCAGATCGCGTAAGTTTCAAAACATTAAGCTCACAGCGGAGCAACGTAATTAGAATTATGAGGTCAAAATTAATTAAAACAAATACCAAACGCAATGCCGCAAAGCGAGGTCTCATGCCCCGACCGTACCCAGGATTTTCCACAAACCTGCGAAAATGCCGCCTGATCTTCGCATGTGTGAGTAGCAATTGAGAGATGTGGGGTCTGACTGAAGAATCGGAGTCTGCAAGTGTGAATGGAACTGCTAATGGAAATAGAATTACCTCCTTCACTTCCATTCCACCTACATTTAGATGCTCCTCATTTAAATTTTATATATCCAGTATATATAAAATTTAAATGAGGAGCATCTAAATGTACGTTACGTACTGAAATGTCAGGAGTTCAGTCGAGATTTGGGTACGATGAAACCGCCACTAATGTTAGGGCTTTACCCCCCCCCCTACCTTTATTTCTTTTGTACTTATCAAAAATATCATTTTGTAGAAAATGCTTTGAATGGGTATCGCGGGATCTATTTACATATTATTCAAAGAACAACTTAGCCCCGTAAATAGACCTATTATGGGAATTGGAACTCCCAAATCGTTACGAATATCGTCGATGGTTGTAGTAGCCATAAATACATACGTTATTTTATGTCTTCATCACTGTCTATAATAAATAAGTCTTCATTTAACGTTCAACAGAAATTTCAGAAAGCCTCATATGGATAAGGAATTGTCTTTACCAAAATGGAAGATATCCCTAAGCAGCATTTTTGTTCATCGCATGAAGATCTCAAAGCGGTTGCAGTATTACCTGTAACAAGAATAAGAAATTAAGTTTATGCCAGCAAAATAAATGTTTTTCATATCGCTTGCCCAAAATCCATTGCAACGCAGTAATGGCTCACTTTTTGAGCAAGAGAAGTGGAATACCTTAGCTGATGTAACATACTACTTTTAGCCCTAGAGCTAAAACGTATTTTTAGGCTTTTAAGTAAATGTGTTGCGACAGACATCACATCACGTAAAATGTTCGTATAATCTGTATAAAAACCTCGTATATAATGGTGTGGTTAATACCTATATAGTAAAATAATTTAGGTACTATAAACGAAGGAAAATAATGGACAAGAAACTTATGCAACAACAAATTGAAAAAGACCCACTATTTCAACTGATAATATCAGGGGTGTCGAAGTTACACAAAGGGAAAACTCAGTTCATGAAGTCTAGACTTTGAGGATTTTTCTTAAGGAAAAGTAGAATTTCTAGGAACAAGGAACTGATCATTATATCTGGGCTGATAAGAAATACGAGTGTGTATTGTACAATGTACAAAGTATGTATTGTCAAATATGAATTTGGTGTGACAAAGTTTACCTCGTGTTTGTGCGTAAAATGTGATGTGTGTGTATATTGACTAACAAAATATTGTTGCACGACTAATCCCGTAACCCTCAAATGCTCATCAATGATATCTTGAGCAATCCCGAATTTCTTGACAATGTTCAATGCAAATCTGTCAGAAAATCATCATTTGATCAAATCTGAATTGCGATTAAGTATTTGGGGGTAAAACTTCCAAATATAGAATATTTAGGCTGTACTAGTAGGTCTCTATTACTAATATATGATCATAAACGAGCGTAACTGCTAATCGATAAAAATAAGACTAAGGCGCATAAAGTACGTCATTATTGAATCGAATCCGTTGCCGTAGAGACCGAACGTAAACACTAGTGACGCGGTCTTATCGATTGAAGTGAAGGTTGTAGACGTCACTGATTTATCGATAAGTTGCTGATCCTTTGACGAGTAGTTGGCTGAATTTGTTATACGTATTATATACTTGTAATATTACAAATGGTATTCCGATGTCTAGCATACCTGAACTACCTATTGGCTACGCTCTGTAGTAGGTATTTATTTGTCCCGCACACAGATTTAAGATAAAATCAAAGTTTATTTGAAGTACACGCACGTACAATCTAATTATTGATAGCCAAAGCTCAGTAGCTCGTAAGTTTCTAGTAAAGGTCAAAATATTCAAAGTGAGAAGTAAAGCACGCGATACCTTGCCCTGGGGATCGCACGTGCCCGGTTTCCAGAGGACCTCGGGACCCTAAACTAATTTGGACCTAATCTCATTGAGCATCGATCGCAGCTGCGGAAGCATTCGCAAATTACCTCAACTGGGAAGGTAATTCGTTTTTGGGAACTGTTTATTCGGCAATCATCAACCTGAGTGGAAGGAATTAGCTAATCCTGAAGGAGAAGTCAGGTGTCTGACTGAAATAAGAAATTAGACGGAGATGCATGAAAAGGTTTTACCCTAGAATTTACTCTAGAGCTCAGCGAGCTCATTTACTAGTCATACAATTTGTTCGCTTTACATCAGAAACTTCACAAACTTGGGTTGCGATAAAGGATGGCCTATAGCAGTTTAACGGGCAATAGAAAACTATCAAATAATAACAACCCGCGCACATTCTAGTCGAGAATACCGATATGACTAATAAGTGAAATCGTCAGGAATGTTATTTCCTTCCCTTTGGTTCGCTCCCTCTCGAATGACTAGTGGGAATAGTCGTATAATTTCATAACCTCCCTTGAAGGGGGGTTGTGAAGGGTGCGCCGACAAAACGTTGACTCCACGACACGGAACCGTAACTCCGCAATTTCAGTAACAATTAAAATTTCTTTTTGGGTTATTTTATAGTCTCCTTCTTAGGCAAAATACAAAGGAATAATAAGAATATAAAATTCAGCGACTCGCTGAACTTTTATTAGAAGCCTTTTTTATAACACGGATTTATGATTTTTTTATGTAATGTAAGAAATTAATCCATTCTGTGACGAAGGTTGATAAACCTTTATTGACAGTTTGCTAGGCATTTTCTACACTAAAATAAAATCTGGGCAAGATTTTTTTTCTAGACCTAAGCAAGGTCATTGACTTTATTTCTTTTAACTAAAGCATCGATCGAGCCTTTCTTTGTTCCCTATCTTTGTTTTCAGTGCGCGAGGAAATATTCTAATAAACCATTTATTTATAACTGAAAGTCAACTAAAACACAATGATTCATAATTATATCTACGATATTTAACGACAGAATATGCGATATGATAAAAGCCAGCTCTACTTTCAGGGAGTGGAGTTGTAGACCTCGTATAATGAAAGGCAAACACGCGAGCCCCCGCCCTGCGAATGCACGACGTCCCATAGATATTATGTCCTTTAGTCAGTCATTAAATTAAAGTTTATGTTTGTGTTCAGAAAATTACATAATTCCAAACACAAAATACATATACAGTGGTGGTCATATAATTAAGAACGATTTGAAGCTATAGAAGTTTTTTTATTTAAATCGTGTCATACACAGACATGGTGTACCTTCTGAGAAGCAACTAGGTATGTTATTAAATAGCCACATTAATAGAGCAACGTGGCTTAGGAATAAAGAATGAAATCGCTAACTATTTTTATTTATTTTTTATTTATTTTACCAAGTAACACATTCAAATAGTACTTGTAGCTGGACAAATAATTAAGAACGATTTATTAACTGCTCGGGAATTGTTTTGTATGACACTTACATAAAAAAAACACAATAATATGTAGCGCAGAAAATGTAAAAAGCAAATTAATACCTTTTTATTTAAAATTAATAGTCAATTGCATATCCACGGTTTTTAATTACAGCTTTACACCGGCGAGGCATTGATTCTATTAATTTTTGAAATTTCGAAAGAGAAATAGAGTTCCATTCTTCTAAAACAACGTCGTACAGTTCTCTTAAATTCCCACACTGTGTATTTGAAACCTTTATCTTTACATCGAACCATAGATTCTCTATTGGATTACGTCTGGGCTGTTAGTTGGCCAGTCTAATACAAAAACTGATTGCGCTGTAAGAAATTCTTTTACGCTGCGTGCAGTGTGCTTTGGATCATTGTCATGCTGAAATGTTGAAATAACCGGTAGAACGTCTTCACCATAAGGTAACATTGTTTCTTCCAGTATATTTTTGTATTGGAACTGATACATGTTACTGTCTATCAACTTTACAGGTCCAACACTATGTCCAGAAAAACACTCCCACATTTTCACATTTCCACCACCGTACTTTAATGTAACTTTCGTGTAATTAGGGTCGAATGCTGTATTCGGGGGACGTCGTGTCGCACATATCATTTTCCATCAGAACATACTCTATTTATTTTCGTCTAGTCAGAAAAAAGTACATTTTTCAACTGTCGCACAGTCCAGTATTCATACTTTCTCGCAAATGCAAGCTTGGCTTGCCTGTGGCAAAGTTTCAACATGGGCACCTTTCTTGCTATCCTACCGTGAACTTTTTCTTTAACCAAACGTCTTCGAATAGTGCGTGCTGAGATTGCTGAAGGGTTGTTTTCACCAAAATATTCTTTTCTCAGCTCATTGGGCCCTTTAAAAGGATTTTGTTTTGCTCTACGAACGTTGTTTCGGTCATCTCGAGGAGTTGTTTTTCTCTTTTTAGGTACCCGTGGAACATTAGAAGTAATTTGATAAGTAGCAAAATGCTTTAGAGCGTGGAAAACCATCGTTTTTTAACATTGCATAATGGTCGGCTATCTTTTTATAAGACCAATTCTTCCGGCAAAGTGTTATTATTACTCCCCTTGTAGATTTATCACAACTTTTATTTTTTCCCATTGTTTTTCATAAGAAGCAATCATTTTTAATCTTTTACAGCACTAAATGGCGCCAATACTATACAAATCGTAACAAATCGACCATTTAAATTTGAATAAAGGTATAAACTATTTAGCGTTCTTAATTACGTGACCAGACAGTAAACAGGTATACTATATTTAGAAGTAGTGTAAAAAGTTTGTCTATTTATTTTTAGCTAATCATGTGTATCAATGAATACAGTGGTATTATGGTAAGGTTTTACGATACCGAGAGAAATAAAAAAACTTAGTTTTGCGTCTTAGTTTGAAAAAATCTTCCTTTTATATCAGCGTTCTTAATTATAAGACCACCACTGTATACAAAGACAAAATGCATATAGCAACAATCATGAGCTACTATATTGGCAGTTTTACGAATTGGATGGATAAATTCTGTTTGCATTCTATTGAAAATTCAATGCCACTTTTTCAGTAAAAAAAACTGTCAATTGAATTGGCCCTTGTTACAGGGGAAAACGAAATTAGTAGTAGTAGTATTCGATATAAGATGGCTTGCTTCATTAATTTCAAGAGTTGTGACGTGAGCTCCATCGCTCTAGCCACTCAAGCAACGTTAATCCCTAAAAAACTCGCGATGTTTTATTCCACGTACCCTGAATAAAGCACATAGCGACTGTTGGTTCCATTATTTTTAAGTTCCCGCGGCCATGTGTTCAAAAATGCCGAAACGAGCTTTATCGCAGACAAAAATACCGTCACATATGTCCCGAGAGTTTTATTTCTCATTGCGAACGGGAGAGAGCAGGCTACGTTGTGTGGGCTCCGTTAAATAAATAAGTATAATTCTGTACCTCGAGGAACGACCTTCACCATCTGTGGCCGCTCTAAAAATAAGCAACCACAACGCTGTCTGCCATATTTCAACTAAAATGCTCTCAACAGAAATTAAAGGGATTGTCTAGAATTATTTATTCATTCACGAAAACCATTACCGTAATCAAGGTAAGCTTATGACCCAGCAATTTAATATTTTCTAAACGGGTCAGATGCTGTCAACAATTCATAACCAAGCTCGTTTTAGACTTGAAAGAGCGCGAGAGCGACCGCTGAAAATGAAACAGTTTGAATTCATACAGCTAGCTTGCCAACAAGAAGCTATAGCAAATGTGCAAGCAAATAGTTCTCGCAATTCCCGAGGCAGCTGCGCGCTCCCCTGAGAGCTCTTCCAAGCCTTACTCTCTTAGCACTTGGAAATTTCATTTGGGAACCGTACGTGATGCCGCGACGGAATGCGCCCTTTCCCCGAAGGTTCGCGATTTAGATGGAAACACTCAAACTTATTCAGACGAACGCGCCACTACAATAGACGAGCTCGTTGCTATAGAATTGAAATTAGGAATGTTACCATCACGGTACGCCGGGCAAATAGAAAAGTTCCGATATCTCGTACGTTTCAATTTCGAACGAGTGGGCGCACGACCTCGGTCTTGATGGAATTAGGTATGTAGTCGTTTAACTCGAATTCGCTTGTTAATTTAGGCCCATAGCACACATTCGGTACAATATACACATTATACACAGTAGCGGCGGCTCCGCAATAGTTTCGCCATAACTTGTCCGTTGACAAGCGAAACTGTTCAAACGCATAGATTTGACACTGTCAGCTCTATCCAGCTACATCGCGTTTGGTCGGTGCAATACTGAATAAGCTCTACAATTCCGCTACTATGATTTCGTATCCACCACCCCCATATCCGACACAGGGTTGTTGTTCGAAAGGTTTGCGAAGAACACATCATAGACAGGAGTACCTAGGTACTATAATAAGATGTGTCTACTTTGTAATACTACAAAGGCACGACCTTGGAAGGAGCCATCTCTGAGAAGATGACGTAGGTACTTTACTTACTGAATGACCATTATAGTTAAGTTCTTAGTCAAGTTACTTTGATAATGCAAGAACAATACACTACAAAGCTAAAAGGGAGATGAAATGAAAACAAGTTCCATGCTAAGCGGTTTCAATTACCGGCACCTGTAAGGTACTTCTATACTAATATTATAAAGAGGAAAGATTTGATTGTTTGTTTGTATGTTTGTTTGTTTGTTTGTTTGAATTGAATAGGCTCCGAAACTACTGGACCGATTTGAAAAATTCTTTCACCATTAGAATCCTAAATTTTCCGTGATGAACATAGGCTATAGGTATAATATTTTCAAAAAAGTTAGGGATCCGCATGAAAAATTCAATAATTGAACGGTGCGCTGTATATTCAACCTCTTTTTCTATTATGGCGCGTCAGAATAGAAAAAGAGGTTGAATATAATAGCGCACGGTGCTTGCTTTTTCTCTACGGCCAGTGTCAGTTATGGAGTGTCGAGTCAATGTCAAAAATCCCAATGCTGTTAGAAAAAGTAAGGGATCCGTATGAAAACTGTGAAGCCCATCGTGTTAGTGTGTATAATTTCTGAAATTTTTGTTAAATACCCGTGCGAAGCCGGGGCGGGCCGCTAGTATACTATAAATGCGACGATGTACTCATAACTTTGGATTAGGGTGTATTCCAAATTCAAATTTGTCCCGAAATACCAACGTTAATGGAATAACGTACCGTTTATCGCGAGCGGAATCCATTAAAGTGCCAGAGAAGTTCAGAGTTCACACGTTATTTGCGACAATTTCTATGCGGCCACACAATGGAGTTCCTTAATAGCGATATCCAAGATTTTACTAAATAAGTAATCCGCGGAACTTTTGGGATTGAAAAAATAAGAAATATATAAAAGAATACGGGCGTCAGTCAGAGAATCAAAATCACAAATTTATTTATTTCCTTAAATACAATAGACGTAGCTACATACACTTATAAAACTAGTGCCAGGTAATTTATTTACATTATATACGAGAATTAAGTACAAATAAACTATGGAAAGTCAATATGTTTTGATTTTTCTTGAAACAAGAGTAAAAACTTATGCGTTTGTTAGAATTATTAAGGTGACGCTGACACACTTACTCAATCATGGAGTGTATATTTCAATATTCTCCGAACTCGAAACTTTGGAGTGAATCCGTCAAAGGATTTTCAGCTGATAAGTAAGTTCTATAATATTTGAGATTGGAATGGCTTTTTTATTATTAACTGACCTTCAAATTGTGAAAAAACAGTGTTTATACCTATTGAAATTATTGAAAATCTTTGATTTCATTTTCGCTTTTATATAATGAACTCAGTATTTTAGAAGAGGTACGAAACTTTAGTCTAAACAATGATATTTTTGCTATTAGTATGAATCCAAGGAAACACTGTTTATTTACACAAATCGGAAGAATTGTTTGGATAAAACTCGGTAAATCAAACGCCACACAAATAAGGATGAACTCGCACGAGGTTACGAGAATAACACAGGCTCCGGCTCTGATCTACATTTTATATGGCACCCAAAGTTTTCTGGGTTAACTGCTACATTATTTAGATGAAAAAGAAAGTTTGAGCATTCTAGGGCTTATACGGGAGACTGTGGCAGTAAATATTTGAAGCTTTTTGCTGGTCTTTGAATCTTTTAGTATGCAGCTGTTCTATGATTTGCAACTTCATTATTTCAAAGAAACAAAAGACCTAAGTACAGGGAACAATATACCAAAGTGCTTAGTGTTGTTATCATAGGTAACAAAACATTTACCAAGCAGATGTTTAAATAACTAACTGCAACTAAAAACACTGAATACGCAGGCCGGCTCGAACTAAGCCGGATTGAATCCACGAGCTTTGACCAGCTTCACGTAAATCCCATAGGAATTATACATTTCTAGCCACAATAGTACGTAAATACTAAATACATTAAAAGAGGTTGTGTGGGCGATACCTACATATATTCCAGTTTGACTAACTTGCGTGGGTGAGAGAAACGTGTAAATCTAGCTGCCGGGATTGGACTGTCAATTTAGGTGCGATGAAGGATCGCGTAGTTAATGTTACTATGTCCGTATTTGCCGCTTTAAATGTCTGAGATACATCATAATGCCCAACAACTGGAGAGCGGCTGAATCATCCACAATGGGCCATAAAATCCAAAAACATAGAGGTGGAAGCCATTTATAGGAATAGAAGAAAGACGACGAAAGATCTTAATTATTAATGCTAATCTAAAAACATACCTTACTTATATTGGATTACTAAAAAGTAAAAACTCTTCAAAGTACGCCTACGCTATTCTATGGATACTACGGATACTAATGGATCGGTTTGAAACGTGCATAGTGAAATAAAATAAGTTCGATGCAAATGTTGGCACGAAGATTACTCTACCGCTCTCCCAATATGGATAAAAGGGTAGTGTTACAAATCGTCGGGATCACTAGCGGTGAATCACGTATTTTCCTAAGTAGGTGGTCGTATATTTTGTAAAATCGAAGCTTGGATTCTTGGCTCCGTGGCGCAGTGGGCGAAGGTCCGCCTGCGACGCAGCGATTGCCGCCTCGAGACAAATATGTAGTACAATCTGCATGTATCAACAAAGAAATACTTGTAATGTATTAGATAGTATAACCATTACACATTATAGCATAGTTCCCAAGCATGTGGAATAGAAATAAAAATCGTCACGAAATATTACAAAAGATCAATTGCACATAATCAGATATTTAGACTAATCCAAGAGAAATGAGCACGTCCTTTGAAATTCCTTTTACCTTTTCAGAAACAAGACAAACCAGAAGACCTTCCCTATAAAGGATCGAAGATGTTTACATAATATATCTCGACAAGCACAGGCGTCGAGCCACGTGCCGGAAGCAAGGGTGTTTTAGCCCTGATGCAAGGCCTCACAGCGCGTGATTCTCATCTCTCCTGTTTGATCAATTTTATTGCCTCGCCAATCCTACACTCCATCAATGTACGTCCAAAAAGGTTCGTGTGTAAATAAATTCGCTCGTTCATGAATTTTGTATGTGTGGATGAGGAGCGCTGTCTAGGGAGAGTTTCTTATCTTTCTACTAAGTATTATAAGTCGATATGCTAGAAGAGTTATCTATAGGAATTCTTAACAGACGATGATAAGATAACACTGAAGGTCGCCTGATAAATAAACAAATAAGCAGGTTCAAAAACCACAGCCATAAATTAAACAATACCCACAGCATTGACATGTTTTATTTGGATATTATTCCTGCTTTCAGCGGGACGATAAAATATTATCTATCTATGTATCATCTATACTAATATTATAAAGAGTAAAGATTTGATTGTTGGTTTGTTTGAATTGATTAGGTTACAAAATTACTCAACTGATTTGAAAAAATATTTCACCATTAGAATTCTAAATCATTCTTAATCACAGGATATAGAATGTTTTCAAAAAAGTTACGATTCCGTTTGTATCAATAATATAACCAACGTTTATGTTGTGTGTATGATTAAAAATTTATACTATTTTGATAAATACCCGTGCGAAGCCGGGCGGACCGCTAGTTATTCGTATTTTCAGTTTTGGAAAGCAGAAGCTGACCATAAACACTATACCGGTAAAGATGCGTAGGTAGAACTCCATTGATTTATGGAAACGTTTATAAATATTAATAGATGTTATCTAAAGCCACTGTTATGGGAAATCGATATACCTAACCGATGATTGTACGCAGTGGACATAATTTCTATTATACCGTGGGTTATATAATCAGTTTCGGTTTCGGTTTATCGGATAATTAATATGAACGAATGTTTTCTTTTTATCTTATAAACCTAGGTTTGATGGCAATATCCATCAAACGTAGGTTTATAACCAAAACCTGATGGAAAGTGAAGATGTGGCCCAACGGTCTATCAACGAGGTTCTAGAACCTATTCAATTATTAGTCTCGGAGGAAGGCCGCAGATTACCCCGAGTGCGAGGGCTTACGCACTATAATAACAAAAATCTTTAAAAAATTATTTCACTATAAGGATCCTAAATTTTCCCTGATGAAGATATATATAGAATATTTTTTAAAAGGTAAAAAATTTAAAAAATATTAGTATATTCTACCGTACGTAAAAGGTTTTTTGTTCTGTTTTTCTCTTGTGTGCAACAAAGAGTATTTTGTATAGTATTGTACGAGTATTTTGTATTGTATTGTACGAGTATCAAAGATACTTCCCAGAAAAGTACTCGCCAAATTATTTCTTTTTATTTTATACATATTTCCTATATTTGTTTATCGAGTAGCAGTAACTCAATTAGTAGATACCTCTCATCTCCCGCTCAAGGACTACTCTCCCACTGGGAACATCTTTGAGATTCCGTCCGAAGTAAAGAAACACACGAAAAGCTTTCAATGTTGTACCTACTTAGCGAAAAATTCCGGGCCACTTTCATTCATATCAGAAATTGGGGTAATTTTATATGGAGGTCCTTTGGGATTTGGCTTGTTAGGCAGATGGTTAAGTAATACTTTATACCTTATCTACTTTATACCTTATTTATACAGTTCTATTTTATGGTTCAGAAACAGAAATCGTTTTACTAGATATATTGTACCAAAAGCTGTTACAGCGAGCCCGATCCCCAAACCATATCAAATTGGTTTTTGAAAGCCCAGCACTGTGCCAACATGGAAAACTATTTTAGTTTCACTTTGACAACGGAGAATGGTATCTCGTGCCACTAGGGTTTGCAAATATTACAAAATGTTGATATGCGAATATTCCATTTTTTTTCTGGTACTGCTATTCGATTAATTCACAAAAAACGCCAAAAAGCTAACAGGGTTTATTAAAGAAATTTGTAACAATCTTGCGACACCAAAATAAAGGATGTAGCTACCTGTTGTGTATGCTAAGATGCGCTATGTCATAGCTTTTAACAGGTTCCATAGGTACTGAAATAAATTTTTGCTTATTTTATTTACCTAATTAGAACACTTATAATATTTATATTAAAAGTTATGTAGGTACACATCACCATTAACCTGTATGTAGCCTGCACTCAGTGGTTAGATACTAGGAGTCTTACAACGTATTCGAATATTCGAATGACAAGGGATCGAGCGGCCGCACATACTCGTACCATCATTTCGCTCACTTTGGTGTGTAGTATTCTACTATATCGATCGTTGAAAACACTTAGATCCTTTGTATACACGTGGATTGTGACGTCATACTCATATTCTTGCTCGTACGGCCCTGAAGCCCTACCCTACTCCTGTTTATTCGGCGTCCGCAATCAAATGCTGAATATCGCAGCATTTCTATGGTATTTTGATGAAATTACGCTATAAACGACAACGGGAAAATTGCGAGTCTGAAATACAAGTTCAACTTCTTGTAATGTAATTTTTATATAAGGTGATAAGGAATTTTCAGACGATGTCAACTCGGACTTTATTAGTGAAACTGTGTAAATAAACGTGTACCATAATTTTGCGGATCAATAACCTAACATCGCTTTTATAGGTACTCACTTCATATTTTTGACAGACACCCAAATTTAACTTATCCTAAACACATCACAACTTCACAAGGCATACAATTCCCTAAACCCACTCTATCCATTCTACATTGTCTAAAACCATCATAATACTCACACATAGGTAGGTACTTACATTCATATTTTGCATTGTTCTTGTATTGATTGGCGAGCTAACGGAATTAAATAGATAACGTTAACGTTGACACAACTCACACACACAGATAAAATGTAGATACACTACTATGGATCACTGTTCGCTTACAGTCACTGTGAATCAATTTTGCACGTTTCAGACAAGGTCTTGCACAAGGGCGTCTCTAATTTAAAACGTCAGGAGATTTGTGCAGATTGCTATATTATTCCATCATGTGGAAAATACCTACATAACTCACTTTTACTACGTCAATAAAAAACGCGTAAACGCTTACCTACTGCCGTGTACTTAGCTCGAATGATTTTACTAAGTACTGTTTCAATTAAAACTTGTACCTTCCAACAATTTTCCTTCACACAAATATAGGTACTATTCAGCTATAGTGTGCGAATATTATCTAACAGATCAATCGACAATTCATTTAAAGAAGCACATGAGATTTTTCCCATTCCCACACACATTCAAGTTTTCAAGTTCTTTGTTTATAAAAAAAGTTGAATGGACAATCATGTACTATGTGGAGCTGTGTGTGTAAAATACTGATGAGTATAAGCTGCAAAAAACCGGTACAGCTAAAGGCATGTCAACGCATCCACTGCAAACATCCCACAGCGTGCATCTCATGCAACACACGCTTTTATAAAGTCTGTCGTAGCCCCACTCAATAACTGAGTATAACCAAGAAAGTTACCTGATCGGCTAGAAATGAGGTAAACAACAAACAGTAGAGTTAGCAGAGCAACTGGCAAGGTTGCGGCGCGGGAGGTTCCGCTCTGAATGTCAGGTCGTTATAGCGTTAAACATTATAAATTATTAACCGAAACAGTAAACGAGACCGTTATCATAAAATTGAATGGACGGATAAATAAAACAAAAGTACGAAATGGAATTCATTAAAAGCGAAAAAGTGTATCAAGATAACAAAGACAAGGATTTAAAATCAAGAGATTTGCAGCGATTTTATAAAATATTATAAAAGTAAGTCAAATAACAGTTAAAGTGTCTTCACTTAACCGTAAGATTCAAAATATGCGCACATGCAAGAAAAATTAAAAGGAAGAACAGTCAAACAACATGAAGAAGTTGATTCATCGAAACATAAACAGCACTAAAAGCCTGCAAAATTGGCAGTCGTAAAATAGGCAAATTTATATTGTTTCGTAAGTTTTAACGAGTTCTTGCATACAAAACTAATCAATGGCAACGTTCTAAATCTCAATTTGTTAGTTATTTTTCAGTTCAAATTCCTGGCTTGCAAAATTACTTTGTTGTTATTGGAGCGCTTTGACCTCCAAGCTTATCCGGTGCATAATATAATAACCGTTAATTTCTTTTTTTGAGTGTTTCCTTTTACTAAATGTAGGCACATAGCACAGTCTATTATACCCGCCCATTTCAATGTTATTAGGGAAGGCCTATGTCTAGCAGTGGACTATTATAGGCTGGTGATGATGATGATGATGATTTCAATGTTATTATTTTCATCTACTTATAAATATCCAGCCATGGCAGATGCATCGTCAGGTCAGGATGTGTACCAATAACGTGTTTGAGCAAATCTTTACATTGATATTTAATCTATATTTGTCGTATCGCTTTCTATTTGTTTTATACTCATCTACTATTAAAAAATTATTCTCTAATTTCATAATGTTTATTCTGAATTTCTAAATTCAAAAGTGTTATTATTACTAAAATTTTAATGACTTTATAGTTTAATTCAACATCAAATCAAATTAATTCAACATCAAATCAAATCAAATCATTTATTTGCTCAAGTACACAGGTTTGATATGTTACAAATTGAACGAAGAGACGACAAAAGTTAAAAACTGCGGCGTAGTCTCTTCGCCCGCCTCCTGACATGAGTTAACAGTAGAGCTACCTCTATATTAGAGAATTAATAAAAGTGTGCTTACAATACTTATAAATAGGTACCTAAATGCAGTAAGATTACATAATACTTAATGTAACGTGCAAGATGTGATGTTATTGAAAAACTAAAAGTGTGATAAAGATTAACCCTTGATTAACTTCGTGAAATTTACTAACGTAATTAACTTGTATGAGTCAGTGGGACTCATATATTTTCTAAGCGTGATATTCTCAAATAAAACAATTTTTTTTTCAATTTTTTTTTATTATTCATATTAAATATTTATTAAGGCACTAGGAAAAAGTATCAAAACTGGACAGACTTCAGAGATCCTCTTAAAAATTAAAGAAACTAATTTTATCAGTCTCAAAAACAAAGGTATTTTAAAACCTCTACAAAACTATGAAATATTCGTAACTTATATATGTTTTTTATGTTTTTGGACTCTCAAAGATATACAAATTAATAATAATAAAACAAAAATGTATGCTCCAATACAAAAAAATAAAAGGTGCAATGGGTTTTGGCACTGCTTACAGGCAACGTCGGCATACCTTTTTCGAGCAGGTCAAACATATTGGTTTCAGACATTTGGTGCATAGATATGCAGTCTTTGTTCTTTTTTTGTAGTGGCACATATAGCAGTATTTTCTTTCATTCCTGGGTAGCTTGTCTTCAGTTTCAGGGTGGTTCGCATCTTCAGGAATGTCTTTTTTCAATATAGATGAAACCGAGCAGCGAACTTTGCGTGGCAGACGAGTATTGTGCAGACGTGTCATCAGATTGGCTTCGTTTAAATTTTCAGCAATGCTTTTCAGAAAATTCATTCTTGTCAGTTTTGGCACGTCACTTTGGCTCTCATAGATGACTTGTGCATTGCAACATGACATATCAATGACCCTGAAGAACACAACCATAGGCCAACGCTGCGTTCGTCTATTGCACGAGTACACGGAACACTTCTGGTCAACCAAATCAACACCTCCTTTGGTTGAATTGTAGTACATTATTATTTCAGGCTTTCCAGTATTGGCATCAATTTTGTTGTCATGGTGCATGGAGGAGTAGAGCACTACAGACTTATTTTTCTTTGGGACATAGCTGACCAGAGTACACTCTTTGGTAAACCCAAACACAGAAGATTCCACTGGCCGGTCTTTGTGTGGGAGAAATTCGTTTGGAATTACTCTCTTGTTTTTCTTTAGAGTACCCACTGTTGTCAAGCCTCTTGCCTTCAATTCTTGAAGAAGTTCCATTGAAGAGTACCAGTTGTCTGTGGTGACATTGATGTTTGTGTTGACAATTGGCTTACACAAGCGAAGCGTGGCCTGTGTTGGTACTGACTTCTTTTTCTCTTCTTCTGTCAAACCAAATCCGTCGGAACCTTTTCCGGTATATAAGTAGATGTTGTAAACATAGGCTGTTGCAGAATCTACTAGACACTGCATCTTCAAACCATATTTCCCCGGCTTATTGGGCATGTACATTTTGAATCTGGATCGTCCTCTGAATTCTATGAGCATTTCATCAACCGTCGCGTTAGTGCCCATTGAGTAATTGTTTTGACTGTTTTCTACAAATGCTTGTAATATGTCAGTGATAAGACAAGCAGGATCAACTTCTCTACGGGTTTCACGCTCAGAAGCATCATCAAAGCGGAGGGCGAGTAGCAATGCCAAGAATCTGTTTTTGGCCATAGACGCTCTGAATATCTCACGCCCGGTGCCGTCAGTTGCAAATAATGACGTGATACTTTCTCTGTTAGATTTGAAAATAGCGGAATAAATAAGCAGGGCCAGAAAACCTTTCAATTCGACAGAATTAGTCTGTCTGAAAGCGGATTCTTTTGGGTGTTTCCTCTGAAACTCCTCAAGCTTTTTATTTGTCCAAATCAACACGGTATTGAGCATCCTTTGGTCAAAAATTAGCTGGAATGCATCAATTGGAGAAAGAGGTCCTTCAGTTGCAGGCCTGACTCTAGGAACTTGAACCATATTATGTGTAGCAGTACGCACATTTCGGGCCGGAGGTAATCGCGACCACTTGAATCGATCTTTTCCGTAGTAGTAGTTCTGACTTCCTCTTTGTGCAGGTGTTGATGGATCGTCATCACTTAGGTCAGATGAATTTTCCTGGGCTGGTGCATTATTGCGTAATCTGCGAGATAACTCCGATAGCGGTAAGTTGCTCTCACTCAATGACGACTCATCATCATCGATCCCAGCTTCCTCGGCTCTAGGTGGCTCCTCGGAATCAGAATGCTCCGAATCAGTATCGTGTTCACTGAGAATGTACTCACCATCTTCATTATCCGAGTTGAATAAGTCTTCATTTGCGTTCATCGACTGACCAGTACCTTGTTCATCGTCACTCTCGTCATTCAAAACATCTTGCAGCCAAGATTCCAAAACGGAATCCGCCCCATCTTCATTCATACTAACGAATTTATCTTGTTCTGGATTTATTCTGCAAACCTAAAAAGATATATTCTATAAGCATATAAAAAATATAATTTATATCAATAATAACGACAAATAAGCAACATTCGAAAATTGAAACAAATAAAAAAATATATAGCACAATTCACTTGTATGAGTCCTTAGGACTCACTCGACGCAATAACTCACCAAATACGCAGTGCCGGCACACGTCCTCTCGCCTCCGCGTAGCCCGCGACACTGCAGGAAGGTACTGAGACGGGGGGGAATCTAGCCGCTCAAATGTTACAATTATGGAAGTTTGAAATTTTGATGTGAGTCCCAGGGACTCAGGAAGTTAATTAAGGGTTAAGACTAAGATTAGACTATACTTAAAACAATTAAAACTATATATTTTTCTTTGAGTAGGTACTAGGTAGAGTTTAAACCAAACATATGTGATATGCTTGATTGTGTGCGCGTGTGAGTGAGTGCGTGTGTGTATATGTATGTGTGTGTGTGTCTGTGTGTGTGTGTGTGTATGTGTGTGTGTGTGTGTGTGTGTTAGGTTGAATGCTCCCGAGGACTCCGGTCTCTTAAGAGTCCGGGCAACGGGATATGCTAAGAATGTCATTGTTAGTTGTGAGTGGGTATGTGCGAGCTACATGTGTTCGACCTCCTGAGGACACCGATCTCTTAAGAGACTGGGCAACAGGAGGACCCCGGTTGGTCGAGTTTCCAGTGAGTGGCTACCTAACTAGCTTGAAGGTTTTAGGAGATTTTCGGTATCTTCATACGAAAGAGTCAAGAGCCATTGTAGGCACTGCAGTTTCATTTTGTATCGAGGTAGAGGGTAGATATTTAGAATTTTGTTGACTCTATTATAGAGTGAAGGGCTAGAATAGAAATATTGACGTTTAGTTACGGCTGTGTGGTGAGTTTCTATTTTACAGACTATGTCAGAGCGACGTTTTTTTTTAACAAGATGTGGATCGTATGTTAGTTCTGACTGTTTCCGTTGTAGAGTCGCAAGAATGTATAGCTGTCTAACTGTTAGCACCTCACATTGTGCGTATAACAAGGCAGTAGGAAATCGCCGAGGCTTAGACAACATGACTTTGAGCACCGCCCTCTGGGCTTTCTCAACTCGGAGCATTTGAGTTTTTATGGCTCCGCCCCAAGTAGTGTTGCAGTAAGAGATGATAGATTGTGCTAAGGAGAAATAGACGGTTCTTAGACAGTCTATGTTCGCAACACCTCTTAGTAGTTTAAAAACAAAAATCAATTTTCGCACTCTTGAGACAGTGCACTGAATGTGAGGAACCCAAGAGAGCGTGCTGTCAAGGTAGACGCCAAGGTACTTTATTTTCTGTGTGAGTTCAAGAGCCTGGCAAGTGCAGGATGAGGCAGCATTGATGGATGAGGAAATGCACGTATGGGCTTGAATTGTAAAGGTAGAGGAAGATGGCTGGGATCTAGAGGAAGAGGAGAATGTAAGACACTTTGTTTTATTAATATTAAGGGTTAAAAGGTTGGAGGAAAGCCATGTTACCACCGTCCTTAAGGCTTGCTCCGTGGACGTGTGTGCCTCCTTCCAAGTACGACCATTAATGACCAGCGCGGTGTCATCAGCATAGGTGAAGATTGAGCAGTTAGGAAGTGAGAGTTGGCAAAGTTCATTAATATAGATAAGGAATAGTTGCGGTCCCAGTACACTTCCTTGGGGAACACCGATTGTAAGCATTTCCTCTTCACTCAGGGTATCACTTATTGAAAATGAGTGTCTGTATTTTATATTTTTTTAAATACATTGAAGAGTCAAATATTTAAACAATATGTTTACTTCATAATCTTCGAAGTAACAGGTACCTAGAATTGAAGTATACCTACATAATCGACAAAAGTTCAAAACCCTCGGCGAGCAAGTTCACTCGCACTTGACGGATCTTGTTTAACAATAAGAGCACCTTACGTTTACCTTGACATTAAACTGGTATGTGACTGCATTCATACAGCGTCATGCATGGCATGCTCCAACAAGGGGGACATGTTTTATGACAATTCTGGTTTTATCTTATTTTAAACAATTTAGTTTTTATACGGATGAGCGGGTAGACTTCCGTCGTTCTGTATCTGTACGTTGCCCATCAATACAAGTTCTCACTAGTTCTTACTAGTTCTCACTAGTTCCTTGAAGTCGCCTATTAAGCGGCTTACCGTGAAAATTACGGTAAACTGCTGAATAAGTGAGATACTAAAGTAATTTATAGGCACATTTACTAAGATTTAAGTTAATAACAATGATAGCCTTAAAATTCAATACCTTGATGGAGTAAGTGAGATGTTAAAATCAAAATGCTGTAATAGCATTGGTATGTCGTTAGACTTACTACAATATGTCTATTTGCGTTTTAGAATAAAGCGTTGTTAGTCCAACCAACATCCTCACCTTACCTATATTTCTAATAATATGTAACAAATATAACAAGTACCCAAGATAACTTTCTACTAGAATAACAAGTTTTTCTAGAAATCAATAAAGTGTCAAATTCAAAAACACGAGCTGAGCTAAAATGATGTCATTATTAAGTTCAAAACATAAAAACAAGATACGTGGGACTCAACTTTGAAAATGTGTTGTCTCTTCTGTATTAACAACATATTTTCAAAAAGGAAAAGAGATGATCGACTTTCTTTTTTATAACAAACTCTAAGCTATATTTGTAACACACATAATTTTATGACGTAATTACAATAAACCTAAAATATTTATCATGGTTCAGATAATAAGATAAGGTCTCTGTTTCTGCTTACATCGTTCACTCCATTACATTATGGATGGTCGTGCATTCGCGTTTATACTATATTGCAGCAAAATAGCATGTTCGAAATAGGTACTATAACCTAGATTTGAGGACAATGACTGCTGGGTAAACACTGATATACCGGAGACGTACAAAACAAACAAACATAATGCTCTGTGTTTATCTTTAACGATGAAGCTCGAGATTCCTGTTGCTAACTAGTCACCTTATGCATAACTAGCTGACCCGCTCGCAATTTCATTTGCGTGGACTATAGGGTAAAACTTCTTGACGAAATCAGCTAATACCCTATTTTAAGAGTCGGAAATTGAAACCCGCTTTTAATATCATGTATAAGCCCATTATAATGAGTTTTTTTTTAATAATCATTTACTGTATTTTTTATAGAGAATCTAATGACACGGTGGACATTCTACTATAGCCCAATTTGTTTGTAAATTTCCTCATCCTATTTTATTTAAATATATCTACAGATTGGCTTTCTGAGATGGGATTGGATGGCAAAATCAGAAACCATGCGGCTAACAGTCGTGAAAGGAGTCACGGACAAAGTTAAAAAAAATATTACGAATTTATATTTTATCGAGGAAAAAACACCATTGAATTAAAGTACTATAAATAAATTACCTGAATCTAAGTAGAGTGAGTATTCAAACAAAATTTTAAATAATAACCTTTTCTTTTGATTATCAATTATGCTAATGATCCTTATGAACTTACAAAAAACCTGAATAACTTCAAAACCTATTTTTATGTTGAAAAACCATTAAACACATATGTTCAATAAATTGATATTTTAAGTATTATCAGCAAGTTTCTAGGTAATTTCGACACTGGATAAAAAGTCACATAAGTTAAAAAGTCCTTAAAAACTTCTTATGTATTATTGTCCTTATTAAAAGACTAAAAAAACGAAAACTTCGGAACTCTTGTTTTTATTCATTGTTTTTACAGTATATTTTTGAAACGAAAAGTCATTAATACCCTTACCTTTTGTATAGGTACTTATTGAGTAACTTTTATGAAAAGCTCTGAAATACGTGTTCCTTTTTTTTGTAAACTAAACAATAAACTATACGCCATATTAAAAAGTTATTCAATACGGAGCCAAACTATAAATCTCAAACTTGAATAACCCGTTTCACCCCATTTTCAGGCATATTTTGAAAAATCCAGAAATACGTATTATATATTTTTATTAATTTGGTTTCAAGCTGATTGGGAGAAAAGTTAAAAATTCCAAAGAAATCTGAAGTGATTCGACTTCTTTTTATACTTTTAACGTAATTTTAATGAAAAATTCTAAATTACCTATTTTTATTTATTGTACTTGGTATTATGTATACCTATTTGAAATTTTATGTCGTTACCATCCTTCATTAAAAAGTTACAAACATTTAAATATGGAGCAAACTACAAATCACTCAAACTTAAATCACCTCTGTCAACCCATTTTCAGGAATGTTTGGGAAAATCCTGAAATACATATTATAAATTTTTTTGTTTTTTTAGGACATGCAAAAGTAATTAGTACGCTGTATTAAAATGATTTAGACATTTGAATACGGAGCCAAACTACGAATCTCAAACTTGAATAACCGTTTTAATCCCATTTTCAGGATTATTTAGAAAAATCTTAAAATACGTATTCAATATTTTTGTTTGTGTAGTATTCTCTGTAAATTTTAAGCCAATAGCGTCAATGGTTGATAAATTTCACCACAATAACCTCAATAGTTCGACTTCCTTTTTAAACTTATATAGTAACATTTTTGAAAAATCCTGAAACACGTGGTTTGATTTATAGTTTTTTCAATACATACTGAAAGTTTCAAGTCATTAGTATGCTATATCAAAAAGTTATAGACATTTCAATATGGAGCCAAAATACGAATCTCAAACTTGAATGACTCATTTCACCCTATTTTCGGGAATATTTTGAAAAATGCTGAAACACGTGTTCAATATTTTTGTATGTTTAGTATTTCCTGTAAATTTTAAGAAAATCGGGCTACCGGTTACAGAGTTAGAAAAAAGACCAAAAAAACTTCCATCCCCCTTTTCACCCCCTTAGGGGTGGAATTTCCAAAAATCCCTTCTTAGCGGGTGCTTGTGTTGTAAAAGGAACCTACCTTCCAAATTTCAGCTTTCTAACTTCAGCGGTTTAGGCTGGGCGTTGTCGCCAGAAAATCGCTTGTTCCTTTATATATGCATAATTATGATCACAGACTCTTGCGAGAAATCGAAAATTTATATTATCATGAATCAATAAGCTATTTATTAATTATCAATAAAAGTAGCGCACTGTTTAGTACGTACGTTTACCTAAAGCCGAATGCGCGTAGCTCCGGTTATAACAAGACGGATTTAGAGATTTAGAGACGGATTGGACATTAAAATATATCTTCAGCTATCTCATATTTTTTATAATACTTTCCACGATCGAGTTGTCATGCATAACTCAACTAGGGATCGTTAATCACTTGCATAGCATAGCATTAAATTCATATCACTTCATTAGGCGCTAAACGAATTGTACGGTCTATCACACAGCCAACAAGCGAAGCGGAAAGAGCATTGCTAACTCTTCGTAGCAAAGCATCCGATTGTTTAAAAGTATATATCTCACACGGATAAAAAAAATCTTGCAACGCAACGCAACGGAAGAGAAGTGGCGACACAAAAAGCATTGATGACAGCAACATGTTGCATGTGTTCGTGTACCGAAGGAATGTCTTTGAGTAGTGAGGGGGGTCTTATTAACCGTAGGTTAGATGTACTTATTGGCGTAAGTAACATCCTTTTACAATTGCTACATTCGAGTACCTTACATAAAATTTGGCCCAATCGATAGCAAGAATGTCTTTGAGTAGTGAGGGGGTCTTATTAATCGTAGGGTTGATGTACATTTATGTCGTAAGTAACATCCTTTTACAATTGCTACATTCGAGTACCTTTCATAAAATTTGGCCCAATCGATAGCAAGAATGTCTTTGAGTAGTGAGGGGGTCTTATTAATCGTAGGGTTGATGTACATTTATGTCGTAAGTAACATCCTTTTACAATTGCTACATTCGAGTACCTTTCATAAAATTTGGCCCAATCGATAGCAAGAATGTCTTTGAGTAGTGAGGGGGTCTTATTAATCGTAGGGTTGATGTACATTTATGTCGTAAGTAACATCCTTTTACAATTGCTACATTCGAGTACCTTTCATAAAATTTGGCCCAATCGATAGCAAGTCACTATTTTGGAATGAGATTTTTTATTTCTTTGTTTTTCAGGTACCTATTCAAACAGACTCACATTTTAATAAGTTTATTTCGTTGGGTTTACAAAACTAGTAAAATTTAATAAATCATTATTAAACGAGGAGTAAGGTGTTATTAATATTCTCTCAATAATTTTTTTTGCATTGTGTACGAAGTGAAAAAGAAACCACTATCACTATACCTAATACATGCTTGTTTTGCCTATCTAAATCTAAGTTTAATACGATCGAGATACATTTAACTATTTCTATTATAAATACCTAAAGCATTGATTTCTTAAAATCTATTGTCGGTGCGGAACTGAGCGCCAAGCGTCATTGATATGATCATCTCTTAACAACAATATGGAAGAAGAATAAAATTCATTGATTTTATAGACGGCTGATGATACACAAACCAATACACAAAACATCAAGAATAAAAACAACTCATGTAATAAACTTAAGTAAGTTATAATAAATAAACAATAAATAATCCAATCAGTTATCCATCTGTTGCCTGTTATACGAAACATTATTATATTTCGAAAATTTATTTTATTTCATTATAAAACAAACACGATCAAACCAATAATTTAGAAAAAAATACAATTAAAACTAAATAGTTTCAATAGAATAAGGCAAATAAGTTAAGTAACTGGGTAAATATTAAATAATTAACTGAAATAATAAATGATTACTCAATACAAATAAAATTCATCATCATCATCATCATCAGCCTATGTTAGTCCACTGTTGGACATAGGCCTCCCCTAATGAGCGCCATAGCGCCCTGTCTTCGGCTTGTCGCATCCAGCATCTGCCAGCAGTCTTTCGCAGATCGTCATCCCACCTGGCCGGAGGGCGTCCTACACTACGTTTACCAAGTCGCGGTCTCCACTCAAGAACACGTTTACCCCAGCGGTTATCGGTTCTTCGCGATATATGGCCGGCCCACTGCCACTTCAGTTTGCTAATTCTCTGAGCTATGTCGATGACTTTAGTTCTCTGTCGGATCAATTCGTTACGAATCCTATCCTTCAGAGAAACTCCGAGCATAGCTCTTTCCATAGCTCGCTGAGCGACTTTGAACTGGTGGACCAACCCTATCGTGAGTGTCCACGTCTCAGCTCCATAGGTCATGACTGGTAGGACGCACTGATTAAAAACTTTCGTTTTTAAACATTGCGGTATGGATGATGAGAAGACTCGACGTAGTTTTCCGAACGCTGCCCAGCCTAGCTGGATCCTCCTCTTGGCTTCCTTCTCGAAATTGTTTTTACCCAACTGCAAAATCTGCCCGAGGTAAGTGTACTCAGAAACAATTTCGAGAAGGTGGCCATGTACGATCACCGGTCTTGGATCAATGTGGCCATTGATCATGATTTTGGTTTTATCCAAATTCATGCCAAGACCGATACATCGGGAGGCTGAAGCTAGACTGTCCAGCATCCGGTTCAGCTCCTCTAGCGACTCCGCCATTAAGACTATGTCATCAGCGAATCGCAGGTGTGAGATGTACTCGCCGTTTATGTTGATGCCCTTGTCTTTCCAGTCCAGCGTCTTAAACATATCTTCCAACGCGCTCGTGAACAGTTTCGGGGATATAACATCCCCCTGCCTCACTCCTCTGCGCAGTTGGATCGGTTTAGTCTGCTGGTCCTGTACTCGGACACTCATCGTAGCGGCTTCGTAAAGACATCTCAGCACCTCGATATAACGATAGTCTACTTGGCATCGCTGTAAGGATTGTAGAACAGCCCAGGTTTCAACGGAGTCAAAGGCCTTCTCATAGTCCACAAAGGCCAGACACAGGGGCTGATTATACTCTTCGGACTTCTGTATAATCTGCCTCACTGTGTGAATGTGGTCTATGGTACCATATCTTCCGCGAAACCCAGCCTGCTCCGGTGGCTGAAACTCGTCGAGTCTCCTAGCGAGACGGTTCGATATAACTCGTGAGAATAGCTTATAGACGTGACTTAGGAGCGAGATGGGTCTATAATTTTTAAGGAGGGTTTTATCTCCCTTCTTAAAAAAGAGCACCACCAAACTCCCACTCCACGCCTTTGGAGTTCTCCCACTGTGAAGGACGGCGTTGAAGAGGCTCTGTAACTCCTGTATAACAGGGTATCCTCCAGCTTTTAAAAGCTCTGATGTTATTCCGTCCTCACCGGGGGCTTTTACAAATAAAATTAGGATAATAAAATTGAGAAGCATCCTTTCATGCATAACTCACAAAAACTAGACATATTTTTAATTTCTTGCAGTTTAGACGAGGATTTAATGTCAGGTTGTGTCACCTTAGTGACTGCTAACTAGTAAAACCGGTATCGACACAACACATGTATCTGAGCATAATATAAACTAAGAACCATGATAGGTATAAGACAAGCAAGGCTCCACTTGTATGCGACAACGTGTTGTGTACATAGAAATTAAATAGTTTCTATTCCTGAGTATTGATTTATATTGCTATCTATAAATGTTATATAGAGGAGGATAAGATTTTTTGTTCAGGATGAATAGTCTATGAAACTACTGGACCGATTTGTGAAATTCTTTCGCCATTAGTGCAGCTTTAGTTTGGTGCAGCGCATTGGTGATCTGCCCCGTGCTCTTGTGTCGTCAAGTTTTCTTTGAGATGCATTATGTAAATAAACATAAAACGTTGCTATAGAAACAGTGCGTGCTAAACCACGTGCAGAATCCAGTAAAATAGCTGAGACTGTGTCTAGGTTATGTCTACAAGCCAGTAGCGGTACAAGACACGTACTGCTATTGTTGCTAGCGTAATTAAGATTCATAATCACGTTAATAGAATTGCGGATATTAATTCGTCTCACACGCCTAGGATCCCGAGAATTAATTTCCATCCACGTGTTTTTGTAGTGAGAAATAGTTCTCCCTATTCATGCATAGATATAGTTTCTAAATTAGGATTCACACAGAAAATATCATTACTGTTGCCGACAAACTGATGTACTGTTTGGCGTAACGTTAAATTGAAATATATTTTTATAAATACATAAAACAAAATTATGACCTCAGATGACCTTTCACGACACTAACCCCTTTTCCTTTATTCATAACTAGCGACCCGCTCCGGCTTCGCACGGGTGCAATGCTGATACAAAAAACCTCCTCTTATATCATTATTTCCATTAAAAGAACGCATCAAAATACGTTGCGTAGTGTAAGATCAAAGCATACATAGGGCCGACAGACAGCAGACAGCGGGAAGCGACTTTGTTTTAAACATGTCATACGTAGTTACGGTCTGCTAACTAACAAAATTTGTAATTTTAATTTATTTACATAATAAGGTAACCAAAAGAAATAATCTCATGTTGAAACAATTATCGTAGGTACAATAACTATTTTATTCCTACAGCGACACAGTTGTTTCGTAGCCGTAAAGAATAATGTCGAATAGCGCACTAACCGCGACAGAAAGGTAGAGCACTCAGGTTGATGAGGGCCCGCAGTAGTCAGAATTTGAGATTGCCACTGCCACGCATTTGGATTTATGGTCTCCGGGTTTATGTTCATACGGCAATCACTATTTAGTGGCCGATTTTATTAAGAATAAGTATTGGTCAGAAAAAATGTTATTATTTTCAAGTTTTTGGATAAAAGTATGATTACTTTACTTTATAGAGGAAAACGGAGAACAGGCTGCTGTTACAGCAGCTCGTAGTTTTCAAAAAGTGCAGTTCACTGCACAAGCGGTAATTATAAGCGAATGAGACCTGAGACTTATGTGTTTTTTGGCTTCACCGCGTTTATTTCTACCATCACTCTAACCGTTCTTCTAAACGTAAGCTGCTTTAGTGCTCATTAGGGAAGTAATTTGGTACGTCCTTTTTTCCGGAACAAATGGTTTTTTAAACATACCTACTCTAAAGCATCAATTTATCATTGGTTTAAATTCCTATTCATCACATTTAGCAATCATTCAGTAGAAGGTACTTATCGAAATCTTTTCCCTAACGGAAAATCTCAACGTGCTTTCCTAATCCCAATTAACCGAAAACCCTCCCAAAATAAATGATGACTTTAGCGCAATAGGAATTAGTGCCTTGTCCGGCTACTAAATAATTCCGTGAGAGTAATTCCGTCAGCCCGCAATGTAATGAATTTTTTAGGGTTCCGCTTTATTTACGTTGCTGAAGCATCCATGCTTTATTGACATCGCATTTAAATACACCAAACGATAGGACCAAACCAACGAGTAGTCTTTTTATCCTCAGGCGGTCGTAGACGGACAAATAAAACTTTGAACTACCATTTGCGAAGTTAATCCGATGATGATAGGCAGTCAGTGAATTCGGATAGCGTATGGGTAGATCGGATCATACTAAAGCCTTTTGATTACCAATATATCGCTTTAACACTGGTTATATTACCATCGTGCATTTGAGTGCCTAATTTTGCTGTCAAATATAAAACTTATTTTAAGTCAAGTGGCCCAGAGAGCAATTTATTAATTTAGACTGGACATTATGTAAATCACCCGCGCTTTAAGAGACGTTCATTATGCCCACCTGGCTTCAAGCCTTAATGTCCTTTGCAGGGAGAGAGCTGATCTACTTTGATGTCAGATCTAGAGGTAAAAATATTTAAGAAAACTTTATTTAAGAAAACGCGTCAAGGACAAAATATCTATATAGAGCACAAAAGGTCTAAGAAAATATTTTTTCCTTCGTCTTTTCACCCGTATCGACAACGACATCGCCATTACAGACCCGGTGTACCTGGGCATTGAATCGGGCGATCCTGCCCCAGAGATGTAATTACGTTTGTTTTCCCAGGAACAAACCCATAACCATAATGACCGGGCGAAATAGCCAATTCACGAAAACGTGCAATGAGCGCCGGCCAATTACAATTACAACTCATAATGTTTGTATTGTACTGTCTGAGGAACCAAGATGTCCGATACAGTACCATTTCGCTTTAAAGTTGAGTAGCAATTGCTGCACTTTTAGTATGACAAGGCATTAAATTCTTTATTCTCTTGAAGTCCACATTTTAATTGAAATTGTTTTGTCAAGTGTACAATAAAGTATTTTCCATCTAAGTTAATTCTTTGTTTCGATTGCGACACTTGGCGATAGTAAGGAGAATATAACGTAATTTCTTGATCAAATCAAACCATGATTTGATCAAGAAATGACTCAGCAACGCAAAAATCAAATAAACGGGAAAAAATATCGGATGAGCTAGAAGGAGGAAAAAATACTAACTCTCCATATTTAAATAAAAAAAATCGAGAAAAATGCCGCCTTTAATTGAATCTCCTACAGCAAGTAGGTTAATTACATTAAATGGTAAGCTAACAGTAAGTTAGTGAGCCAACAAAGCAGTCCTGCAGCGCTCGTCAAGTAATTTCTTTTGTACTTTGTATTTGTTTCGCGATTTAAGACCTCCATTAGGGGATTACTGTCACTTAGTGGTGACTTTTTGTGCCAGCTCAGGTCTCGTAGATTAATAGGAAAGACTGCTCGAAGCAGCATAAGATGTAGCGTAAAGTTGTTAAACTTTTAGTTAAGAATATTAGAAATAGAATCCTGCCGAATAGGTAAGTGACAGAGTAAAGGGAAGGATGAGTAAGGCATTCACTGCCCAGACCTAGCGCACTTGCAGTTTCAGAGATCTTTCGAAGGGCCAGAACCTCGGAACTTCCGATTTCTATACCACAACTGAGGAGTACGGATGACACAACTATGTCTATGGAAATGTCCTAGCAAGCATGTGGATCTAATCAATCAGCTAGTGCAAATCTGTGCGTCAGAATGAGTCACACTATACGTCATTATCACACTATGAAACTATACTATAATTGCCAACATGAGTACCTACCGAGGATGTGTTACTGATAGGAAATTGTGTTATTTATTGTCAAACCTTGTCCGAAATAAAAAGACAGCGAAGATGTCGACGAAGGAAAACAGTTCGATATCAAGGTACCGGACTATTAAAAGCGATAAAATTTGGGTGAATTTCTCTAAAACAAAATTACCGCGACTGCTCCAGTTGCTTAAAATTTAAAGCTATCGATTTTCAAGCCTTTGATGAGATTGAAATTTGTAAAAGGATCTTGAAATATAAGACTAAGAAGAGTACCCAGAGCGTCCACGCTTCTTTATTAGTCAATTTCGTAATGTAATAATCGACCATAAGAAATGTAACTAATCAATAATAGTTTCACCGAAGATGGATCAATCTGGTGACAGACCGTGGGCAGATTCAGGCATTTATTAGTAACATTGTAAATCACCGCCCAAAATTACGCATAATCTTAAAAGTAAGTTTACTTTCCATGTGGTTACACTGAAGGATTGAAAAGGGTTAGTTTCTTGGTATATCTAAGCACCGTACAATTTTAATTGGTGTATTCTCGGACTATAGGTAATTTTAAAAAATCTAGCGCTCCCATTTTGTTTTCGTATACTTGTGGCGTGCATTTGTCGTAACAAATCCGCGTGGATAAGTAATAAATCACAATCGTGCCAGCTTTTAAAAAAATACCATGTTTAATTCTCTCTGCGGAAAGCTTCCTAAGTTTTTTTTTTAAATAAAAATTGGTCTTACTATTTGTGAACAACATTTTAAAACGATCCATTCAGTAGTTGTAGGGTAATCTTCAACCAAACATCCGAACAACAACGGCACGAACTTTCGCCTTTTTATTATTACTTGTAGGATTTATTGAGAAGCAATAAAAGAGTTCATTAAACTTTACATAGCGAGCGATGTGTATCTCATAGCCCCAGCAAGATTTCATAAGATATTATAACGAAAAGGAAATAACGGTTCAAATCTTACGGGTGCATAATTTACATTCACATTGACCTAATCAAGATAAGGTGATATGCATCGGTAATCTCATACATAGTAATGCTAATGGATCATCAGTGTGCGAATAAGAGAACATAATACTTCTAAAGCACTAAAAACATTTGTAAATAAGGAGATAACTAAGTCTAAGAAACGTTGGTGGATATTTTAATGGCAGTGATACCATCGGCAAAATCTTAGAACTTCGAAACATTCAGGGTTTTTAGAGCTTTTATTTATTATTAAATTCGTCTATCGTCCGTCGAATTCGTAACTTCATTGCTGGGTTTGTACAATTAATATTTATTCTTGTCTTTATATAATAATTATTATTGTCTTTGTTGATCTTGGATTCTAGAATAAAGCAAAGATCATCAAATTTTTACCAATGATGAACTCAGTAACCGTTGTCTCATTCTTAAATATTCAATTCATGCAACGAAATATATATTTTTACTAAACGATAAAATTTAGTGTTCTGTTTCAGAGTTATTCATTGACAAAGCTAAGCAATAAATTCCACTAGCCCAAACAATTAGTTACCATTCCTAAAACTGAAATGTATTCCGCGGAACCGTGATACCAGACCTCGATTAAGCAACAATAAATCGGGCTTGCATTAAGATTTACGATCAGCCCTGGCTCAACTAAAGTTAAATGAATATTCCAAACCTGGCTTAGAAAATGGGAGAAAAATATGAAGTTAAACCATAGCGTAGCTAAGCTAAGCATAATTTCTCGTTAACGTTAAGAGGAAATTTCCACACAGGATAATCAAATCTCAAAAAAAGCAGAACACATGGCCGTAGGGAGGGGGGGGGGGTTTGGGGGTTCAAACCCCCCCCGAAATGTTGAGACACCGTTAAAAATCAAACTTGAATAGGTAAAATTTTCTCGGATACGTACTCGTACGTGGAAAGTGCGGCTTACTTTAAATGGCTATTCTCTCTTAAAAACACAAAAATTTTTTCGTCTCATTTCGTCTCCGATTAACAACAGCGCGCTCTGAGTCGTCGGTGGCGGACGGGGCGCGCTCGCGCATTATGCCATGCGATTCCTATTGTGTATCTACATACATTGTACTGTATGTAAGCACTTAAATATTTCTTTAAATTATTATCTTTTGAAAACTCAAACTTTTTTTCGACAAAATTCGTCTCTACTTTTTAAATGAGCTGAGTGCACGCATCGTATTCATTTACGGCCGATTCCGGCTAGGCAGGCAGATCACGACATTACTTTTAATTTTATAAATCAATAGACCTATTTTGTAGTCGTTCCGTAATTGAATTGCTTTCTCCGTTTACTGTCATGTATTTATTTATAACATACTTTTTAAACTATTTAATAACGGCCGAAAAGGTCACAAAAAATTTCGCGGCTCGCTCCGCTCGCCCTTAATTTGGAATTATTCTAAGCTTTTTAAGAACCTTGCGAAAATGCCACAATTTCTCAAAAACTTTCAGCGGCCGCAAACACAACAAAATATCGGCAGTCACTCCACTCACTGTTATAATTTTGGCTCTAAAAGTTCCAGGGTTCGCTAATCATAATATTTTGTCACTATTGATTCTATTTTATAGATCATCCGAAAGGTCGCACAAAAATTGCGGCTCGCTTCGCTCGCCGTTCATTCTGTAGCCTTTCGGTCAGTTTTATCAGCCTGCCGAAAATGTGTAAAAAATTTGGCGGCTCGCTTCGCTCGCCGATCATTCTGCAGCCATTTTGTCATTTTTATCAGCCTGCCGAAAATATGTAAAAAATTGGCGGCTGGCTTCGCTCGCCATTCTCTCATAATGATATATATAAATAATGTGAATTGTTATACCTACCCCTTAACTAATACTACTAACTTTTTTGTCACCCGAAAATGACACTCGAATTTATTTATTTTTTGTAGTTCTCACATTTTTTTCTTTGTTGCTGGCATACCAATCTCCAATCTCCAAAATGACCACCGCAGTTTTTAAAATATTTGGGGCTAGCTGTCACATCTATTGTCACACTTTTGCCTACTTTTTTACAAAACATCGGAAAAATCTGTAAAAATTCGCGGCTCGCTCCGCTCGCCGTTACCCATGGTTGTTATTTTTATATCGATTTTTTTTGGAAAGTGCTTGGTTGAAAACCACTCCGGGTACTAGCATAAGTAGCATAAGTACATATATAAAGATGTTGCATGTTGTCTCGGGCGGGTCTAAGGCTCGACCCCCCCCCCGAATAGTATTTCTGGCTACGGCCCTGGCAGAACATGTATAGGTAGCGTAAAATTATAGAGTCCGATAACTATCTGATTCATTTCGAACTCCCGCTTTCTGAGCTAGCTTTAAAATGTTTCTTATATTCCCGGTTTAAAAATCCAAGAGCTGCGAGGCATCATCTACAGATGCTGACAACATGGCGGGCCGGGTATTAAAGACAGCATTCAGCTCAAAATGAGGTCGTGCACAAAGAGATTGTTAGAGCTCCTCGGGAAATCACGACACAAGACGCGAGCGACACTGAAAAACAGGGTGCAATAAGATACGGAGTCGACAGAGCAACTGGTGTATTGAATGTTATTAAGATATAGTAAGTCACGGGTCTTGTAACCTGACGTCCCTAAAGTAAACATATCGTAGTCTTATCCAATACTTTGAAAAAACCTAGAGGTTAATGTTTATCTTCCAACAACAGTAGGCACAAATAACATGTTATCATTTCCTGAAGTGGTTAACTGTAAATTTGCTGACTTAGGTACTGCATAATTGCATATGTATGGATTAAACAAAATCAGCTTACAAACTGCAAGGAAGTTTCCTATCTGCAGTGGACAAAGTTGCTGCATTGCGCTGTAAAGCGGTAAGTATACTTACAACACTTATTTTTCATAAGAGAAATGCTCCTAAGGTACAATTGTCAACCTTAACCATTTCAGATATCAGATTTCAATAACTTTATTTCTTTTGACTTACAAAGTAAAATATTATTAAATTTTATAAAACCAAAATATTTTACATTAATATTCGTCACTCGATTTGGTGAGCGTGAATATTTTCCGCTTTATTTGACATATTTCACCATTTAACCAAGCATAATGCGAACAAGCACCCTTATAGTAGTCGATATACAAACAACAGGCATTGCTAAACTGCTTACTAATAAGCATCCTTTACCAAACATTTAAGACATGGTATCCAGCTAAATCAAGCTAGTTATATTACCCAAAACTGGTTGGACTAAACGTTTTCGCCGTCGGATATTGTGAAACCTGTATCAAAAATGCCAGTCCTTTGATGAAAAACCAATTCAGGTAGCCTTTATCTGGCACCGCATTGACGCGAAAAGGACGAAGTGAATTCCTGCCCCACCTAGGCATTGAAAGGGTTCAGATAAGAGTCTACAAAGGAGTTGTGTCTATGCTGGCTTATCTGCCGTCTATGGACCTATTTCGTTCATTTCAGGTGGAAAAAAAATAACGTTTTCAGAGTTTCCTTTGACGCAGTTTCGTATTCGCCTTGTCATTTACAGAGTTCTGCTAAGGAACTTTGTTTTACGACTTACGTCCGGAGCCGGGAATTATGTTGTTTCCGTCTCGTTTATTTTTACTTCAACATTCTGAATTTCTATACAGGGAAGTTAGGATTCTAGACATTTACTTCGACCGTCCTTTAAAATGTCAGTCAATAAACAAGCAAAATTAGCTTGATCACATTAAGGAGTTACATAAAAATAATACATTAAATTCCTGGTATCAAAAGCATGACTTTTGATTTTGAAAAAAGCAACAGCGTCTTTTAGACTAAGACAAGATAAGGTATCTTCTAGATATTCGTGATAACCCGTCTGCCACATCTTAACTTTCTACCAGGTCAGATCGTGATGAAATGGACCTTTATCTACGTCGGACAGCTATAAAAAAATATAAATGTAACACCTGGTCTACACTATGCGATCTGATCACCAATCTGCCTGTCAACGGTGGCAACCACCCCTCACATTGAGGAAGGCACGTTCAGAAGTGGACTGTATAATGTCCCGAGGAGGAACATTTACGTTTTATACGCTTTCTTTAAAATTCTTTAGAAATAGGTACGAGTTTAATATTTTGATCCCGATCACGCTACTGGTGTAGAAACTAGCATTAAAGTAGCAAAGCACCACGATGGGTACATTTGGGTCAATCAATACAGAAGGCATGATGGACGGCGGACATAGTGGCCGATGTCGATGGCCCGACGCACCCACTGCTAAACTATTCATTATTTATCGATCCGCTAGCTAACATGCCTTCTTAAAGCTCATTTGCTCCTTGCTAGGATTTTACAAAGTTGATCTTAAAACATAGAATAACTTATAACGCAATGGAGGACATTATGCTGGATAGTTTCTCTGTCACACCTCGAAAGCAGAGCTTATATTATGAAAACCAGATTGCTGATTTAATAGGAACATCTTAGTACCAAGTAATGATAATAATACATTATCAATACTTTATTAGAAAACAGCGTTCTTGCGCAAAATACTATTAACTTTTTATACAAATATATTTCTTCTAAAAATAGAAAATATTGGATAACATCGTTGAAGCCCATTATCTCTATTAACATAGGCGCTTTTAATATATTCTATAATAAATTAACGGCTAATTATTATTTTTATTATTAGTCTGCTGCAAGACACAATTATTATTATTTTTATTTTAATAGTCTGCTAACGTAAATCATTGCTATGTCTTAGTCTACATTCTTCTATTGACTATTCTAGTGATAAGTCAAGAGATGTAACACTACTAAGCAACTGGTTTAAGTTAGAAGACCATCGAACAAGGAGGTACGGATTTATACTTCAAAGTGCCTAAAGCAGACCCAAACCTTCATCATTCAAAACTGCCAAGAGTAAATTCAATAGTTTAGAGCAGGTATTAGCTAAATCCCTGCTCAATGTTCCTAAACTTTTTGCCTTTGATGTGGATGGAAAAACACTGGCTCGAAAACAGATCAATGACCTACTCTGTGTCTTACGTAAGGTTGGTATTGGTACAAACTTAATTTGGATCGTATCAAATCAAGCTATTGTTAAGTTAAAGTAAGTTTATGTGTACCGTTTCAAGGTAAACATGTTTAAAATAACTGGTTAACATGTATTTATGGGTACATCTAATAAATATGGGTTTCTGAAATTTTACTACAGTATATTGCTACAGAACAACAGATAAAATGGCTTTTTAATTTGCATTTGGAGAATTTGACTAAAGAGGTTATTAAATAACCCTAAAATCATTAAATAATTTACCATTTATGCCATATTCGTCCCTAAGAAGTTCGGCCCACTTCAAAAAATCTCTCTTTCGTCTCACTTTGTATGCCATATTCGGCCCTTAATATATTTTAATTCGAAAAATCTTCGTTCGTCCTACGCTATTTAAAATAGAATCAAATTAGAATTACTACTTAGAATTGAGAACTGCAGAAAATTGCAAACATCTGACCCATATCAATTCCAACCAGAACGGTCTGTAGGCTGCATTGTCCCGCTCTTGCCCGCCGTGTATGGCAAGGCTGGTGACTATTATGTAGTATTTTTATAGGGTGCCGGTTGCCTCCAATTTTACGTTTACACACAGACAATATAAGAGCGTGAGATTCACAGATAGCTACTCAACATTTGCATAAGGAACTCATTTTACATACAGAGGAAGAAGGAAACCCACACAAACGTATACCTACCTAATATTATTCACAACCGTGCTGCAATCAAAAGAACCTTCAGACTGGGAATTTTTAGTTGCAATTGAAATATACATTTTAGATTAAGTACTTGCGAAAGAATAAAAGTGTAAAAATAAAAATATAGCATTAATATTTAGATCAGTATGATTTGATTACACACTACAACCCACATACGAAGATAACCACAGGAATGTTATGTGTAACTTTGATTATACGTTCATTTGTTTAGAGGCAGATGTAATTTCTTCATAAACAGTTACAAGTGCGCAAGAGTCGGTTTACGCAATAGCGAGGCAATGCGTGCCAATCAGAGCATCTCGATCCGTCTCCTTAAGCGGCAATTACAGCAATTTAAGATATTTCATTAGACAGACAAGCTATACAATCAAAATTTAATTTAAATTTAAAAGGTACCGTTAGTTACCATGAAACCGCAGAGGTTTCAATCCGGGTTGATTGGGTATCGGTTACTTTCCTAGCTGTAGTAGAGATAAATCTAAAATGTGTGAAGTGTGTAAAAGACAGAAGTGAGGTCCCACTTGCGAAAACCTGGCGCGGTGTCGGGAACGCTTCAAACAAGGGTACTTACTAATCAAGGCATAGCTAAATAAACACCCTAACATTAAAAGATAGTTTAGCCACAATTCCGAAGGGTTTTTCGAGGTTAAATACATACACCCCCGACAACTAATACGCAAATTAAATTTGAGCAAGTTTTTAAACAAAGTTCTTTCACAGATTAAAGATTGACAAAAAATCGGAAAAGGAGACTTTGAGACCTACTCAAATATGATTTTCGATTCAGTATTCGAGGGACGTCTGTGAAACGGGCTTTCGAACGAAAAATAACCAATAATTAATATTCAGAATCATCCCCGATTGGACGGTAAACTCAATCAATATATGGGTCATCGATTCATTAGTCACACGCTGCACAAAAGAGTAAACCTAATTATCTTGCCGGAATGCACACCGCATGATTGAGGAAACCATTCTGTTCCGGCCATTACTTCCTACTGCTTTAACTGGGGCAAGGATGGTAAGTTTTAACTAGAAGAAGGCGAGGCTAGACCAGAAGTAAGGCTATTGAGCTGGAAAGTAGGGCAGATGACGGCAACGATTTGCAAACTTAGCGTTATAATCAGCAGATATGAGTCTTATTGTTTAAATATTAGTGCAAAATATCGGTTTAAAGAAGTGTACGTAGTTCATTTCAAATGCAGAGAAAATCTTTTATTCTGAATTTTACGTTATCGATATTTTAAGTTATCTTATTATTATATCATCCTTTAGTTAGGCAAATCGTCTTCCCAACACTTCATTGCTCTACCTTGGACGCCGTAACATGACCCAAATTATGCTGGACCATTCTTAAAACTTCTATCCCTTTTAACGTTGCTCTTCGTTTGACATACACAAGGAACATCATCCTCCTTTTCGCACAACAAGCAGACTAATGTTCTTAAAAGAATTTTACGATTTTCGAGTAGGTTTAGGATGAGGCACAAAATAACCAAAGAATTACCTATAAAAATAAATACAATTTGATGGTTTTTGAGTGCATTGAAAATAGTACAATCAATTCGTACAAATACCTTTCTTTTTGTGACTCGTGGTTGGACAGTGGATACTGCAACACTGTCTGCTGATCCTCCATCTCCACCACGCATTGTGTCCCCAGTTCGAGTTCTGAAACCAATTCATTTTCATTTTAATCGTCATTCATATAAAGGAAGTGTTACATTGCCTTGTCCTGATAACAGTCCTTCAACTGAGAATAAAAATAATCATTAGTAATTGACGCTACTGACTGAATCAGTCAGCCCTGAAATACAAGATTCAAGGAAAATAATGCGCTATCAGAGTTCCAACAACTAATCAGTTTTAGTATGTTATCGATTCCGATGATAGTGAAAGAAGTATGATTTCAAGGATGAAAGGATATTAAAATTTGCTAGACCTTGGGGTAGACAAAGGTCATTTCCATCTGCAAATAAAACTAACTAATGTCCTATGACCTGCAAGCCCGGAGGATCCCGTTTCCTAAAAGAGTTCTTTTTGAAGATTGGTTTACCTGACTAAAACAATCACGATTTTGTTTACGAATTATTCCAAGTATCTCAAATGGATACACATCAATTGTTTACTTACGCTGTTTACTAATCAAAATTATCGCCGAGTATGTCATTTCATTAATGTTAGCCAATGCTGTGTAGGTGATGGTGACTCAACCAGTAAGCGAGTATTGCGTTCGCGCCGATGTCGATGTTAACAAATCCGGTTCTAGATTAAGCTGGCTTATGTAAAGCCAGTAGTATTTTGCCGGCTAGCTAGACTACAATTTTGCTTTAGTACCTATTTACGTAGCTATTCTACTGTACTACTCTAATAGTACAGTAGAATACGTTTGCGACTGCAACGACGGCAGGGTTTTTTAATAATATGGGCTTTTAAAGCTTTGCAGTTAGATATAATTAATCTTGATAATTATTTATCGGTAAAATAAGTACCTACCTACCTACATTTATTGTCTCCTGTATCATCAGGAGACTTGAAATGTAAAGTATTCCAATATTATGAAGACGAAAGTTCGTGAAATATGAATTTTATTTTATTACTTAAGATCTCCAAAACTACAGAACAGATCAAGATAAAATTTTGTGTACATATAGAACATTGGCTTATTTAGGCAACCATCTATTTTTAAACTGAAAATATACATGTGAAGCTGCTGGCAGGTGCTAGTCTTACATATTAGAGCCTGTGTCGACAGGTTTGTGACTACCCAGTGTATATACTACAACAGGTTAATTTTATCTTATCTAGTGTGAGATCTGGTTTATTGGACATAACAGAGTCTTTAGTTTTTGGAATCGTGATTCTGCTGTCCAAATGATTTAAGCCAGGATGTAAGATTGAAGTGTTTAAGAGTAGCTTTTGTCAGAAATTGTCTAGATGATGAGTTCTTTTACATGTTAATAAATTATAGTAATGTGGTTATGCGCACATTGCCACAAGTCAGGTACATACTATTAACCCATAATTAACTAAACCATAGACAAAAACATTTATAAGAGATTTATTTCTAAATCAACATAGTCAATAGACTCCTAATAAACAACACATGATAATTCTTTTTCAGTAAAGATTCTAGATCTGCAATCTAAATTATGTGTAGGACCGGTAAAAAATATTTCTTGTTATGAATTCAGAAGTCATAACAGAATATTAAACCTTACATACACACAGGTCATGTGCACTAACAACCTGAGAATTAAGATCACAGAATCTGGCTATTTGATACATCCTTATACAGGGCATCACACAGCCATACCAAAAGGAGGGAAAGTACTTTAAATATTGTAGATGGAAATTTTTGAATAATCGACTATCTGAATTAAGAATGGAACCCACCAAATTGTAAAAAATCCATTTAACCCAATTTAATGATATAGATCAAAAGGTTCAATCCTAAGGATACATTTATTCCTAGTAACATAGCATCTAAGTAAAAGAAAGACCATCGGGTGTGGTATGCCCTGTATATTATAATAATTTATAGCATCTGTGACTGCATTATTATTTAATATTCACTGCAGGGTAAGGACCTCTCTTCCTTATTCCTTCTCCTTATTAATCAATGTTGTAATCATTAAGTAATTCATGTCAGCGGGATATCATAAAGTATTCTTAATTATAGGCATTGAAATCATTTAATCAATTTCAAAAATGTTTAATATTATTTATTTCTACAATATTTAAGGCCAAGACACAAGAACTAATCAAGTTGCCCAATATAGTGGAAAGAAAGCAAAATGCCGAAGGAATTTGATATTAAACAACCAGAAAATAGTATGAATAATATACTTCAACCTCAATTGCCTTACCTACCTAGTCTAATACACAAAGTGACAAGGTCAGAATAATTGTTAAGCAAATTAAAAAGCAGTATTCAGCCATAGCCACCATAACAATTACTTATAGCAAGAAATTAACAAAATAAGTACCTATGTATTAATAGGCAGGTCTTCTACCTAATTTCTACCAGATTATAGCATACGTGTGAGAAAGTCTAATTTAACGTAATACTGTCTAGGACAAAGATTTTCACACAAAAAACTGTAGTTATCACAGGATATGGGTACAAAATTATAATTGTTATCTATTATTCTACCAGGCTCGCTAATCAAGGAATACAGTCTCGAATAAAACATTGTCACATTTTATCAAGCGCTTGAACAAGTTGTTGATAAGTTATTGGTACACAGTCACCTGTCCGATAGCGATTTCTTTATTTATTAGCAAAGGAACCCAGCTTACCTCGCCTGTTAAAAGGACGAACTCGAACCGCGACTTTTATCTTATCCGAGGCCATTTTACACTTATTTAACACTAATTTAATCAAAACACAACACTTTGCACAAGATAGTATGATAGATTATTGCACATAATCACCCATATTCTAAAACAACAAAATTCATTATTTCACGCTCCGATCGCGACGTTCTCAAAATTGACACTGAGCGCCATGTTGTTTTTAGGTTGCGTAGTACTTGTGGGTGTGACTAGTAGACAAAATGTTTTTCGACTGACACAATATTGCCGTAACAAAGAAGTAAAATCAAGATATTTCAGCAGCCAGATAATTCGTTAATTTTCTTGCTATCCGTTTGATTATGACTCTGATTTTATCGTGAGCTTCAAGGGCAAACATAAGTAAATCGGAAACAAGGGCCAGCCGATAGGACAACGTTTCGTTCACAGTATTTTAGTTTGGCAGTTGTGAACGGAACGTTTCGGCTGACTGACAATGACAAGTGTTTCTTAGCAAAACACAAGCCAAAACAAGTCAAGTGAGAGTGCGAGGTGCGAGTACTACTTCTAGTATTGTATACATGCAACAAAGTTTGTGCCAAATCTAATCTTTGTGCGTACTAGCAAATCGGTAGTTCCATAATCAAGGACATTTTGTTAAGACTCTGGCGACACGACAGATGAATTTCTCATACAAACGTAGTTCCAAAATGACTTGTAATATGATTACATTTTCACCATAGTCTGCTTTTATTTTTTTTTGAAATTGTTATTTATCTAGATTCCTGCCACAAACTTTTTCAAAATACTTATCTGAAATGAAATAAAATCAAATTGAAAATTAAATTTGACGACCAATCTATCATAAAACTATAGTAATGAAAAAGTACTGCATGTACTAGAGAACAAAATGGATTTATCCGCCTTTTTACTAGCGTGGATAATGCGCTGTTTTTCTGTGTTTTTTCCTATTTATTCCTAATACCTAAGTCTTTTTTTAACAGATTTTACGATGCAAATTAAAAGGTCCAACAGGAATGCAAATTTAATAATGCAGAACAAACTGCAGACTGTGGCAAGCAAACTAGGTAGCTCAACTAATCCATATCAATACGAGTCGAGAATGTCCCCAAGATGCTGGCTACGTTACCCCGCTGCATGGTAAGGCTGATGCGCTGCGCCAAACTATGAAATATATGCAGTAGACCGAAGAAAAGATAATAGAAGATTTTTTTGATGACTTGTGATTTAATTAACTAATGAACTATTAGGGACGAGTTTGCAGAATCGATCTCACTCGTTTACATGTGGGAACTAATTCCTTTTAGTTGGTACTCGTGCATCGTTCGTTTCCGATTCGAATCATTTAAGATATGACTAGTGCGCTGGCTAATTATACGACTGCGGAAAAAGGTGTGTTATTGACATTACATAGTATCATATTTATATTAATTCATTTTTATTATATTTGACCATTAGCGACACCCTCGTGCCGAACCGTGCCAACTCCCCGTTGCCTCGCGTTCTGAACTCTCTCAACAAGCTAGTAGGTAACTGTCCACATGTTGACATTATTTGATGATGAATGGAAGGACTTGATTAGTGAATGCATGCGATTTTGTGAGATTGACGGATGATTATGTGTGATTTGACATTATTTATTATTATTACTATACTTTATAAGGTTGAATACTTATTTAAATATATATTTAATTAGATAATGTAAGTGGTTGTATCACCGTTCTAATTAAATAAATAAATTGAATAACAAATTGAAATAGGTTCATGAATATGTGAATGTACAAAATCGTGTCACTAATAATTAGTGATTCATCCAAATTAAGGCCCAATATTATAATACACAGTAATAAAAAAAGTAAAGTGCCGTTCAGTAATTTGGATGAATCTCCCCTTGTTTGTTACTATTTTTTACCAATCTGGCATTAATGTGGAGAAGTAGGTTGGCAACAAGTTTTTTGACAGCTTTGTTCATGACATGACAGAAAGAAAATACAAACCAACCACAAACAACAAACTTGATTATTTTCCGGCGAATCATGATTTGCCGATGCATTCTCGATTCCTCTACTGTCTTTCTACAGAATTTACTGAAATAGCACGAGATACTCCAGAATCCAGGAAATAACAACAATTCAAAAACAAAGGTATCATTATGGCTTCTGACCCTCTTTTCGGTTGGGATCTTACTTTCAAGACTGTAGAGAAAGACGTGAAACGAAATTCTGATGTGATCGTGGCGTTTATCCATTGGAATCTCACGAAACGGGGCTTTCGAAGCATCGGTATCGGTGATGAGGTCGGTATATTGCATTGCAGTAATGCACATTGCAATCTAGTAAGTTAAGCTCTCTAACTACCAAATAAGTATCTGGTGTTTACGAAAAATGGTGATTATTTGTTTCAGCGAATCCTAACGGGAGACGAAGAGAAGTCTGAGCTTCTCCCTACTGGTTGGAACGACAATGAAAACTACACTCTTAGATATGTGCTGGACAATAAACTTTTTATACTTCATGGCCTCAACACAGATGGCAATCTAATTGTGAACTTGATGGTAAGCTTAACTTTCTGAATGTTCCTCTTCCATAAATATCTAGAAAATTAATTTGTATGCATTAGTTACTAAAAAAATTATACTCCAGAATGAGAGAAGTTTATATACCCAATGTACTCCTCTTTGAAATTATGTACTTAGTTAAAATTTTCTAATACTTAATTAAGGCCACAGTGCAATAGTTGAGTATTAAGATCTCACCAGGATTTAATAATGCTAATCAGATGAAGCATCTTAAGTGATAAATGTTTGACAGATTTTCATGTAAAAAAATCCCGTGTGGTCTATCTGAGTTACATTGGTTAGTCTTATATACCGAAATTATATATTTATTAGACTTTTATACCCTTACAGAGATCAGAAGACCTGTCAGTATCAAACATAGCAATAAAAATAGCTGAAACAGTACATGAAACTAAAGGGGCCATTGATAAAATGATGCCAGATCACAAAAACTTCATGTTCAATATAAAACGGGACCTTATTGACACTTTGACGGAAAGATCTACTAACACTGTAGAAACTCAAACTGCAAGTATGTCCATTATTTAGGACTAAATAGAAGCTATCAAATAAAGTATCTTTACCATGTGTTGCGTAAAATCTTTAAGGTGGCACAACCTATGACTTATTAATTATTATAGTTAAGCAAATAAAATTTTTATTATAAATTTTTTGTAGATCCATCTGCTAACAATCGCAGGCAACCAGACGATCCATTGAGAGTTCCTCCGAGGCCCATGCCAATTCCAGAGCCTGATACCCCAGATTTATGGTAAAAAGACAGAGAAAGCTAACAAATATTGCTCAAAATAAGTTAAGATTTTGCAAATAACACTGGCCCTATTCATACTGGATCATCTAGCCACAAAGTAAGCAGAACATAAATCATGGGTACCATACCACCCAGCCAGTTGACTTAAACACTAAACTTAAACACCCAGATCCAAAAAAATACCTATAGTTCATACACACCTTTGTCCTGTAGCCAGAATTGAAACAAACTGTATTGCAGGTGGATCTTCACTGCCAGCTCCACATGAACCTTTCAAAAAATACTTTCAATAATTTTTCAGGGAGCTTCCACCAGCAGGGCTTCCAAACATAGGGCGGTCAGATTTAGACCCATTTGCACCTGCAGGGGGCGGCATGTTGTTCAACCCATTTGGTCCACGACGTGATATTGAGAACCCTGGATTAGGGATCCCAGGAGGCCTCCCAAGGTGAAGTAGAAATTATTATGTTTGTTGATGAGCTATGGTAACTTACTGAGGTAATCCACAGATAAGATACTTGAGACATAAAAAGTAACTAATATATTTATCCAGATTTGTGACTATAGTCTATCTATTCATTAGTTGTGTTTGGCCTAAAAGTGCTTAGGTAACTTTTACAAACATACATTATAAGGTCTGTGACACAGCAAGCAATCAACTATGTTTAAATAGGTAATCTACAAATTCTGTTTCAGGGGATCCGTTCCGCCCGGCGCTCGCTTCGACCCCTTCGGTCCCCCTGGTGGTCCAATGCCGGGCCGTCGGGCTGCGCCCCCTGATGCAGATCACCTGCCTCCACCAGGATTTAATGATCATATGTTTATGTAGCATTTTACTACTAACTGCAGCTCACGCTAGTTGGTTCAGCTGATTTGGAATTAAGCAGTTATCAGTGATCCCATTAAATCCTACATGAAGATAAGCATGTGATGCCAATTTTCAATTACGGTGATACTAGGACTCTAGGATAGGCTTCTCTGCTGCACACATTAAAAGTATAAATTCCACAATGCCACTTATCATTAAATCAGCCTTAAAATTATTGGCGTGAGCTATGGCTGTCTGATAAGCCATAAATCTAATTGATTGATTTGTATAAAATAACAATAATAGGTATAAAAAAGGTTATGGGCCGTAAAATATATTTTCAATGCCTACTGTTTTAGACTTTTATAACCACCTTTCCCATTCTCCTATTAAAGCACGTTTTAATCCAGGTTACCAAATTTTATAGAAATCCGTAGAGCTGCTTTGTGTGAAGGGGTAACAAAGAAGAATGATGATGGTCGAAATTAATATAAAACCCAGAGAAGTATCTCAAAAAAATGTGTTAAAAGGATGGAATAATTATTTCCTTTCACGCTTTAAGAATGGAGTTTTGCCATGGGAAAGGATATAGGGGAGATATAGATTAGACATCGAGTACGAGATTAGATTAGAGTAGGAAATGGACGTGCTAAGTCGAAAGGTTCTATTCTATTTGACTAGTTCCATAGTTGGAAAGAAGGAAGGCAAAGTTCTATTTTAGGGTGTTTTCATAAAGTTTTGCTGCACTTACTAGATGGCGCTGCTCCCGAATCGTTAAACTTTACTGGCAATACCGTAGATTGGCTTAGGGCAATTTTATGAAGCTGGCAATTTAATTTAAGTATAGTGTTGACAACGTAGCCAAATTTTCTCATTTTGAGGGAAAATTATTACAAAATTTATTAATTACAAAACAATACCACGACACGAAGCCGCGAAATGGTGAGTGGGCAAGACAGTGTAAGGACCATGGAACAGAAAGAACAGATCCATGGAGGACAACGATTATCAATCAATATTTCATAATTGCATGGGAAAAGTAGTAGATAAGTACTTGAAATAAAAAATAAATGTTTGATTTTAAGGTTTCCAGGTTAGGGTGTCGCAAAAAGGGTCCCACACTTAGAAAAATTTTCATCGATTTTGTATGGGGCTGGGACTTAAAAAAATTTTGATATATTTTTTTATATATATATAACATATATTTTTTCTTATGCCATCGTCAAGAGGGTCACTAGGGGTGCAACTTTGGTTCAGCTGATTGACCCCAAAGTTCTATGACCTCGGCGCTAGAGGTCAAAGTGTGTCGTTCAGTTTCAAGGCGAAAAAGACTTAGAAAATTTTCGACATGTATTTTTTTTATATATATATATATAACATATATTTTTTCTTATGCCATCGTAAAGAGGGTCACTAGGGGTGCAACTTTGGTTCAGCTGATTGACCCCAAAGTTCTATGACCTCGGCGCTAGAGTTCAAACTGTGTCCGATACAGATACAGATACCGATACAGAGCATTCCGATAAGAGTTGATTAGGTTCAATTTGAGTGGCGGATCCGACACAGAGTACCCCGACTCCACGTGGTCTTGTGCGTGGCGCCCCTAGAGTGTATATAATAAGCCGGAGGCGCGAAGGGAGTGCAGCCTCCGCCAGCCGTAATAAGGGACAGGCACCGCGCGAGCCGCAGCGGCTGAGGCTGGTCGCCGAAGGCGACCAAAAAGCCGAAGCTGCGGAGGTGAGCAGTGGTGCCTGTCCCTTGTTACGCAATGGCGGAGAGGCTGCACTTCCCGCAGCGCCGGAGCTATCGCGAACGCGATTCTTTACACTCGTCGTCGGGGACAGTTAGGCATCGATCAAAATTTTTCTAAGTCTCAGCCCCATACAAAATCGATGAAAATTTTTCTAAGTCTAAAATAAATATTTTTTTTGTTTTTCCTGAAAATTTCGGCTATCTCTTTTGTAACTATTACAATATTACTAATTAAAAAAAAAAAAAAAAAAATGTATGGGACCCTCTTTGCGACACCCCGACCGGTTTCCAGAATGAAGAAATTTTATTAAAAGCTAGTTAAAGGCGCACAGTTGATGGGTAACCCCTGTAAAAATTTCAAGTCGATCTAAAATTACTGCAAGGAATATAAAAAGCAACGAAAGCTATAATATTATTTATATAATTTACATTAAATATATAATTTTTTAGGTTTTTATAAAAAAGTCATGTACATACCTAGGTACATAAATATAATGTTAACAGTTTCAAGCCAAACTGCACATTCAAAATATCAATTTATGTTACATTTTGAATACTTTTTTTGTGTTTTTCTACTATTGTGCGATCACGACGAGACGCCAGGCCAACGCGGGTAGACGAGACGACGAACGTCTAAGACGGTTTCCTTCCACTTCGCATAAAAAACTCGGAAACAAATAGCGAGAGTGGCGGCAACACTAAACTCGATGTCATGTCATGTCATTTCTTTCAGTTTCACAACTTTTTTGTGCGGTGCACACGTTTCTAGCGTGTGTAGTGAATTTATTGTGCTGCTCACGGCTGCAACCGTTCAATTTCTATTCAATGTGTATGGCTGTGGAGGTAAGAAATTAAAAATTGTTTATTTTTTACCTTTTTTAAGTTTGTTGGAAAGTTATTTGTAGCGAAGGTCATGCCCACCCTACCCAGTGGAACGTGGAGAGATGGGACGAACGAGCACGAATAGTCGAATACTAAATTCTCTCGGTCTGCCTACGTTTAGTTCAGATTTTAAGCTGTTAGAAGTACTGTGTGATTTCAAGCCTTTGAACTCATCGGACTCTAATATTTAGTTAGTACCTACGTTATTGGTTATTTTCAGTTTGGTCCGACATTCTTGCCCATCCATACCCACCACTTGCCAGGTTACAAAAAGATACTTATTTCGTTCCATGTCCTACTTTCTTGGCCGAATTTAGTGTCTTGCCTATACGGGTCGATGTTTCTATTATAGATTTATCTGATACTAATATTACCTACCTATCTCTACATTGTAAGAATTGTAAGATCACTAGATATTATCACTTATGGAGAGCAAGTACGTCAGGTTCACTTTCGCAGGAAGTTCTAGCACTTTCTGAATGTATGAATAGTGTCTTATTCATAGCATTATACATATATTTTAGTCTTATACACATTTTAACTCTATTAATTGCATTGCAAGTATGTGTTCATACCAACATTGATTGCTTCAATAACTTTGATTGTCCAGGCATTTTATTTTAAACACATTGTTCCATTGAAATGTTTCCGTTTGAATTGTACACTCATTGTCAGAGTATTCTTAATACATCAGACATCACTGTCAAGTTATCATGCAAGAATAATTTAATTCTAGAATTACCTAGCTAGACCATTAAATTTGGTGCATAGAGTAGGTACCTATACAACCACCAAACACTGACAACATTTTAAGTTGCTAAGATAAATTTATGATTCATAAATTGTAGACTGCGCTTCAAAGCCTTTTTCATTAAATATAAAAGCCGAAATACAGAAATACATATAATAAATAGCTAATGCACTAAGTAGTTCTTTCTTGTCATGGTTGGCCCATACAAAATAAAGTATCACAATACAAATTTCTACATCCCTACCAGTTTTTTTTGTCCCTATAAAAACTGTCTACCTGAGCCTGGGACTTGAGCCTTGATGTGAATAAATGGTGTCAGAAGTGTATTTGTATCACTTTCTTTGCTTACTAAGCCTGAAGTTGTTTTCACACCATCTACAATGTACAAAAAAATCTATTATTTGCAATATTTGAATTGATTAATAATTGTGAAAGTGAAAAAATACAGAATTAACCAGTGCAAGGGCTTACACTGTAATAACAAGATTCAGATTCAGATTCCTTTATTGTCATAAATCATACATAAAAAAAGTGTACAATATAATGGTACCTTAATTATATGCCGAGGCTATGACTATAACAAATACCTATGATAATTTTATTTATGAAAGATGTTTAAGTAATTATGAAATTTTAAAAAATCTTTCAGACTCTAAGCACTTTACATTATAAAGTATAGTAACATTATGTTACCCTCATATTTTCCCCGTTATTTATTGCCAAGGTTACAAATTTAATAGCTTAGTAATTAAACACAGAAACCTGCCCTTTAACTTAAATTAAAAAGGTTTAATTATCATCACTTGCCGTTCACGTTAATACTACGCCACAACGACGTCGAATAATTTTCCTACAAAATGCATAAACAGTCCTTTGTTTATGTTCAGATGATTTAACCTTTAGTCATTCATAACGGGATTTAATAATCAATCAACTTTATAGAGACTTGGTGCAGTTGTTCTCGTACCAAGATAATATAAGGTTGGTGTAGGCATTATACCTAATAGTGTAATATTTACTAGATATGCTAAGAAGCACTGGATTAAATACATAGATAATGTGGTCATGCAAACCACAATTGTTTACCAATCACCTTCCGCCTAGGCATAGCTACAAGTACTCTTGCTCGGTATACATAACTTTGTTACAAGCATTTCATAGGTTTTGAAATAGGAGCTGCATTGTTATAGTTCAGTATTATGTTCCTTGCACGCGTTGCACGTGCAAGGCATTCTGACTGTTTCTCTAACTAGTTAGCAGGCATTTAGCAGGTATTGTTTAGACTTTGCACACGCTATATCCGCTTACCTATTGTCATTGTGAGATGTTTAAGGTAATCTATTATGACGCCGATGATAGACTAGGTTCGGGAAGAGTCTAACTTGTTATTGATGGTCAAAATAACAACTGCTCTACAGTATTTCTACAAAAATTGTGTCGTCTCCTCATGGTCAGTAGAAAGTCGTCAAGTGTAAGCTGCACTTGCGTAGCAGAATCTTTAAGATCGTAATAAAAATATGGAAACGCGCATGCGCACATAAACTATTGTGCGTCACTAGCACCTACCTAGCCCACCCAACGTCAGCGTTATTGTACCTAGGCTGCGTCGTTTCTATAGAAACTCATTACATTACTTGGGCGGTACGTATTTATAACAATCATGATAAACAACCATTTATTTATTTATTTCGTTATACCTTTAAATAGGTAGGTTGGTACAGTACCTTACTTTGTAGGTAAGTTTTGTATAACAATAGAATATACCTACGTATGGAACAGAAAAAAACAAGAATCATCTACTCTAGGTCTACGACTATTTTATAATTTGCTATGTACCTATGTCATTCACTCAGTAGGTACGTACCTAGGTACCAGAACCTTAGTGAGGTTACAGTCCTCCGTACTAGTAAAAATTATTGTACAGCATGTTCCCATACAAAGTTATTGACACGTCAGATTCCATTCACCTGCCCGTCTAGTCAGCAGAACAGAACCGGGACACCCTGGATAGGACGATGACCCGACCTTGGCTGGCTTGTTGACCCTGCGCAAGCGCTAGTCCGTTACCCCGAACTGTGCCGAAGAGCCCCGAATGTGAACGAACGGAAGGACTGTGATGGCGCCACCACCGCCGCCGCGCCGTAGCTTTGAGACAGATTAAAAACAGAGTTGCCGAAATTGATGGCGTCATTCTCCGCATATCAATGCGAGGCGACACGCGCGTATTTAATTGAAGCCCAGCTGCTATATTAGCTTTAAGTAGGTGTACAAAATCCATAAAGTGAAACCTCTCCATAAACGATAGGTACCACCTAAAACAGACAATAGATAGATGTCTAAGATTTATATAACATCTCGTAAAAGAGATAACAGTGACGTTGAAGAATGTGTTCACTGCTAAAGAAAACTCATCACAGCTCGTTTAAAAATAAAACAGTTGGAATGCTAAACATCCTGTTCACAAAGACGCGTGGCGTAAATGTAGATTCTCATTATTATGACAATCTACTGAGAGTTCTATGTCATTAATTGGAGCCTCCTCAACGTTCCCAGAATATACGGAAAGCGCCACTCAGACTCGACGAAAAGTTGGTAATGGCGAGGCTTTGAGTATCTAGAACGGGAGTTGGCAAGGTCAGGATACCCCTCTGTTGGTCACAAGACTTTACTGACCATAGACGAATAATAAAACTACTTCACTCGTTACTTTTTTTTTTTTTTTTTTTTTTTATTTATTTTATTTATTTATCAAAAACTTATTCTATTCATATTTCTACGACACTTTAAACCATATAAGGTTTGTCTAGTGTCGATCGTTACAGCGCGTTGCGACACATTTAGCTTAAAGTTATAATATATACATATAAAGTTATACAAATAAACAATTTTAAACCAACTAAGTCTACTTACTATTATCATACAAGTAGGTATTACCTACAACCATTAGTCGAACGAAACACAAAAACACAGTACGTACCAGTCACACTACCACTAGGTTATTTTACTTATGTTAGGTTTAAATGACTACCTTCATACAAGTTTGAGAGTACAGGGTGACTAGTGGTTGCTGTCTGGAGAAGATTTAAAATTCTTAACATTGTTTTGTATTTTTACAAAACGGCCTATAAATGATTTATTTTACTATAAAATGTCTAGAAAGTGTTTTTTGTATTTATGTCTATAGTTTTTAGTGTTAAGTTCTTCCAATAGTTTACGTGGTAGTTCATTAAGCATTGAAGGTATTAAATAATCTGTAGTTCGCCTACCGTAATAGTTATTCATTTTAGGGATACTCAATTTATTTTGTGAAATTTTCCTGGTTGTTATTGTATGTGATACGGGCACAAGGATATCTGTATTATGAAATTGCTCTGTAAGTAGGTTAAGTTTTATTCTCTCTTGCACCGGAAGTATGCCAGACAATTTGAATAGGCCCATGACGTTGTCATGGTAATCGCTTAAAATTTTTTGAGGTGTAATAACTTTTAAAATCCTATGCTGTAATTTAAATATTTTATCAATTTCTGTTTTATACGTCCGGCCATAGCAGGTTAGGCCGTATGCTATGACTGATTCTCCCAGGGCAATATATAGGTGAAGTAGTATATTATAAGGTATTTTATATTTTACTATTTTAATCTTAGCTAGGATGGCTCTAAGCTTGTCGCAGACATTGTTCACATGTTGTTTCCAGTTAAATCTATTATCAACAATTACTCCTAGATATTTAAAACACGGTACCACTTCTAACGCTTCGCAGTCGCATTTACTTGACGAGTTTTGATTATGCAGGCAGTGATGTACATGTGCGATTATGCTGAACGAGTCTTTAGTTTGTACGTGGCTGGAGTGTACGTGAACGATTTTGGTTTTGCTAGCATTTATGACAAGACCGACGTCGTGAGACCACTTACACACTTCAGTGAATTCGTCTTGAAGATAATTAGCGGCTGTTTTAAGATTTTTGTTTGCGGCTACCAGACAAGTATCATCAGCATATTGGTACACTGAGCATTTGTTAATAACATTGCCCATATCGTTAACATAAGCTAAGTAGTGAAGAGGTCCAAGAACCGATCCTTGTGCAGTTCCGGTTGAGACATCAACTACATCGCTAAATTCGTCTCTGACTTTTACAACATATTTTCGATTTTTTAAGTAGTCTTCACACCATCTCCTAATAGGGCCCCTTACTCCCGTATCCTCTAGCTTTTTTATTAGCGTATCGTGCCTGAGCGTATCAAATGCCTTGCTAAAATCGATGAATAAAAGTAGTACATGTTGTTTGTCATTGAGTAGCTTATTGACTTCATCGTTGAATTTAGATAGTAGCAATGCAGTCGACCTCCCAGGCTGAAACCCGTATTGTGTATTAGAGATTATATTATTCTTATTGTAATAATCTTGAAATTGCTTACAAATAAATTTTTCAGCAATTTTATCTATGACTGGCAGAATAGTTATGGGTCTGTAATTTTCATATTCATTATGTTTTCCTTTTTTGAATATTGGTCTCACTATACCTGTTTTTAGTTCTTGAGGGTATTTACCATACGTAATACTTTGGTTTATTAATTTTGTAATGACTTTTATTATTTTATCGCCTATATATTTTAAGTCAATACACCGGATACCATCAAAACCGGATGATTTTTGTGTTTTTAGATTTTGTAATATTTTTGTTATGTCTTTATTGGTTGCTTTTTTTATGAATATGGATTTATTTTCTTGAAATGCGTATGTTGATTCATTAATAAGGCGTTTATTACAGGTTGGTAAGATCTTTTTAACATTTTCGTCAAATTCTTTTCCAAAGTTATTCGCAATAATTTTAGTAGATATTTTACTTTTCGTAAATGCTTTCATAATGACGTCATCAACTGATTTTTTTATCCTACCTGTTAAATTATTTAAAATTTCCCATAGTTTTTTGGGGTCTTTATTATTTTCTTTTATTTGATTATGATAAAATGTATTTCTCGATTTTTCTATTCTTTTTCGTGTTTTATTTCTCAATTTGTTGTATTCTAGTTTTAGTATTTTATCACTTCTATCTTTTTTCCAATGTATAAACATTTTGTCTCTTTTTTCACATAACTTATTGATTTCTTTATTAATCCAAGGATCTTTGTTTCGATTTGTATTTAAATTGATTTTCTTAGTGTATTTAGATTTTTCGTAACATGTATTTAATGTACTGTAAATGTAGTTATAAATTCCTATTGGACAATCTATTTTATCAACTGGACTCCAGTCTATACTTTTTAATAAAGGCTGTAATTTTTTAAAGTCAAAACATTGTTTGTGTTTTTGTACACCCTGTATAGGTTTTTGCATGAATCCACAGCCTGACAATATAATCGCTCGGTGGTCCGCCAATACTGTTCCGAGCGCGGCGGAGTAAAGGTCTAATGTTCGCGATTTTATGAAAATGTGATCAATACAGCTTTGTGTTGTTATTATATTGCCATGTATGTTTTTTCGTGTTTCTAACCTCGTGAAATCAGAAATCGCGCTCATTAGGCCGTGCTCCGCCATACATCCTATGTAGGATTCTCGAATGTTGTCATGTACTTTCAGGTCGATGTTGATGTCACCCAGTAGATAAACATCCAAGTTTTTAGATACTGTAGAATGAAGAAAACTTTGTAATTCTTTGATAAAGAGGTATTTACTTTCGTTTGGTGGCCTATAGAAAGCAAATAAGTGTGCTGTGTAATTATAAGGTGTAACTAAAGTTCCTAGTAATGACTCACAGTGATTAAAAGAATAATCTATACAACTAAACGTATGAATATTCTTTACAAAGATAAGGATTCCACCGCCCTTTCTATTTTTTCGCAGTGCACTGTGCATTTTATAGCCTCGTATCTCATACAACAGCAATAGGTTTTCTGTAATGTTCACTTCTGTTAATATAATTACGTCAATGCTTGTAGTATTATTAATTAGCTGTAAGACCAGGCAGAAATTTTTAACTATTGATCTAACATTTATATGTATAATAATTAAATTAGGTGATATATTAGGTAAGTACTTTCGAAAATCGTTAATATTAGGACAATTAAATAGTTCTACAATATCCATTGAGGTGGTTGATGTAGGTAGGTAGGTAACCTATTACCGTGGAAGATTGTTGTGCATGGATAATTTTGTGATATCATCCTCGCATCTAATCACTGAGGATTTTTCGTTATCGGCTTTACGTGCCATGATCTTGCAGTCTTGAAACCATATGTATTTATAGGAAGGCAATGCCTGTTTGGCTTTCCATAGGAGACTTTTGTTTCGTTTAGTGAGCGCACGTCGGATGAATACCTTCGATGTGGATGGCATTTCAGCAGGGACAACTGGGATGACCTCGCTTATGATGATAGTGGTATTCCTGGATTCGCGGATCCACAGGTCAGTATGCTGCCTTTCTCTCATCTCTAGTAGGATTTTTCCTTCTTGTTCAACTCGCCCACGGATGCGTTTTATGCTACATACTTGGTTTTTGTCGACATTCATTTTATCTGCCAGTTTACCCTTGATGATGTCTAGGTTTTCGTCCGGCACTATAGGGACTCCGGAGACTTCGACGAACTTTTCTAGGCTACGTTGTTCGCCTTCCCACATATGTTGTTCGACAGCGGCTATCTTGAGCTCAAGATGGTTGTTTTTGTTAGTGAGAAATAAGTTTTTCTTTTCCAACTCTTTGACCTTCGCGCTAAAAACTTCCACACATTCTGTCAGGTCGTCAATTTTGTTATTACAGGAGCTTATTGCGTCAGTTATGACGGTCAGTTCCTTTTTAATTATTTTTTGCACTTCATTCGAGATATTTCGCATCAACTTGCCCATATCAATCGCGGTGCCCTGGGAGGGGCCGCCGCCGCCGACGTCTTCATCCTCCTCCTCTTCATCGGGGATGATAAATGACTTGCGACGAGGGGAATCCCGATGACATTCCTCACAGGTCCATTCCAAATTTTCAGCATTTCGGAGCGCAGAGAGTTGTTTGGAAGATAAGCTTGAGCATAACTGATTGGCGTGAACGATTTTACTACATTTGTTGCATTCAAGCCCTGGAGATCGTTTAGTTATATTTTTTGAACAAATATCGCACTTAGCCATACTTTTTAAATAGAAATTAGTCGAATAGTTGAAAAGTTTAGTAAAGTAGTGTATTTATAGGTTAGGACGGGTGCCCACGTACGTGTATTCGTGTGACAGCTCGCGCGTAACTTCGCGGCCATTTGCTGTCGTTTCGTGTCGCGAGGTAGTGCTCACCAAAAATGGTGAATTGTGCGGTTTATGGGTATAAAAGGCAATTGGAGACATCCAACTTAAGGGTACATAGTGTTTCCTATCACAAGTAAGTGATATTTTTCTGAATTGTTTTTTGTTATATTGTATAATTTCGATTTGAATAGAATATCAGTTGCGACATTTTTATTTCTTGGTAGAAGGCGTAGTGCGGGGACAAGTTGAGTGAAATTGATTGAACGAATGATGGAATGAACGAAAAATTTGTGTAAAATGCGATGGTTTTAAGTGAAAAAATCTATTGATATAGGAAAATTGGTTATGCAAAAGTAGATAGATACCAGAATCCATTTTTTATGGAAAAAATGTGTACCTACGTCACATTTACAATAAATTATTCCATTTTAAATGTAATATAGATTTGTAAGAAACAACAAATAAAATAACACAAATAATGATATATAATAATATAGTATAAATAATATAATATTATTATAAGTCAGAAGCAGATTTATTTATAAAAAAAAGGAATTACAAAACAACCTCGATACAGAAAGACACAAGCGAAGTGATGATAGACAGCTCGTGTTTTTTCTTTTAGTAGGAATTTTCTCTATCAATTTATTAATATTAATAATATAAAAATACCCTTTTTATAGGTAGCGCAGGAACACCGCACTGATCATGACATGAAATACGGCGGCGGCGGGGCGGCGGCTCGATCTACATAATGTTAATATAGATAAAATTTTGTTATCCCTGTACCCTGCCTGTACCTATCACAATAAATATATTTTCTGTCTTTCTTTTTCTCTTTCTTACTGCCGCTTTTCTTCTCCTGCTCTCTATGAAAACATAGGTATAGATAATTATAGATAATGAAAACTTTTCGATTTGCATAAATAAAAAAAATAATAGTCCCAAATAGACGGGGCGTCAATTACAAATTATGGTTCTTAGTTAATGTCAAATGAAAAGAAAACCAACTTTTCGCTTTACTCTCATTCGGAACAAATTTTTTTTTCTATATTAAAATGCATGTCTAAAATCCCTCAGTAAGAAACAATACCTTTATCAAAAAAAGCATTGTATAATTTTAACAACACTGATTTCATTCATTCGAAATCATTATTTTTTCGGTCTTTTTACATCCAGCACTACTTTTTTGTGTTAGTGTGTAACTAAGCAATAGTGTAACAACACTAATTCTATGTTTGTGTGCGTGTTCTTTTGTTTGTGTCCAGCTTTTACTTTAGTGTGCGTTTATATGGACGCTTTATTTTTCTGCATTAGTATGCGTGATTATGTAAACGTGTGTTGTACCGTATTACCTCGCCCCCCTCGAAATCTGACAGAAAGATTTTAGTACTGACAGAAGCGCTTGGCAACTCCCGTTCTAGATACTCAAAGTGGCGAGGCCATTAGGCTGGGGCGATGAACGTAGGGTGTAGTATGCACGGGTACACAGTCTGACGGCTATTTAGCAAGGGCTCCGGTCTCAGGTCGTTGATCCAAGCAAGCTCCTTGCTAGCTTAGGGCGACGCTCTCGAGACTTCGAGACGTGCGTCCCTCCGTCACCCCTCTCGCCACACGCAAAGCGATACGTATGATTAATCGCTCGCTCCTAATGTTACTTTTGTGGCATACAAAGTTATTTCGGCTCTGGACAGGTTTGGTCTCCGTTATTTGGGTGCCTAGAGCAAAAAGATTAGGTCGTGTGCAGTTTTTGCCGTTTACATTTCAATATCTGGCTTCGTGTGACATTGATTTGTCCCGCGGAATGTTTTTTATTAATGTAATTATTATGCAGCTGTCTATCGGATATTCATAGTGCGAATATATGAAATATATTCGCAATCCTAATGCTACACGCTCGATATTTATCGTGATATTTGACGTGATATTTATCGAGAAATATTTTGGTATACTACACATATGTACGATACGAATACACACTCGATAAATATCGTGATCCTGGATTACGATCCAAATATCACGATAAATATCGAGCATGTAGCATTCGCCAATAAGAGATTAATGAATATCTACTACCTACTTATACTTAATAAAGAAGTTATAGTACCAGTTCATTATAGCTAGCGGTAGTACGGGTATGGACTATGGAGGTCAGGGAAGTGGGCTGTGGCGGTCTTATCCAGGTCACAGAGTCGCGTCGCAGTGGAATCAACGCGGTCAGGATCTAGGTTAAATATAAATATCCGTACGTTACAATTCAAATTCGTTAACGGCCATCATAAATCCGACATTCGTCGCCCAGAAGCTTTTCCTTCTCCAACCACTCGAAACGCTGTTAGCTATTCTCTTCCACCACCGTCGCTATTGGCTGCAGGCTAGATTCTAAAATTAGTCTATGGTTCAGTGCGGGTGACGTCATGCGCAGAACGTCACAATCACAACAGATGACGTCATTGTCTCTAGCATCCCCTATTGCTATTTTTCGATCGCAGTTTTTCATGTCGTGTCGTGATAGTACATGTACAGGCCTTGTCGTGTTTGAATTTGAACGTCGAGCATAATGAAGACCAACTTTTAATCATTTTGCTTTGATACCATTATTATCAGTCTGTATCTGGATAGATTAAAGTTATTATCTAACTTGTATAATCTACTATCTTTCTGTACAAAATGCCAAAGTAATTAACCACTAACATTGTTGTTTCATTTTCTTACGCATTTCCATTACATTTTATCATTGTAATAATAACTCATTCAGTATTAATAGAGGACAGTCCATCACCTATTTCACAACAATTGCGCGTTTGTTTTTTAAGTGCATTACTCACTTTGATGTAGCTCAAAAGGATTTAGGTACTATATTGTTATTATGTAACCTTTGCCAACAACAAGGTTTGTAATAATTTCCTTAAAAATTAATTGGATCTAATCAGAGGGTAAGCAGGGTTACCCACGCCCAACTCTGAATTGAACCATACGCTATAAGGCCAGATTCAGTCGATGCGTATGTCAGCTTATTTGGCATGCAAATCCGAGGCAAACGCAACTGATCTGTAAAACAATTTGATTATGAGATCATTCACTGTAGTAGGTAAATGATGTACCCTCAATATCGTGTTACTCCTTTCTGGTTCAATTTAAACGACGATTGTGAAATTATTGCGTCACTTTTTCCATATCAAGTGAATACAAAGAGTTCGGCAATAAGTACCTATTGGTTTTCGTTATTTATAACTGATGCCTATCTTTAGGCTCAAAGACAAACCTAGATTCCATTTCTGATATCGATAGGCCGCGCTGTCATTTGACATTCGTAACCTGATAACATCTTTCCATAAAACTGAACACAATTTCATTTCCATAATGGTATTGCTTTGATATTGTCCTCAAACTACGTCGCATGTTCTGAAGTGATTGAGTAGCTGGATGCTAAATTACGCACGTTTGTCTCGTACAAAAGTTCAGGGTGGGGTGACACGCTAAAACAAATACATTAGTCTTGGTTGTGTAGGTTTTCTGCTACTATATTAACAAACATACAAAGTTTTTTAGATGAAGGTTGGGAATTGGAAAGGTAGCTTTGGTAGCTTTTTGATTATTATCGTGCGTAGTTGTTTGATTTTTGACGACTCTCTCAGACCTACTTCTATCTAGTCTGAACAACGAGGGAATAAAAGTAATTCCCATCTATTTTATACCGTACAGTTTAGGTAAATCAGAAAGAACAACAATACCATTATAAATGGCACTAGTTTCTGAAATCGTAAGACTACCTTATTAATTTCGCGACTCAAAATATTTACATAGATTCACGTTCCGATGCAATAAAAAGCTGAAGCGAATGTTGTACTTGGTCCCTAATCCTTAGTAAAAGACAGGAGGGGCATGGGCGGGCGGTGTCGATGACCGAGTATCGATCCCGGGTAAGTGGGTCACGACCCGTTTTCATTGCACTACAACACCCTTAGGGGAGTGCATCGGTCACCTCACTGACATTGCTTACACGTGGATAGAACTCTCAGACACTTTGTAGTAGAGATACGTATGCAACTATTGTATCGGTTGTATTTTGAGGTAGAGAATAAATAGTTGTCCCTAAACATGATGGCGATTTTGTTGATGGTGAACATGATGGTGTTCTATGTGTGGTGAGGAGTTGGAGAATGAATTGATGCCTGTGTCACATTCCGTATTACTATAAAAGCTCGTAAACGCACTTACTTACGTAATGGATATTATATTGCAGATTTGCAGGGTAACAGTGTTAGGTAACGAAACGTCAGATGTGCCTTGCAAGTTGCAGCCTAAACAATAAAAATAAATAACTAAAATATTACTCTTTGGGCTTAGCCAGCATGTCGTCGCACTGCGTGGATCATAGAAATCGTGTTAGCTAAAACTGTTTAATTGAAGAGTCCAAAAGCTACATTATTATTCATGGTCCTTAAAAAACAAGATTCCCTAAAAATAGTTAAGCCTATAAACCTAAGCTTATTGTATTTCTCCAGGAATCTCTGACAACAAGGTACCAAGTGACCTTTCGTGCGTTCCGCAGCTGTCTTGCTACCTAAATGTCAAGTCACGTCAGTCACGTCAAACCCGGGTTAAGCCGCAATCGGTACGACGTTATTACCCCAATTTGCCAGCAAAATGCTTATTATTCGCGCATAAACATTAAACCTCCTTTGCCGTGCCACGGGATTGTTCTTTCACAATGTCTTGCGAGTTTCCCCGACATTAAAGCTTTAGCTTTACGATGAAAATGTCCTCTATAGAAGTTATTGAATAATTCATATAGCAAGTAATGTATTCTGCGGGCGGACGAGGGCTTTTCACTGCCTGGATCCATTTCCATGAATAGACCTCAGTCTTAAAGTGTAATAAAAGCTTTGCTTCCCACCGGCACGCTGACGGGTAAGTATCGGCTTTGTGAAAGTTGATTTGCACTAAGCATCCCCTCCATCCTTTAAGACGTTCACTTTTCTCTGCACTACCTAATTGACTTTCCTAAACAGAAACACCAAGAAAGGGTGTTTCATGTTGGTTGCTTCGTGTTTTTAATGACAGATATTGCGCCAGTGAAACTATCTTTATGCAAGTTTGAAAAAGAAACCACAAAAAATGAAGTTTATGTATAACTTCTTGGAAACCTCGTCACTTATCAATTTATCACATTTATCGAAAATTTTTGGACCGCATTATTTTTTCACGTTATTGTTAAATAACTCTCCGTATTACAATAATATGTATATGTTAATCTTATCACAATACAGATGGTTATGTTATCCATCGATGATTCTAGAAATTCGTTCGTTTGTTACTAATGTTACTATGCTAGGCAGACCTTGCTTAGTCGGAATTCATTGGTTTACATGACTTGTTCTTTGTGCCTTTACCTGGATGTAAATTAATATTTTTGCGTTTGCATTTATTACATCCAATTTCTTATTAAAAGTATGGCATTCAAGTAAGTTATTAAAAGTAAGTGTTTAATCGTAATCAAGAACCTGTTTGCATGAATTGCTCACGTTTGTAACCGGCTTATGACAGGTTCCATCAACAAATTTGAGTTTCAATCATTTCAATGGTAAATCAATAGGATGAGCTGAGGCTATGCCCGTACTGAAACGTGTCTCGTGTCCTTGATAGCGCACGTTGTTATGAACCAGGCCCAAAACTATTTACAATTCAGACATATATCTTTATTACAATTATACATAACAGTAAAAGTCGATCACGAACGTCACATCAAACAAAAGTATTTCGTCCTCGTCTTTCCTTCAACAACAGCCGCGGTTGAAAATAGCGTATAATAAATATATACCAATACACTACAATTTGTTTGTTTACTACTTTTTCCTCTTAGTCTGTCTGTAGTCAATATCGTAACTCGTATCGTAGGTACGTGAGTAAAACGGAACTTTTTTTGTTTAAATACCATGTCATTTTCGATAGGTACAACAAAAAAGTCCCCTCGCTTTTGTAAATTGAACACTGAAAAGCTTTTAAAAGTGTCGGAAAGTCACAGTGTGAAAAAATATTCCTATGTCTATAACACATCACATCCCCTAGTACGCAACATTTATTCCACTCAATTTGACGCATTTCAATGGCTCAGAAAATTACTTTCCACAGTTTCCACTAGTGAGTGGGTGGACCTATTTTTAGCCCAGGCTCTCCGAAGTGGGTCTGTTGTCCTGCGAAGGTTGGGACCTTTAAAGCAGGTCAAAGCGGACGGACTAAGGGTTATTTTATATATTTTTAATATCTGATTACTTGGAATTGCACAATTCTGGCCATCATGAAACAATGCTTTATTGAACTTTATATTGATCATGCAAAGGCTTAGAGGTTTCTTAGGTTTTACAGTCGTAAATTTCTAACATAGCCCTAAGTTGAGTATTTTGACTACAGTACAGAGATCCATGGTCTGTAGTCAAAATATTGGGCCTCTAAGGCTGTATCAAATTCATCCATTGCTCGTTTATTTTGACTTTCTTTTTGTTGACTCGGGTCCTCGTCTTTCATTGCCCGTTTGTTCTATTCTAACGTCGCATCGTCTTCGGCCACAGCGCGTCGCACATCAGGTTAGATTGTGGTCAAACGAAGATGTATTGATTTTTTTTACTTGTTTTGTCAATTTACCATAGCTGTAGGCAAGCACAATGATGGTTCTCTACGGTAGAATAGACAAGCAACGCAGTGTATGATAGATAGTGCTTAAATTATATTTCAAGTACGTATTTTGCGCATTCCATGACGATGTGAAGGAATATATCTCTATCCTACCACAGACAATTATCAACACTGTCCTTGGCGTAAAGGAAAAACACGGAAATTGTTCTGCAAGTATCAGGTATTATTATATTCTAAGGTGTATTACACCGTAACACGACTTGTTGATAATTTTTCGTCACGATGAAAATTAAAGCGAGCGAGGCAAGAATTGTTGGTTGTGCTCGCTCGCTTCGTTATGCTGGTGTGGGTACGTGTGGTGAATGACGCCAACAACGCCCCCGCCGGCGCGGCGGCGCGGCGTGACGTCGTCGCCGCGGGCGAGCGCGAGTCGCGACCGACCCCGCGTCAGTCCCTGCACAACCGCGGCACCGACAGTGTCGTACCGCTGCGATGTGAACGCCTAACCTTCAACTCTGTCTAAAACGACAGCTTCTGTTGCGTGTGCTCGATAGTTTCAGTTGATTTCAACCTACTGATCCCATTAACTTTATTTTGTGTTACTACCGCTGTTTTTGCATTCGTCGCCCCGGATACATGTAAGTGGTTTCTATGTAATCATCATTGACCCGGTGTCGGTGCTTCGTTCTGAAAGAGCAAGGCGGACGAGCGTGACCAAACTAGAACCTGTGTTTGTTAACTGCCTTCATTGTTCCTTCTGGATATGGTTAAAAAATTAATCAGGTAAACGAGCTTGAGTTACAAAGTTTATCGGGAAATGATAACAAATTTACAGTCTGTCACCTTTTGCATGCTCATTCTTTAACATTCTGGAATCAACAAGTATATTATAAGTTTGAAGTATCTCGATTGGTCACGCATCACCCACGTCTTGCGAACATACAATTTAGCTAGGTCTACTTTGTTCTTCGTCACTTCGTTATCGTCACGCTTTTCAATGTAAAATATTCCCAACCAACACTCTTGGGTAAATTATGTGACTATCGTGTCAAGGAGAAAGTGTGACGCCTTTGATAATGCAACTTTTTACGGTTATATTAATGTATTTTTTAACTGACTTCGAAAAAGGAAGACAGTATATATTTTGTAAGGCTGTAATGTATATATTTTTATGTATATTCATCGATTTCTCCGTCAATTATGGACCGACTTTGAAAATTATTGACTTTTGTACAGACAAAAACTCCAATGGTCCCATATAAAAAAAATATTCCCGAAGCAAATGTGTTTATCCCGCAAAATATCACAACAGTTTAAAATTAAGAGATTCGTAGCCGGTTTTCAGTTATTCACATCCATCAAATAATTTCAAATACACTGAGGTATTCGTTCGTAGCCGGTTTTCAGTTTTTCACGCCAATAAAATGATTTAAAATACACTTAGGTATGGTATGTGTTTGCGAACCGGCAAATATATTATTATTGTACTAGTAGTTCGAATACTTACTACACTTATATTCCATAATATTCTAGTATAACAGGAAGTTTATCAAATGTATCGATGACGTGGGGTTGTTTATCAATCACAATTACTACCAAACTAATAATCGTGGTTGTGGTAGTGTTCTGTTTTAGATATCTATTGTACCTATTAAATGCGTGCTGTGCCAAAATTGCCTATTTATGTGTGGGCGCTTGTTATTAATAAATATTCTAACCCAGGAGCAAAGTTAATTGCCCGTAAAACCTGTTGTTAGTCAAAGTAGTACCTATTCAAATTTAAAGAAGTACAAATCTTAGTCTTTCTCGAATATTATCGAAGAAATTATGTTCTAGAGCTGTTGGCTCCTCACAGTTCCATGAATAATTTCGGTATTGATAATAAAGCCATAGCCGGCGTCAGGCGTGTTATCTAGTTTTCTGACCACGTTGCGTCAGCATTGCCAATGTCGTCGTTTCACGGTCAAACTAGCAATTGGTATATAGTTAACATTAATTTGTATCATACATCATACAAAATATCTCACATGCACGGTTCTTTCAGGTTTTATTATTTTTCACTATCTGCCATTCTTCCAGAAAGAAATTCTATACATTTTCGATATTTTTCACATCGTATCTGTGTTTTGTTGCATCGGAAATATTCAAAATAATAATTAATATCATTTGGAGAGATTTCTGGCATCGTCGCGATTTCAGTCACTGTTTGTTTTATCGAGATTCCGTGCGTAGGGATGACGACGTTCAAATTCTTGTTTTTCTTGTCAGGTTAGCGTGCGTCAGGATGCCATAGTTCACCCTTTCCTCAACATGCCTCTCCTTTGATCTAAAAAACTCGGTCCATAATGATTTCCTTTGCCGTCTATTGTAATGATGATTTTGGTCACCTTCAGATGTTTAAATACGTCTGCTTTATAGCATTAATTAATAAGTTAGACTCAGCGTCGCGTCGTAGGTTTCATATTTTCGGGTCTATTTACTTTTTTTGCTAATACTGTATACATAGCTATACAAGGTAGACGTTTACAAGACACATTTGCTAAAAAACCTTAGTTTATGAATGAATCACCGGCCGGTGCCTATAGCTGTGACTCATTTTGACAGCCTAGTTAATCTCAAAACCAACATCTTGAATAGTTTATTAGTCTCAAATTCTTATTCTGTTTATTGAGATTAAAACGCTTAAAGATTTATGTGTCTGCAGATACTTACAACGTAATTAGACCATGTGTAAATATTTTTATATTTTTATCTGAATCATCACATTCATCACCTACTTGAGAATTTGAGAGTCGTAAACAACTATAAATAGATAATTATAAGACTATAAATTAACTGTAGTATAAACACCAGTATAATACTCTCTTTTCAGCTAGTAACTGATCTAATGATCTCTGACTGACTGAACTATAATAATAATACAATGTTTTTCCATGAATAGGAAAGTTTTGTGATTTGCTAATGGAAATTCTTCGATGAACAGCTAAATATAGGATCGCATGCTTACTTAATGTCTCTAGGTCACAGAGCAACACGGGCCCCTGGCGGTCCCTCTAGGTCGGCCAATTATTCAGCATAACGATCTCGCTCACCTTTCCGGAGTTTCCTCTTTTCTAGTTTTTAGAATACTGTCATTCTCTTCACGCGCACAGGTTAATTTAAGTTGCGAATCGTTGTTTTGGATTCTGACGCTGTTGTTGAATAACCGTGCCCTCGGGGGGCCACCAAATTCTATTTTCTCAGCTCTGCCTTAACTATACAAAATAAAGCTACTACAGAGGCATTAAATATAGCTTATAATTTCCTTTCTTAAATTTTATATATAATAAATAATACAGTAGAGGTGGCGGCGCTAGTTTAGGTCACGACGCGAAGTTACTACAATGCACGGCAAAACTTTGTTTCGTATACATCAAGTTCTAAGCGACAACCACGTTTGCTTTATAGGCTGGTTGGGCATGTGTTCTTTGCACTTAAAGATGTTAACGATTTGTGTTGGTATACAATTCCTTAACGGGATTGCCAATGCTATTAGTTATAGACGTAAAACATCCGGATCAAGGAGCTATCCTCACGCCCTCGCTTCAAGAATAGTGCTTTGTTAACAAATGAGTCTGCATTGTTCGTTTACTACTAAGGACGGTCGTTTTAAATTCAAATGGGCGTCGGCGCTTCGCTCCGGTCGAGTCCCCAGGAGTGCCGACTGCCGACCAACCGACGAGACGTTATAAATTGTCTAAAACAGTTGCACACGTGAACGGCGAATCTGGCTCAAGCTTATCGACCCTCTTGCCGACCTTTCTTCCTTTAATGAAATTCTATTTACGTTCTATTTCTTTTCGGATCCGCCATTCTCAGGGGGAACATTTACCATTATTATTTCTTATGTCTTTGTGTCCTTTGTTATCTCACATTATCTTTATTTTTGTCTGGATTGTAGCTTCGGATTAAAATACCAAGAATCTGAAAATGAATTGGTCGTTATTTTAAGCCTTTTCGATGTTTTAAGCTGTGAATTTTAATTAGGTATTTAATGTAATTAAGACATTTACAAATTTTGGAAGCGTCCATAAACTAAGTCTTTATAAATACACATGTACAATGAAATCATGCTTATTTTTGTCCAACGAAAAAGAACAGTACCAAACTATACTGAGCGGGTTGACTTCGCGAGATTGTGTTCCTTTTGGCCGCAACCCAAGTCTGGATCTGGATGCTGTCTCCTTGATAGTCTTAATCTCAAGTCTATAACTGAAACATTTCACAGTATTCGCTCAATATTAGCTGTATTCAACGGGAATCACCATCTTGCCTGTGTTGGTACGTGGTATATATCTCTAAATGATCTTGTAAATACATGCCACGACGACTTGACGATTCTATACGAATCCCACGCGGATGGTTTCGTGCCAAATTATCTTGCGCCGTACTTTTGAGTTGGAGGCGCGACGCTCTTCATATACGCCGTTTCTGTTGTGCTAAATATTTTCTTTCTATTCCGAACTCGCCCCACTTCAGAATGTTGTTAGGGCTTTGGACGGTAAACATGTCTTTTTACATCGTCCTCAGTGCAGTATTCTCTGTTATCCCCTTTCTTTTAAACAAATGTGGAGATCTACAGTTCTTCAGGAACATCGTTATTAGTGTTTGATTGAATAGACATTGGTGTGTAGTGATTATTAAATTTGTCCGACAGTAAAATAAATATTTGTGGTGATATTGGTATTTGTGATGAAGTATTTGCTAGTCAGGTATTTTTCATAAAAATGATAGCAAGCGATAATGATAGCGTTTTAGTCTAAATAAGCGCGATTTATTAAAAATTTGGTACCTATAATGGTTACATTACATATTTTGCTTGGTGAATAAAATGATTTAACCACAATCAACAAAATTAGATGTAAGGTATACCGGTTAACCCAAATTCTTTATCCATCTCGTAAAACCAAATGAGAAAAATTAAAAACCTAAAGTAGCAGAAGTAGAAGTCTAGTTAATGGCTGATTGTATTACAGATATACCAATTATATCTAAGTTACTAATGAGTAATAATGACAGAGGGTAAAGGAAAATGACAAACAAAATAAACAATAACAAAGTAAAAATAAATGCTACCTAAATATAATGTTGTTTTCTTTTTTTTTCAGCTGGATATCCCTTCTGTGGAGACATTGATGGAGTTCCGCTTGGACAGCGCGGAGTATTGCCAGGCCCAACACAAATAAAGTGGCTGTCAGTAGCGGGACCCATGCTACAGTAGCGCGCTCATCACGCACCCCCAAGTATTGGAGCTAATACCATCTTCAGGTAACAATAATAACCATGCTGGACAATAACATCATTCAGCCCCAAAATAAGTATGGCATAGACGTGTGCGCCGCGCCGACCCGCCGCCGCCGCCGGCAAATTTTTCACGCCGCCGCCGCCGATCAGCCAATCGGCGTGAATTCGGCGTGACACGTTACCTTTTAGACGCTTTGAAAACCCAGTCATTTTATTGATTATTATTTCCAGGGATCGGAATAGGTAAAGTTTATAAGTACCAAATGACGTCTATACGCTAGTACGATAGCTTAGGTTTAGGTAGAAGTACCTACTCCTATTTCCTGGACTCAGTTTTGGTCCATTATGCGTGGTGTGAGTGCTAGCAGAGCCAGCCTAACTTCGTCTTCAAGCGCAGAATCTTCCTGGGATCTTCACAGGCTTCGCGGAGTGACCACGGCAAGTTGAGCATTTCTGTTCGTGTTTCTGCTACTCCCTCGCATTCCTGGACAACGTGGGCAGCTGATTCGTCGCCTCTGAGGCATCCTCTGGAGAGAGGACTGTCTGTCGCTCCGATGGTGAATAGGTGATTGTTTAGTAAGCAATTCCCTGTTAGTGTTCCTACCAGAATACGCAGGTTGATTTAGGTTCAATAAAAGTATAGTTAGATTCTTTGATATTAATGTCAGCGCCTCTCTAGTTTGACTTGCGTGGGCGTGTCTATCGTTCATTATGCATCATTCTAGTTTTGAGCCTAATCCATGTTTGGAGTAATGAAAATGGCAAGGGGAGGAAAGGCAGTGGATCTTCTGTGGTAGTGTCCGATCCTCGCCGTGGCAGTTCAACAGCGGCGTCATTTCCTAGCGATCCGCTATGTCCTTTTATCCATTGAAGGGTAATCTTGTTGTTTGTTTATTTCTTATACCAGATGGCATTCGTACACTAACTTGGAGTTGCAGCTACTCCCCTTCAAGGCTTTGAGTATGGCAGCACTATCGGAGAGAATGCGAACACATTGGTCATATTCCTCTCTTTTGTACAGCTGTGGCCGCCTGAGTTATTGCTACACATTCGCATTGAAATATAGAGCTGTGCCTTCCTAGTGTTACTGATATGTTAATGTTTAGGTCCAATGAGTGGACCCCGGCGCCTGTGCCTGTGTCCGTTTTAGAGCCATCTGTATAGATCTGACTGACTTTGTGTACCAGATTCATCTTTCTGATGTTCGTATAGTTGTATTTGGAAGTGCTTGTTTAGCATTGGTTTGCTGAGTATTCTATCACATGGGGCAGCTATGAGGGGTTAATAATTTATAGCCCTGTCCATGATCTGGGCGTGTGGACTGCTTGTGATTGCCCAGAGACCTATGTTTTGTAGTGTTAGGGCTGACATTGTAGCCTCTTGTTGTATGTAAAGATCTAATGGTGCGAGGTCTAGAATGATATCTAGGGCAGCGCCGGGAATGGTTCTCATGCAGCCTGTTATGGCTGAGCAGGCCATTCTTTGGAACCGCTGTAGTCTCGTTATCACGGCGCTTAACTCCGTTCTTGTCCACCAGACTATCGCTCCGTAGGTTAATGTTGGTCTAATTATAGCAGTGTAGAGCCACATGGTTATTTTTGGTGAGATCCCCGAGGTTTTGCCAAGAGCCAAGCATTCTGCTAATGCAGCAGAATGCTGGTAGAGGGTTGACGTCGCACGTTGAAGTTTGTTGTCAAGATGTTTGTTCCACAGCAGTTTGCTATCTAGTATGACTCCTAGGTACTTGACTTCTGTTTTTAGTTTGATCTCTGTGTTGAATAATTTAGGGAGTTTAATGTTTCCCAGATGTCGCTTGTTTGTGAACATTATTAGTTCCGTTTTGGTTGGATTAACTGAGAGTTCATGGTCGGTACACCATGCTTAGATGGTTTTGAAGGCAAGTTTCATCAGTTCCCGTAGTGTGTTTTCGAAAAAGCCGATCGCCAAGATCGCGAGTTCATCCGCATATCCTACTGTGATGTTTTCGAAACAGCCTGTCGCCAAGATCGCACGGTCATCCGCATATCCTATTGTGACCAGTCCGCGTCCGTTGAGGTCGTGGATTAGCTCTTCAACAACTATGTTTCATAAAAGGGGCGGTAAGACGCCGCCTTGGGGGCAACCCCTGACAACTATACCTCTGGTGGTTTTATTGATTGTCACTTGTATCGAACTCTGTTTTTGAGCATGTTGTTTATCCACTGAGCCAAAGTTGGCGCGACACCATATATCTGGTGAGGGCTCTATGTATGTACCTACCTACCTATCCAAAATATGTTCCTTATTTTACATAGGTACCTAATTAAAGTTTGGGGGCCTGAACCTACTGGAGGAACGCTAGATGTTTTAAACTACCTAATTTATGTTTAACATAAGAAAGCATAATAAATTATAACAGTATGCAAGCATTTTTAAATTAATAATAACAGATTCTAAACAAATACTATCACGCCGATTTCACGCCGAAATCACGCCGCCGCCGCCGATTTCAGACCGGCGTCCGCCGCCGACTATTTCAACGTCGGCGCACATGTCTAGTATGGCATAACTACAAGCATTCCACCGTGGCTTATCAAATTTTGATAAACAAGAATTTGAGCAATTCGAGCTTAAAGAGATTCTCAAAAGATAAAACATTCATATTAGTTTCAGATTATCTTGTTGTCAATGGCACTTTGTAACGATCGATTCTTTCGAATTATGTAATGCTCAGTTTAAATATCGTCATGCAAACAGACAGAATAAATCAAGATTACTGTATCAGATTGATATGCTGGCATCCATTTTGGAATTGACCGAGAGTAACATGGTTATATCATCATTCCACTTAGCTCTTCAAATGATTCAATTATAGTGAACTCGAAAATCAAATACGTAGCAACTTAACAAATAAGAGTAGCACAATGGGTATGTTGTTGAAAAAATAAAGTTGTTTACCGTTCACCTTATCATCCCGACAATATAAGAGTGAACGCGCTGACAAGTGACGCTTTGGCTCCGGATCAGCTCACAAATACGCCAGATAGACGTTCTCAACATTCAAACGTCCACATGACTGAAACTTCGCTGTATTTTACAACTATTTTTAGATCTATTTTTTTCCACTTCAGTCTCTCATTCGGCTCGGATTGACGCAAACGCGCTCCGAAAATGATATTTCACGCAGATGTTGTCTGCCGGCCTCGTCGTATACTAACTCAGCATCTGTTTTTGTTTCAGTTACCCTAAATTCGGAGCCCTCGTCCAAACGGAGCATATCATTCGGTCCGTTAAAACTTATGAGTTTCGCATAATTTTCTTTTAGTTCATTCCACATTCTGAACTTTTGTTTATTCGATTCCGTATGCGCGCGCGTGGTTGAAAGCGAGATCCATGCGGTTAGTTTCGATTATATAATTGGACCCTTTTTAAAAGAAAGCAAAGAACCTGTCGTGTGTTGTGTGGAAATAGAGTGAGAGTTTGACTGTGCCGGAGCGTGCTGCCGAGTGAAGTTAGCGGTTAGTGAGAGAGCCGCGAGCCGCGAGCCGTGACCATGAAGCAGAAGGACATCAGACCGGCGCCCTCGCTCATCGAGTACAAGGGGATGCGCTTCCTCATCACCGACCGCCCGTCGGATGTATCCATCCAGTCCTACCTGCAGGTAACCACACCACCAACATCACTACATTCTATAAAACTAAGTAGCTTCCCGCTGTCTGTTCCTATCTATGCTTAGATGACTTAGATCATTAAAAATACGCATCGAACTTTGATAAGGTTTTTTCATAAAGTGAGTCAATAGGAAGGTTTCTATGTATAACATCCTTTAGTCAGCATTGAACGCATGTGAAGCCCAGGCGCGTCCCTAGTTTATTATAAATAAATAATTCTGGAAAATTCCCACCGCATCATCTAGTCCCAAGCTAAGCAGAGCTTGTGTTTTATGAACTTGACTGATATGCTACACATACCTATAGATAGATCTTCCTTTGACCAGTATCTTATTCAAGGTGACAACTGACAACGTAGTCACGAAGTTCTAGAAGATATCACTCTTCACGTTTTATTGCATTTTTTCAGTTGCAACGTTAACTCATTTCATTATAATGTAAAGACGTCATTTCAGCGTCCTCGCACCTAAATCTATTATCACGAATCGCCGTACATACTCGAATAGATTAAATGGGTTTAAGATTATCTGATAAATGCTATCTGGAGGGGGAATGCAAACGTATTCATTGGAAGCGACCTAAACCAAGGTTAACTACGAGGTTTTATACTTTCAATGTCATCTAGCGCTATATGCAGATATTGTAGCGTCGATGTTATTCAATGAAGGCTAGGCTACAATGTATTGTCCTTTGAATATAATTTAATACAAGCTTCAGTCCGCGGCTGCGCACACTATTTCCTCTCTGGCAAATCGACCAGCTGTTATGAAGGGTAATAATTAATTTTAACCTTCTCACGCCCTATAAACTGTCACTTATAAGTTCATCACATGGATCAGTCTGGAGTATGGAACATCATCTCCGAAAATGTATATGAAAAATCTCTTCTAACAAATCTAATAAGACCCCAGCCATTAATCACAAATTGTTATTCCACCCGAAACCTTAAACTAGCGTGTCCTTGAGAAGTTTCCCAGCTGTGATTTCCCGTGAAGGGTGTTTCCGATCAATAAAACAATGGTACCAACTGGCCATCAACGAATAATACTAGCAATCTTTTCAAATACCGAGTACCAATTAACAGAAGCAAGACCTTTCAAATTATGCATCTTTCTATCCCTATCATAGAGATCAATTTTCTAATTGAACCGATCTCGACCTAACTAAGTATGCGATCATCCGGCAAGGGTATTCAATTGGAAAATTTGCTCGAACGCTTGTGATCTTTGTTCGTCTCCAATTATTTGCGTAAACAATTTCATCCGAAGTTGGTCACGTTCATTTAGTTTGATCGACCACTAAACCTGAAGGCTGCAGTTTGCAAAGGCTTTGGTACGTCTGAGCCCAGCTTAGCTTCGCCACTGATTTAAGTTGGGCGATTCGCTAAGCACCTCTGTGCACGTATTTGGTGGAGTGATTTACTTGGGCAATTATGCTATGATTTTTTAGATTACGAACACAGAATCTGAGCAAAAAAAAATCGAAATAAAATAGTAAACAAATACTAAATCGATTAGAGGTAAATATAGAGTCGGTCTCGGCTCGGCATGCATGTATTCTTTCTTACAAAGGGCAATGTTATATTGTTGAGTATGTCTTCAGAGTTGCAATCGATTCGCTCAAAATTTTGTATTATTTTAGACATACTCAAGCGTTTATAACTTTATTAATCAGAAAACCTCAGTGGACCAAACTCGGGCGAAGTTCACAACTCTTTCAAATAAACACGCTTTACACCCTTGTCTTATACATAGAATATCTTCCACAGGAGTTGAGGAAGCACAACGTGTGTACTGTGGTCCGCGTGTGCGAGCCGTCGTACGACACGGCGCCGCTGCAGGGCGAGAACATCGAGGTGCGAGACCTGGCCTACGACGACGGCACCTTCCCGCCGCAACACGTCGTCGATGACTGGTTCGAGGTCCTCAGGGAGAAGTGAGTTGCAACTGTCATTTGTTTCGTTCTAGATAGCACAGGCTGCGACAGATGGGTTTATGATTCAACGAGTTAAGCTCAGTACTCACATACGGTATTACTCGATCGAGCTAAACTGTCGAGTAAAACCCATGGCATGGGCTTTCGTCCACACATTGAGCATTGATCTATCGAGTGAGGCGCGCCGTTCAGTATTCACCGAACCGTTCGAGCCAAAGGATGTCTGTGCAACAAAGGAGGATAGCTGTATTTAGCAAAAAATATAAAATAAAATTTAATAAACAATAGCAGACTGACGCTCGCCTCGCGCCACTCGCAGTCACGTACACACGTTCGAGTCAAGATTGACGGCTCGCTTCGAGTCGGTTCGAAGGAAATTACTTTCATTTAATTCCATCGAGCCGGCTCGGTGCGAGTCTTCGAGCTGTGAGTTTTGCGGTCCACACGTTGATTTTTACTCGACTTCGAGTAAAACTATCGAGTAATACCGTATGTGAGTACTGAGCTTTACGCTATTAATCTAAAGCCGAGCCTGCCCCCTGCACTACTTGCCTTACCTTACAAGGCAGTTCCTTGAAATTCAATCAAATACTTTACGCCACTAGGATAAATACGCCACAAACAATCTATTATTGGATAGGTGTTGCCACACATCTGGATGTGAAGACGTCGAATTGGTCAGCTTCTCAGAATTGGCACCTCGAAGAACTGAATCTACTACGCTATTGTAAATAAATACTTATTCCTGCTATTTAGGAAAATCACTTTTGAGCTACGAGGACGGACTAGCACTTGGGATTTCTACATTTACTTACATAGTAAACGGTATCCTCGATGATGATTTATTGACTTGATTTTCGTTCTCTCTCCCAAACTAACTGCCCAGAGCTTTAAGGTTTTCCTGTTTTCTTTGGACAGGTCTAAATTAAACCTAGGAAATCACATCACGCACCCATAACTAAAACCGTGAGGCTAATAACGCTCTTAGCAAATAAATTGTTGATGTATTTGGTGACAGGTAATGTACGTGGTGTAAGGCTAAATACATTAAAAATAAAAAAAATATGTTCTTACTTCTACGATCGCAGTTCGGTGGAGTTATTCTGCAGAGGGCGCTACTGCCCGCCCCCGAGGTAGGGGTGGTAAAATATGCCGGCACCACACGTCAATGTGTTACTCGCCTATGATTATTTCTTGCTAGAGATGTCTTCACCTTTATACACTCACTCTTGCCATTTGTATCAAGGTAACTTTAAGCTTATTGATCATAGTTTTCACTGTATATGTGATCAACAACAACATCAGCCTATATCAGTCCACTGCTGGACATAGGCCTCCCCTAATGTGCGCCAAAGGTGGCGTTATTTCATCTGGGGGTTATTGCCCATAATCCCCACGCTGGCCATGCGGGTTGGGGATCGCAGTTCGTTGGAGTTGTTCTGCAGAGGGCGCTGCTGCCCGCCCCCGGTGTGTTTCCCTTAGTCGCCTCTTACGACATCCACGGGAAGAGTGGGAGGGGTGAAATTCTATGCCGGCACCACACGGCTCTGTGATCAATAAATAAATAAATTGGGCCAGCTAATAAGTAAAATGTTTTGTTTGTAGGGCTGCGAACAAGCCCGAGGCGGCGGTAGCGGTGCACTGCGTGGCGGGGCTGGGCCGGGCGCCGGTGATGGTCGCCATCGCTCTCATCGAGCTGGGCATGAAGTATGAAGAGGCCGTCGAGACTATCAGAGAGTGAGTTGCTTTTGTTTAGCTATTGTGGCTCCGGTGACGGATGACTTTCCGATACAGACGTTAATGTCAATGATTTGTAATTTCAAGAAAATTTATTATTTATCCCAAAAAATGGAGCCCCTCGGCCCTCCCACAGTACGGGAGTGTGTTGACCACTCTGAGGGAGGGCTGCGGGTTCGAGTCCCGCCGAAGTGGAAAATTTTTGGGATAAATATTTAATTTCCTAGAGATAACCAAATTACCTCGTGTGCGAGGCCTTAGGCACTATAATAATACAATAAAAGCATTACATGGTGAAAATATGCTCAAATTACAAATCATTTTCGTATTATGCATTTCCCATACAAATATGGGAAATTCATCCGTCACCGGAGCCTTAAATAGCAAAACCAAGTGACTTAAATAGCAGAACCTGCTCGTAGCTCGTAGCTCGGGGATCGTACTCTATGGTATACAATAATGACATCATTGCCATTTATATTGCGTAAATTTTTGAATTTATTCCACATTTAAATTATTTACGCATTCCATGACGTGAAGTGGGGCTGCAGGGCCAATGGAGCTGGCTAAAAAAATATGAGGCCATTCGGAAATAGGTTTCAACGTTTTATGTGATGAATGATGCAGATGTGTAATTTGCGCTTTTAATGTCGATATGTATGTAGGGTGCAATTCATCAGTTCACATCATACGTAGCGTATCAATGAACAAGTTTTTGGTCGAAAGATTATATTAAGATCCATAAGTCTATGATTAAAATAATTAGGCAATTATTGCGTTAGAAAAAAGAACAATTTACAAAAACTCGCCAATTCACACAGTTCTATCTATTCCAGCCAGCGTCGTGGCGCAATAAACGCCAAACAACTGTCGTACCTCGAGAAGTACCGCCCCAAGTCTCGCCTGAAGAAGAACGGCAAGAACAACTGCTGCGTGCAGTGAGGCCCCACAGCGAACCTGGCTCTGCTTTCACACACACACCGACACAAGGGAGCTTAGCCAACTAATTAGGATAATCGTAGAACAAGCATATTTTTTTAACCCATCTCCTTTTGACCTAATCATGGTTCCCTATTTTGGTGACTTGAAGTCTCCATAGTTTTGCTGTTGGGATAATTTAACCAAATATCGTGCAAATAATCACAAGTTATTTTATTTGATCGGATCTCGATGAACTGTTATACAAACCTAGTAAAATTTTGTTAAATACATCCATAATATAGCAAAGCCATTTTGTTATAATCTGCTTAAAGTCCTTGTTTTGACGATGTTTATCTCGAAAGAGCCTTTTGCTAACATTTGTATTTTCAAAATGTAACCTTCGTGTAGTGGATACTGTAAGCTAGCCACGATTTGTGTTCATAGCAAAAACATTTGAAATATACACAACATAATAAACTGCGTTCTACATATAACCATAATAAGCGAGAACCAGTCAATGAATTTCGTTTCAATTAATTTGAATTCTTTTTGTGTGGTCAATTAAACTATTATTTTCCTAGATTTTGTAATCGTATATAATAATTTGTGACATAATAGACAATGTTAATGTTTATTTTTGATTCATATGACAATTTGATATAATTTCTATTTGTATAACGTAGAAGTAAACATGCTTTTGAATTTGTGACGAGGTTTATGTTTTTCAAGCTTAGTAAGCATTGATCATTTATAAGCAAAAATGTATGTACTTTGTGAAGTTCTAACCAAATAGAAATACACATGTTTCTGACTCAATGAAAGTTCCAATAAAGATGTCTTTGATATTATTTTTCTATTTCTAATTTTATTAAATAATCGAAGAATAAATGAATGTGTAAACGCAAAACAGTCACATCAAATAAAAATATTTATAAGCAAGTCATCTTTTATTTTTAAAACCATTGACTTAACATACATAACTTAGTTAATTCTTTGACATTCGTATAAGAGTTAAAATGTTAAAAGTAGATTTAAAAACTAGAAACAAATCATCGGAAGATCTTTAAGATTCCAATTGAGGTAGTATGGTTGGGGTAACCATGAAGTTATAAAAAGCTTAACATAATGTATACCTAATCTATGTCGCAATCATAAAAACTTTAAAATTGACGAATATATTATGCAACACTGATGTAAATGTAACTAAGTTTTTATTGTAAATTAAGTACTCCTACAGTAAAAAGTAGTTAAAAAGAATCACAGAATATTGTACATTAATAACTCAAATTGTACAGTTTTTGAATACTTTGATAGCTGGGTACTGGATAGTTATACCATGTAACCTTACTTTTTGGGCACATATTTGTGTTCTTTCCCGCCATACCTAGCGATATAAGCTTTGATATCAAACTTGCGTTTGCAGCCTGCATAGTTCATGTACCGGATCTTGCCGAAAACAGCGCGCTCCGCCCAGCCCTGGTCATGGATACCGCATATTGACCACATGCAGCCTGAAAATAGAGTGGAAATTACATTAATTGGAATATATTTCAAGAAAAAGGACCTAGGCCTTTTCTGTAAGCGTAACTTTAGGTATTGGAATTTGTTTACATCTTGATTCTGAGCTTTGCCGGAGTAGATACGTAGGGAACACTTGATTGGCAAAGTTCATGATTTATATCTAGCTACAGTTTCGACGGAATTAACGAGACTGCCAGCTTGACGTCGCGACGACGTAGCAGCCACAAAAATTATGTATATTTATTGGCGTAGTTTGAACCACCAAAATCTATGCCGGGCCTGTAAACTAGAAGGAGACCAAACTACGAAGTATTTGTATTTGATATATCGTATTTGATAAGTCGTTTTGGCATGACGATCACTCTAGAAATTAAATACTTATTCGGCGTTTTGCTCGTGAATCATGGGTTATGTTCTAGAGTGTTTTCTTTGTGGCCCGGCCACACTTATTTTCTCTAATCTCAACTCCTTTAGGGTTCTTAGTTCCGTTTTTAAGGACTATGTTGCTCATTTTACGAAAAGAGAAAGTCGGTTATCCATCAATTCAATTCATTTTATTACTGGCATCCTAACTCAATGACCACCTAATGCCTCGGGATAAATATTTGTGCGATCGGCAGATATTTGTTCAGGGTGTTCTGCTCGTTTTCTATAAAAATAATAATAATAATATTGCCATAACACAAGCTCTGCTTAGCTTGGGGCTAGATGATGCTGTGAGAATTGTCCAGCATTATTATTGATTCAACTTACCAACATAACCATTAGGGTCCCGACCATCTATACTATAATGATCGTTCAGGTATATCGCGTATTTCAGCGCATCTTCGGGCGACTGCGTCCATTCCAGTATTTTCTTACACCAGTACATCCTCAGGAAGCCATGGGTCTTGCCTTCCTTCACCAGTTGGATCTGCGCTGAGTTCCAGAGGTCGTCGTGGGTCTCTCCTTTTGAAAGCTGCTCGAGGGTGTAGATGTGGGTTCTTTTGTCTTTTCTGAAAAGAATATTTTTATGTTGTAGTTTTTGTAATGAGCTTGATCCTGATTCGTCGTTCTAAGCAACTGTGAATATTTAACATGGAAGGTAGTTTCTTCAAAGACGACGTAAAAGAAAAAATGAGAAGCCTGTATTTAGCGTGCAACAATAAACATTGACAGTCTTTGAGTCCACGCCACGCATCGTACGCGACAAAATGTTAGAAACGTTGGAAAGCGTGGTTTACGATACCTGTGTTTAGAGTCTAGAAAACAGATGGAGTTAGACCATTTGTTTTCACACAATATTAAGCTTTCAGATCTCATAATGCGTCGCATACGTTGCGTGGCGGCTCAGTCTAGCTCTATGATTCGAGCGTTAGACTGACGCGACACTTCGCTTACACCCGTAAGCGAAGTGCCGCGTCGGTCATCGACGATTCTTTTCTGAGGCAGATTTCCCACGGGTAATAGCGTGGCCTGAGCTAGATTGTATAAAATGTTGTTGTCTACAAAACCTACTGCCATCCAAGCCACAGCCACTGAAGCCTGAGAATCGAAGTGCCTTTGTTTTTACCTGTGGTCATCCAAAGTCTTTTGAGCCCAGTTGCTAGCCCCTTTCACACTGTCGTAATGCTCGCAGTAGAAACAAAAGTTGTCCGCCAGTTCGCGCCGAACTATCGCCTCTTCAAGAAATGCGTTCACACTCTCTGTGTGCTTTGACTTGTGTTCTTGCACGCATAGCGCTACTCTCTGAACCGAGATTTGACCTGGAAAGGTACAAGTTTTAGTATTAGAAAAAAATTGTTGTGTGTTTTTCATATTATATCATCAAGGTTTTTATAACTTCTGAGAACTTAAAGAAAGATTGGGAATTTCTTCTCTTGTGGCCGCATAGAATTTGACCACCCCAACTCTTCCCGTGGGTGTCGTAAGACGCGACTAAGGGAAACACAGCGGGGGGCGGGCAGCAGCGCCTTCTGCAGAACAACTACACCGAACTGTGATCCCCAACCCGCATGCCCAGCGTGGGGATTATGGGCAATAACCCCAAATTATAAATAAAGCCATCTATGCGCCATATCATTAGGGGAGGCCATTGTCCAGCAGTGGACTGATATAGGTTTAAAGGGATAATAACGGGATACTTACCATGATTAGAGTTTTGAGTTTTTAATATTTCGGCACAGTTTCATGCGCCATGATATAGGTTGACCATGTGAGGATGTGGGAATTTCTCATATCAATGACTTACTGAAGGTGTGTGTGATCGTTAAATCTATGAGTATTTTCATCTCAGTAACAGACAAAATCTCTATATTCTACCTATCATTTTTGCCAGGGCAACATTTTATTTGGACACCTACCTTCACAAGAAAATAATGTGTTATTTTTGGAAGTGCTATATCAGCTGAACCCGATACTAGAGTGCCTAGCATCAGCCGCGACAGTCGAAGGCGCTATGACGCTCATTAGGGGATACCTATGTCCAGCAGTGGACTAGAAATGGATGATGATCATGATGAATTTACAAGTGAGTTATCAGAAAAAAGTGTAAAGAGAGAAAATAAATTTATGTACCAAAATGGAACCATGGTGATAAATTACTCAAGGCATCCTGTGTCGGATCATTCCTCTTGGTAGCAAATATTTTTAGCCTCTTTTCAATGAAACTCTTCAACATTTTCACTGCCTCATCATAGCCTGGCTTAGCCCAGTCCACAGGGCCTACTGCTTTGTCTGCATCCCGAGATTCTATCGCTTCATCCCAGTCTATCGGCTGTGAACAAGAATGGTAGAAAGAAACTACTAGAAAATCTGATAATTTATGATGTTTTGTGTGGGTATGTTAAAAATTTTACCAAAATGTGTCAGTCAAAGACTTCTTCTGCAAGCAGTCTTTGTTTGAATTTCTGAACAACTCTAATTTTTAACAGAATCTCATAGCATCCTATACCTTGCCAAGTGTATATTACAAAGTACATCTAGTACATCGTGAGCAATAAGCATATGTACATATTATATGGACATCAACATGCCTACTGTGAAGCAAGAGATAGAGAACTTCAGCAAAATATACCAACTAAGACTAGATGGACACATAAATGAAGTCGCAGCCACCCTCCAAGGATGTGGCAGCGTCCAATTCTCAAGGCTAAAAGACATAGCGTCTCTGAGCTGGCGACTAGATACTCGGACAAAGTTGGGGAATTGTCTCACTGGAGTACACTCTCTCTAAATGACACAGAAAAGATAGAATCAGACAGCAGCGTGGATTATTGATATAAAAATCAGATAACCAAGAAGCAAAATATAAAAGGAAAAAAAAAAACAAAGTACATCTAAATAAATATACATCTTCTGGTCAGATTGAAAGAACTCTAGTTAGCTATCCCTGAGTCACATTTTATCATAGTACAAGGTGTCCTAAGCCACTCGAGCTATACCTTAAGGTGGTGTACAATACACTCCCATGCGTGATGTCAGTGCAGATCTCAGTTCCTCCACATAGAATTAAAAGATGGTGTGGTGGGGTCAGCTTTACTAATAAACTTCTTAATGGGCAGATGGTAGTTTTCTAATAAAGTCATATATTCTTACCTCAGGCTTGAACTTACTGGAGTGTGGGTGTTTGATAATGGGTGGGAACTCAGTCAAGTACTCATCTAGCTTGGAGTTGATTTTGTTGCGTATGGTCCTGGCCGAGTATTCCTGCTTGTCTGAGGCCACCCAGCAGGGTACTATGTTATGTGAATCCACCTGGAAAGTAGAAGACCATTTTTATTTCACAAGCCCAAGAATGCTTTTCAATACCAAAATGAATAAAGTTTGGAATTGGGACCACAATCCTCTTAATGAGTTTCATCAAACTGCATTGACTTCCATTGACTTTTTAAATACATATTAGTTTGTTTAAATAGAACAAGAAAAAGAAAATGTCAATTCTATACCTATGAAGCTAAGTAAACATTTACCTGAATAAGTGGGACATCCTTCTTCAATTGTTTTTTGACACCTTCAAGCCATCCCAAGGGTGTCCTCAAAGGATTGAAGTCGCAGACCACAGCTCCGATCTTGTGTTCTGCCACCCATTGAGGCAGGGCATCTGCTCCGCTACCCTCCAGCAAGTGAAAGGATATGTTTAGCTTTTTACAGTCTGCTGCAACTTTCTCTAAACCTAAAAAAATATTGTGGATGAGAGTAACATTATTTTGAAGCAATACACTGTTTTTTAGGTGATTGGGCGGGTTAGCAAGATGGTTATTAAATATAAACACTCTCATGCAAAATGCCAGTGTAGAATGCAGTTTGAATCTTGCTACGAAAATTAACTGCTAAGTTTAGTTCCAGAAACACTAGTACCTAACAAAATCAGCTGCAGTTGCAGTTACCTTTTAAAAGGAAGTGGAACTGCCTGACCGAAGCGTCGAGATATTTGGCGATCAAGCAGAAACACACATGGAGCGGAACTTCGTTCTTGAGGGCTAGCTTTTGGGCAAACAGGAAAGCCCAGTTGTCTTGCACTCGACTGTCGCGGGACATCCAATACACGATTCCCTCACATTCATCCGGCACCAGCTGCTCTTGAGATATAATCCTCACTCGTTTCTTGTTAAATTTATAATCTAAAATAGATTTTGCGGTATCTTCACGATTCTTTTGAAGTTTATTCATAAATTCTTCAATGCTACAGTTTGTTTCCTTAGTGGTGGACGTTGCAGGAACTGAAAGCTTTGCTTTTTTCGCAGCTGAAGCCATAATCGGTAGTAAAAACTTACCAATATTCATAAATTTTCATTGAATTTGAAATAAAACAGTAAATAAATAACAAAACCAAACGTCGTCGCGTCGATTGGGCCAATGTTTGGTTGGTTTGGCCAAACGAACGAACGAACGAAAGGCGAAGTCGGGCGAGGCGGTGAAAGCAAAAACCGAGAAAAACTAAGGAAAAACCGAAACGTAAAATAGGATGGTGAATTGACTATTTCATCGAACGATACATGTTACGAAAAATAAAATATGGTTCAGTCTGTGTATCGCTATTTCAACTAGCAACGAACAAAAGAAAAGTTACAATAGACACGTCTGAAGTTGGTGTGTTGTCTGTTGTCGACGACGCCCGCCCGCCGGAGTGTTCTGTCTGTGTTGTCGACTGTGTAGCCGCTACAGGACGTTCCTGCAATTCCTGATTGGTGGGAAATTCAAACATTTACCGGTTTTAAATATTTTTGCTGTTTTACTATCTTTAACTAGTAATAGGTAGCTATATAGCGTTGAACCCACACGCACGAAAACTCAAATCAATCTTAAATATTTGAGGGTTATTCCCGCTCGTCCCCACGTTTCGTCCCCGAGACTCTCTCAGTTGTCCGAGACGTTCTTGAATTTCTAAACACTATACCAAAACACCATTATGTATCATAAAACAGAAGAAAAACCTGCTATAACGACGACTTATCACATACTTAGCTAACATCTCAGATCGATGCGCTAATATCAGAGACTGGTCGCGATCGATCTCAAGTTGAGAAGAGCACGGCTCGTGATTTTTTTAAAAGTTCGTACTTTGCAAGGGTAGGAGAGATTTACAAGAAAAAATCAACGTAGGTAGGTTGGGAATGTAGGCTAGGTACCTAGATAATATAGTTGATATTTAATATATCTTAAGAATTAATTTTGAATTAAAATATATGGATTTGTTATTTTGTATCATAAATAAATGATTAATAAGTGATCCAGAACTGTGCCACCATACCTATTTTGAGAAAGCCCCGATTTAGAGCGGGTTGGGCCGGCCGCGAAATGGACATTTCGCGCCAAAAAGGCTGGTGGTCTCTTGTTTTCAATAATGTACATAGGTATTATGAAAAACTCAAAAGTACTCCCTACTTACATTATGGTAACGTCCTGATTTCGATCCTAGCTTTATTAATGATTATAACCTAGCTTTATTAATAATTATAACCTAACAGAAATCTGTTGTTTCTTATCAGTTAAATGGAGGTCGAAAACTAGGTAACAGGGGGTCGAAAACTGAAATTTTCGGACGAGAACTGATGAAATACCTTTTACCAGATCTCGTCCGAAAATTTCAGTGGGTATTTCCGCTTAAAATGTATTTTTTAATTAACTGATTCATTAAAGATTAAAGAAGAAAGACTTTTAGCCTGGTGAAAATAGAGTACCTTATTACTTTTAATATTAGTCATATTATGAAATCAGTTTAATTCCAAAAAACTCGCACTAAGTACAAGTTTTTCGACATCTGAATCTAACAACTCCACTAACTGGACATGTTGGACACCAATATGCACATAGACCCTACTCACAGATAATATAATACTAGTAGGTACCCTACCTAAGTTGCATACCTAGTAAAATTTAGTTACGTAGAGTAAGAAACCTTTGATAATTTAATGTTTATTTTTTAAAGGCTCATGGTCAACACTCATTAGCACCTCACTTTCGCTCTCTTCTGGAGTAGGGAAGTACCGTTCCTTCAAAAACTCACTGCATGGGTGGTTTCCAAAATGCTTCACGACATTAATCTTCATGCAATTAAGGGTGCAAAAGGTCACGAGTTTACAATTGAAACAGGTAATCTGAAATGAAAAAAAAATAATACAGCGACAGCCCAAGGAACGTACGACCACAAAAAACATATGGTACTAAGATTACCTATCCTTTGCCGTCGAGCAAAAATCATTTAAGTACTTATTAAATTATTATTATTATGAACTTATTAGATTATTAGTAAGTACTTATTACATTGTTATTATTAGATAGGTGACCTAATAAGTAGGTACTTATTGCATACCTACATGAAACTTGAAACAACAAAATGTTCTTATCCATTTCACCGTCAACCTCTCTGACTGAACGCTTTTTTTTAACAAAGGGCAGGCAAAAAGAAGACAATTATAATATTCATCGAAACACATGGCAAAAATCTTACGTTTCTTGTTGTTTCGCTTGGGTAATTTGTTTTCTCCAACGGCTCTGCGCATTCGAAGCAAACTGCGTACTTCTTTTCCTGAAAAGAGTTGGAAAGATTCAGTAAACAGTAAAAGAGGGTAAAGCATCCGTAAATAGGTAGTTGGAATAAACTAATCTAGATTCAAATTCGTCAAACATTGTAAGGACAGTCAACGATAAAAGTTGTTAAACGGTCCAAAATAAAAATATCCGCTACGACGATGCATCCTCACGTTGGGTATTATTTATTCGTAATATAAGTGGGATAGTTAGGTGCACTACCTACTTAATTAATGAAAATCTGAAAAATCTGAAAGTGCAGACATAAATACATAAAATAAATAAATAATGTTGGACAATCCACACAGCACCACCTAGCCCCAAGCTAAACTGAGCTTGTTGCAATTATGGGTACTAGATGACTGATCACTTCATTTAATGTTGTATTATGAATATACATAGTAAAACATTAAATGAATACACATGTTTTTGTATATAGAAAACAACCAGAACACCCTGAACTGAAAATATCTACAGATCGTACATACATTTGCCCCGAGACGGGAATCGAACCCGCAACCTTCTGAGTCGCGGCGGACCTTCACCCACCGCGCCACAGAGGTCGACAGTTATATGTACCTAGAGCCCTTGAGGAATTCCTAGATTACCTACATTGTCTACGGTCAGTTCAGGCATCACATAGGGCCTGGGCCCCATCTCTTCCGTAAATCCAGACACATTTTGCTCTTTAATGAGGGTCTTCACTTCGAGGTCTATCATATCTTTCTCTTTTGCGGTCACATTCCGTCGAAAGCCAGTCTTCGATCTCAGCACGTAGAATGATATGATGCATAGAAGGTGATTTAGAACACGTGATTCGTTGAGCAGCTTTTTCCTGCGAGGTTTAATAACGTTCCAGATTTCTAGAGCTCGAGGTGCGGTCAGCCACAGCCCACAGGCCTTTCCTTGCTTGTGTTCAGGCATGATCATGTTCCAATGACGATGTTTGTACCTGATGAAGTTTAAAATGATAATGGATAGAAAAGGTGAAGATTCTCGGCAGCAATCTTAGTCCAGGTAATCTTAAGGTAGGTGGAACCATAAAAATCGCTACAAAAACCAAACATATTCGACGACCACTGTGGCGCGGTGGGCGAAGGTCCGCCTGCGACGCAGGAGGTTGCGGGTTCGATTCCCGCCTCGGGACAAATATTTGTACGATCTGCAGATATTTGTTCAGGGGTTCTGGTTGTTTTCTATGTATAATAAAAAATATCTATATATTTAATAATATTGTATTATGTATATCAGTTATCTAGTACCCATAACACAAGCTCTGCTTAGCTTGGGGCTAGATGATCCTGTGTGGATTGTCCAGCATTATTTATTTATTATTTATATACCATATAATACAAAGGGCACAACAGATGTAATATTTATGATGCATCGATATTACATCTGTTGTGCCCTTTGAAATAGTATTTATTTGCTACGTTAGCTATAGGTTGACATAACGTTTTTGACTTCAGTGGCTTTATAATAAAGTAGGTATCATTTGACTAGTCAATGTTTAGAATTAATTTTGATATATTGGAATTATTATAGAAAATTGTAAATAAATATTTATTATTTATCTAATTAATAATTATTATTACTAACATTATAAAGAAGAATGATTAAATTTTTTGTTTGAATGGAATTGTCTCCGAAACTACTGGACTAAGCGCTATGAATACCCGGTAAAATAGTACCTACAATCAGTACAATCAGTCAATCAATCAGTTACAATCAGTAACTTGCTGTTAGCAATAATTAATTATTTTGTATGTATTATTTAAAAACTAACTTGCCAACGACATCCAGCAGCCCCTGCACCAACTTCCCCTGAATCCATCTCACGTACAGGATCTGAGCACAGCCCGCCATGAGGTCCAGGGTTTGTTTGTAGTCGCTGGAGGCGGTATCTGATGTCATGACTTTTTGATCATCTTTCTTCAAAGTCTTTGGTTTCTCGTCTTTCTTTGCTTTTTTGACTTCAGTGTCAACTTTCTTCTTGCCTTTCGAAAAAAGAACTAGTGTTCAAATTATCCGTTGTACGAAATATGTTCTGATGTGGCTTATCACACAACACTACGCGCATGTGGCAACACTACCTACGTGTGGTAGTAAATAGGTTTATTTTATGTATAATATACTCTGATAATTATATATTTTATATGGGCCGTAGTTCCTACGGTCAAAATCAAATCAAGTTTTCGGCCACTGGAAGATTATAGATTAGACGTAAGGTGGGAGATGAGAAAACAAACGTATGGACCTAAAAACTTTGTATGCTTAGCATAACGGGCATAGCAAAAGAGGCAATGCCTGTTTTTGGTTGTTTTCCAGCCAACCTACCCCTACCCAAGCCCTAGCCCTACCCTAGCCTAGTCCTGTCCAGCCGTACACTGTGCCTACAGCCGTGGTGTACCGAATGATTTTTCTACCTACTTTTGAGTAGGTACTTTATATATATATAGTAAGGTAGGTACTATGAGGTAGGCCCCATTATTGTACTTGCATGATTTATTGGGGTAAGTGTAATGTAAGGTACCTTGTGGTGGCGAAATCGATGTCGATTTTGTAGGTGCAGGTCGAGTGATCATCGTTAAAACTTTTCGTGCAAATACAAAAATATTCGGGTACGTGTTTTCACCACTTTGACATTCCAGAAAAGGGTCAGCGCCAAACAGCAGTAGGTTCATTATCTACAAAGCGATGAAATTCTTAAATAATTGGTATCATCTCAGATATTTTACTATAAAAGCTATCGTAGTTTGATGAATTCATTATGAATGTATCTCTAATGTGTTTTCAATAGAGACAGAGGTTGGGACTTACCACCCGCTTGGAAGCCGTGTCTCCAGGAAAAGTCGGAGAGTATTATAGAGTCAGCTGTGGATACTGTCAGTTCCGTGTGCACGCAGAGGATACCTTCGCAATCCAACACCGAGAGATCACCGCAAGATGACAACCCTCCTACCCTACAGCATCACCAAGCAGCATGCCCCCCACCGCCTCCACCACCTGCGCTCTCGGCGCGTTCTTTGCGCGCCGCACGCCGCAGTGAGCGCATAGAGGCGGTCCGGGCGCGACGTGAGACGTGAGCCGCACTCACCCTGATGAAGTCCCTCGTTAAGGGACGAAACGTTGGTGTTCTTACAACATATAATAGGTTCGTAGTTAACCCGCTTACATTCATAATGAAATCATCTCAGATGTTAATGATTTTTTTGCTGTTTCGGATGACTATACAGAACTTTACACTATAATAGTACATGTTTATATTAACTTCACTAACATAATACCTACGTTTAACTTTTATTTTGCTTACTTTATTTTAATTTTTTTATATATTAAGTAAGAAAATAAAGTAAACTTATACAAATAAAATACCTCATATATTATATAAAGCTTTTTGTTTTATAGTCACTTCTAGTGTGTTAACCATTTTGGTATAAATTTATATGATGTTGATTATTTTATACTATTAATTTAAAATAAAAATAATTAGGTACAACTTGATTTAAATTGTTCAAATTAAAATGTCTTAAGATATTTAAAGATGTAAAATCTATATTTGTAATATTATACCTAGTAATTAATAGTCATAAAAACAGTAGAGCTTTTTTATGATGTTCATCTTTTGTTACAATATTTTTCAATATTTTATGTTTCAAGTTGATTATAAAATATTTATGATTTTATTCAAAATTATCCTCATATTATTTAAGTGGGGACAGCGAGAAGTTTACTTCCCGTTCGTCCCCGTGGGGACGAGCGGGAATAACCCAATTTGGTCCCCCTTGGTAGCCCTTAAAAAACCTCACCTAAATATGTACTACTTTTTGAACCAAGAAAACTAACAGTTTGCAACTGCTCTCCAGTAGGAATTGTCCTAAAGAACGGCATCGAAAACATTTTCACCAATACGGATTGGCCCTCCTCATTGATAGCAGCGTTCAAATCAGTTTGAGGAGATTTCAAGAAAATATCAAATACACTCATGCTCTTGGACATAGCTAGATCCGTCGCGGATCGGCCCAGGAACTGTGTCATCGGATCGCAATTGTTATCCAAAAGCAACTCTAATAGTTCATCACGAAGCTGAAACAACGAAAATATGTCATTCATATGACATTCTCTCAAATATTTTTGCATAAATCAAAATCAAAATCAAAGTGCTTTATTTCCTTTAGACCTTACTTTTTTCCTTTGCTTAAATAATAAAAATGGGAAAGAAAGTGATCACTTTGATTCATTGTTCACTTCAATCTTTTTAAGGTAAAGTAAAGAAGCGAACAAGAAACCTTTACCTTGTTAGCTTGTTAGTTTTCGAGTTGGAGCAAAACTCGTCCCAAACTTTTTTGTCATCTAGATAATCTGATATTTTATAGTAAGCCTTTTTGCAAAGAATATTTTTGACAATCTGTTTAATTTATTTATAGATAATTTTTGCAACTTATTTGGAGTTTTGTTGTAGAAGCGTAGGTATACATTGCCCTTTAAAAGATGCATTAATCTTTTGTAGCCTAGTAGTGGGTACAGTAAGTTTATTCTTATTTCTAGTATTTATATTATGTATATCGCTATTTTTGGCGAATTTATTGATATTTTTATTTAAAATATCACTGTAGCTCACTGAAAGTTGTGCACTATTAAGGTAAACTCACACCTAGACAATGTAAGTTTACCTTCTTTCATTTCATATCTTGCTTTCCTCTTTCCTTTTGCCCTACTCCTACATGCCAGATAAATTATATTTTATCGTGTAATTTCGTAGCACGTGCACGTAAGCTACGAATCGGCGTAGCAAACAAAAGATTTCAACGCGCACCACATAGGTACATGAATAAACAACTAAATTTTTAATATCTCTATTACAAGACGACGACGTACTTACCTACTTACACGCAGTTTCACCTTTTATGTATTTATGATATAAAATTCATATATTTTTCTTTACTTTCAATGTAAGGTGCATTGAATGTACATTAACTCTTTGAATGTAAATTAACTCTTACTTCTTTAAAAAAAATATATGTATATATATATTTTGCCGTGGAAGGCGCGGCGCTACAATGCTGCAATTAAATTGAGACACGTTTTCCAAAATAATCAACAACAGCTCAAGATGGAAGTTGGATACTGGCCACCTCATAAGAAAATCTTGAAAAATCTTACCTCTTCTTGAAGGCTAGTTTCAACGCTCCTCGACAGCACAACATGTAGCAGTTTTGGCCCAGTGCTAGAGGTTTGAAGTAAGGGATCTAACTCAATTTGGTTTAAATCCTCCTTGGACCATAGCCGGTGATCGGCTTTGGCTCCGCATTCTAGCAAAACTCTTACAAGTTCTAGGGTATCAGCTGTAAGTGGTCTAGAAACTGCCAAATCTAAGGCCGTGTAGTTATATGCCTGAAATTAAACTGCATTATTGAAATAAGGAAAATCACCGAAATCTAACGTTGGTTGGTAAACCATTACGAAGTGGCGATCACACACAATAGATGGCCATAACAAAACTAAAGCCACCAAATGATAAAAAAAAATAGTGATTTAAACAAGGTTTAATCATAAATCCTTACCAATATTATAAATGCCAAAGTAACTCTGTCTGTCTTTTTGTTCGTCTTTCACGCCTAAACTAATGAACAGTAGTGTAGGCACATAGGTTGTCTAGACCGGGAGGAAGGAAATCTAGTATACTTCTTATCCCGGTGTCATGTTGCCGTTATAGCTGGTTTACACTTTGTTTAGTGCAAGTGCGAGTAATAAGTGATTAGTTAACGTGTTTATTTGGTCTAAAGTGTTATGTGTATTCAGAACGTTCACACAGTGTTTAGTTGATTCTGCAAGTTCAAAGTGGCTCTGTCGTCGGTGCGATATGGAGGACGAACAGTGGTCAGAAATAAGAGAAATTTTCATAGATATAGTTGGCGTTATCGCCTCGGAAATTGAACATGAATTGTTGGTTGAAATTTAAAGACCTAAGAAGTTATGGCAAAGAAAATGGATAAGCAGAAGATCTGAGTGTGGAACTAGTGTTAAACTTTTTGATGAACTGATTAAAGAGGAATGAGAATGTCAGAAGAGAAATTTAATGAATTATTGACTTGTTCGGGCGGCGCTGCGAGTGAGGGGAAAGCGCGGGTGTGCGGGGGTAGCTACTTAAAATTAGAGACGGCTTCTAAACACTTCACTTCGCACTCGCACTTGCTACCTGCACTTACCACTTAACAGCGTATGCGTTTACACGCTGATTTTACTACACACTTAACACTTGCACTTGTCACTCGCACTTGATACTTCACAAAGTGTAAACCAGCTATTAGATACAGGGACACGCAATATAACTGTATAATTTTTTTTTATGTTATTTTAATGTTATAACAAAATTAATAACGCTAGGAACCAATTAAAACTACTATCGAACTCATCAAAAAATATAAATGGTAAATAACTTTATTTTTTAAATTAAACTAAACTCATCAATCGCTTAGAGGTTTCGAAATAAACTAACCTGAGGGTAGACCTCATTAACATCAGCTCCATAATCGACTAATTTCCGCACTATTTCGGTGCACCCCGATGCGGTCGCAATAAACAACGCGGGCTGAGGGCATCGCACCAGAGCGGGCCTCGCACCGTCATACAGTAGTTGCAATATTGATAGTTTTATTTTTAACAAACTAAAATCAAGAAAAAGTTGAGGTAAATAAATAAATAGTGCCAGACAATCCACAGCATCACCTAGCCCCAAGCTAAGCAGAGTATTTTATGGGTACTAGATGACTGATATACATAATAAAATATGATTTCATATATCATATATAGACCAGAGCACCCTGAGCAAATATCTACAGATCGTACAAATATTTTTCCCGAGGCGGGAATTGAACCAGCAAACTCCTGCGTTGCAGGCGAACCTTCGCCCACCGCGCCACAGAGGTCGTCAATTCACTTATTAATATTATTATCTTGGAATTGTATTTTTTTTAGATATTCATTTACTCACGCTGCGAGTTTTATCTTCTCAGCACTTCCCAATGAGCCGAACTCATCTCTCTCCGCATTCTGCCAAATAACATCTTTGCTAGGCCTCACCCTGCTCTTGGCATTTTGTAATATTAAAGCAGAAGACCTTTTTTTTGGATTTTTTTCTGGTGTTTTTGTTTCCTCTATAGAACAGTCAACTATACTCGCCATGTCCTGAACGTCAAAGAAATAAGGAACCGTAGCGATGGCGCATGGCACAGAAAATAATTCTTTTATATTAATCGAGTATTCAGTATTAATTTTAAGATACGCCTTCTTCTCGTCTGAATAAGGTCCATCACTGTCTTCCCCTTCGTCTTTCTGTGTTCCTACGTCTACTTTCTTATCTTCAAGTAAAACTTTTGGTTGTCTTGTAGCAACCAAGGCAGAAGACGTTCTTAAGCCTGGACTTTTGTTCGGAGGTATCAAATTGGTACTCGGGATTGTTGAGCGATTCATGTGCCATTCTTGTGGAGTATCTTCTACAGAAAAAGAATTGGTTACAGTGCGTACACAGAAAGATAATTATTATGATCGTAATAACGCTGTACCTGTTAAGACCTGGTGTGCTGGGGGTGGCAATATTGCTTGAAGCATGTTGCCAGCTGGTATATCGTTCTTGGCGCAAGCCAACCGCAACAAGCATACGCCAAGAGGTGTGCAGCAGTTGTCGTTAACGTTGTTAACATTCGCTCCAGCCTCGACCAGAAAATGGATTATATCCACTTGATCACCGCACTGTTTGATATAACATACATTTGTTTTGCTTAATGTTGTAACACATTTCTAAAGTTAAAGAGTAGATTATTTTACAGTACAGAGTACCTGCAGTTTTATATATTTAACTGAAAGTTAGCATCATATAAGTTTTAGTCTAAATCCACATTAATTCATGTAATAAACGTAGAGTTATATGTAGATTTTTTTAAAACTTACAGCCGCATACATAAGAGCAGTATTTCCTTGACTATCAGAAATATCTGGGTGCACGTTGCATTTGTTTACCAACTCTGTTACATGGGTGACATGTCCCAAGTAACTCGCCATCAGCAATGTTCTAGACAGAATTTGAATGATTAGCTCATTGAAATAATTACAATTAGGTAATCAATTAAAAATTGTACCTAAACTACTTAGAATTATTGGTTGAAAAGCATCCGTTCCGGTCCGTTAAAATAAAATTCAGCAAAAGGCCTAGTGCTATTCAGTAATGCTTATTCACACAAGACATGGTATATAATGCATTGATGGAATAAGACAGTAGAGCTGTATATCTCGCTCGAGTACAGTATAGGCAGGTGATTTTATTAGGTTTAATACTACACTTAACTAGTTAATTAAAGTGCAATGCGCTGCCTGGACTGAACTAGGTTTCGTAAGAGACGATGGAGGACGGGCAGTAGCTTTCTTCCGAGTATTTTAACAATTAAACTGCGATCAGCAATCCGCCTGCCAAGCGTAGTGATTCTGTCAAAACCCTCCTGATGCTGAGCATACCAGTGGGCTGGTATGCTCAGCAGTGAACAAGTATGTACGCTGATCAGATGTTCGCCCAAATACTACGGGGGTGAAGTAGGCGGTGTATTTAAATAGACGAGACAGTAGCTGTGTTTAAAAGACAAATCATACCTGGCGTCGATTTCCTGTTTCCCTGCTTGCTTGAACTTTGATCTCGGTCCGTTTAAAATATCAGCGATCTTTATGTTCAGTAGCCCAGCTCGTTGGTAATCATGCTGGAAGCTGTGTTTCATCATAAACGTCATCATCTCATTGTTGTTCCATGCATATATCAATGAAGGCTTTGTAACACTGAGTGAGCTCCCAGCCTTTTGAATTAAAATTATATTATTATTGTATCAACATCAACATCACCAGCCTATAATAGCCCACTGCTGGACATAGGCCTCCCCTGATGAGCGCCATAGATGGCATCATTATTTGGGGGTTATTGCCCATAATCCCCACGCTGGGCATGCGGGTTGGGGATCATTATTTATTTATTATTGTATAGTTTGTTAATATTTTTGCTTTTTGGCCTAGGCAAATACCCCTACAGAGAGCTTGCTACCTATATGTGCTATAGGAATATGAGCACTTCATAAAAAATTTACAAATACAAAAAGTAAATATCAATTATTACCTTATCCTTAGCCTTATGGTTAAAATAAACTAACAAAATTTTATTGAATTTAGCGTTTTTGAATGATAATTTGATGGTTAAATCTTGAGCTAATTTCTTTCAAACGAACCGTCTACAACTTTATTAAATTGTATAGATTGGAACTAAATAAAAAAGAAACACCTCTTTGTATTTATTTTTTGTAAACTCTTCAAGAACATGAATCCCTCCTTTGTAATATGCATCTTCGAATAATTTCCTGTGGCACAGGCGACTGGACACATCCGTGCAGGTCTTTGGGTAGAGTTTCGTCCATTTCTCTGATGCCGTTTTCGGCTCCGCTCCAAATTCCTTCAGAAGCTCTATAGCACTGTTCACCTCGTTTAGCTACGTAGAGTAGAGCAAGATGTAAATGAGGTTAAATGTATAATAAGAGTTAAATGAGGACCTGAAAACAGCTTCATATCTCGGTGACTAATACGTCAATTACCCTAGTGACCTGTGCTCCTGGTTTTTTATAAACCTATAACAGGCACCAGTCTCTCACAACACAGGTTAATTAATAGTTACCTAATCTGTTATTTTATACTCTCACCAATAATATTTGTAACTACAATAGTCACCTACATTACCTTTGTGAGAGGAAATAAACTTTTTATCTATATACTAATAATATAAAGAGGAAAGATTTGATTGTTTGTTTGAATTGAATAGGCTCCGAAACCACTGGACCGATTTGCAAAATTCTTGCACTATTAGAATCCTAAATTTTCCGTGATGAACATAGGCTATAGAATATTTTCAATACAGTTAGGGATCCGCATGAAAAGTTCAATAATAAAACCGTGCGCTTATTTTAAACTTCTTTGTTCTTATGGTTAGGTTACGCTGCTTGCTTTTCTCTATGGCCAGTGTCAGTTATGGAGTGTTATAAACTTCACAATTTGTCACTATGGTGCTCAGAAAAACGATTGTCTTTCTGATGATAATGATGATTCTTCTATGATCGTTTTTCTGAGCTATGGTGCGGGAGGCAAGTCAACTGTCAAAAAATAAAGTCAACGTCAAAAAGCCCAATTCTGCTATAATAGTAAGGGATCCGTATGAAAACTGTGGAAACCAAAGTGTTAGTGTGCATAATTTCTGAAATTTTTGTTTAATACCCGTGCGAAGCCGTGGCGGACTGCAAGTTATGACAAAAAAGTGATGAATAAAATGAAATTTATTTTAATAACGACATGAAAATGATAAAGGAAATGAAAATGATGTTATGAAACTTATATAAAATTATAAAATATGCATCATCATCATAGTCCACTGATGGACCTCTAGGCCTCCCTTTAAATATGCATGATATGTGAAAAAATATCACTGTTCAACCGCCCAGTCCTACCAAATTTTGAAGATAGTATGTCATACACTGACTTAGTTTAAACTTTAAAATAACTTTTTAAGTATCATTGAAAATTGCCAAGCATTCTAACCAGTAAAAAAAAGTTGATAAGTGAAGGAACCTTTTAAAAATTTAGAATTGGTGATCAACGAACAACGAAATAAGGTATGTAGTAAACACAAACGTTGCGGGTTCGATTCCGGACAAATGTTTATTTTTATTTATTTATTTACACCTACAGCTTGTATCCGAGCCGCCAGAACAAATCGATGCCGGTCGACACAGGCCCGCCCTTCTGGACTGCTGTAGAAGTCAAAGGCCACGTTCTGCGTCGAAGGCCGCCAGGCCAGTCTCACGAGCTGCGTGCCCCGCCAGAGGCCAACGTCTTCACGCAGGCAGGCGTGGGATAGAACCCCTGGGCCCCAGCGAATGTCTTCGTAGAACAAACCCTGAAATCACAACTTGGTAGATGAGGACAATATGCTAAGACTAATTGAAAGTTGTCGCATTCCGCAAATTAAAAAAAATATAAATTTCTACACCGACGTCCTACAGTATCTATATCTAAAGAGCTAAGCCATGTTAAAGGTGGTCGCACATATCTGCCACTAAATAGCATTGAACAGGAACCGTAGTAGTTTTCGTTTTGTACCATAAATGAAACTTATAAGTACTACTAACAACGTCATACTAACTTTAAAATAAAAACTTTAAAAAGCTACTTTTACTTAAAACATTCAAAGTTCCAAGAGTTTACAGCTGTCTTGATTCAATTACGTTTTTTCTTATCTCTATTTTTTAACGAATGTTAATTTCAGACTAAAAAAAGTTAGTAAAGTTGATTTATTTAGTGCTGTCTTTTATTCGGGAATGCCAGCAGGTAAGCGGAGACACTGTTGCCGTGTGGTGCCGGCATAGAATTGCACCACCCCCCCACTCTTCCCGTGGGTGTCCTGAGAGGCAACTAAGGGAAACACACCGAGGGCGGGCAGCAGCGCCCTCTGTAGAACAATTCCACCGAACTGCGATCCCCAACCCGCATGCCCAGCGTGGGGATTATGGGCAATTACCCCCAAATAATGAATAATGCCACATATGGCGCTCATTAGGGGAGGCCTATGTCCAGCAGTGGACTATATAGGCTGATGTTGTTGTAAGCGGAGACACGGTGGTCAGCATCTGCGCTACAAGGATGTGTTTAAATGACACCTCTCGTTTGGAGGAGCAGGCTTCCCAAAGGTCACCTTGGCGATCTACGATCTACACCAACGTTAAGGCATTTGAGAAAGATCGCCTCGAAACAATAGACGCGAAACGCCGACTGAAGAGCGACCTAAGCTCTCCAAATCTTTTTAGTAACCATATGGCATTGGGCGGTCTAAGAAATCTCTCAGTCTACCTACCGCTAACGCTGTCACTTGTCAGTACTACCAAAAACTAAAACTCACAGTGAACACATCGCCATCCGGATACGACATGGCCCCGTAGCCGTGCAGCTTATTGGCGTAGAAGTGTCCCTCGTAGGACACACACACGCCCTTCTCACCGCGGAACCGCGAGCGGTATTCGCCGACACCGTGCATTGTGTCCCGCAGAAACTGGCCGCAATACCACTCCAACGACTGGAAGGTTACAAAACCTCTTGTTAATCTCTGTCCAAAGATATAAAATTAAATAAATAATGCCATATAATCCACACAGCATCATCTAGCCCCATACTAAGCAGAGCTTGTGCTATGGGTACTAGATGACTGATATACGTAATACAATATTATAATATAGATATTTTTTATTATACATAGTAAACGACCAGAACACCCTGAAAAAATATCTGCAGATCGTACAAATATTTGTCCTGATATTATTATAATTGCTATAAAGGTTAGGTTATAGGTTAGTTGCATAAATATTTTCGCTAATTCTTTTGAACGGGTCGACCTATTTCTGGACCTGGAATTCCTAATTAAATTATAGTTCAGTACAAGAATAATTATAATATAACAAAACATTAAAAATGCATTTTATGTACCGTAGCAAGTAGAGTACGTTCATGCATAGCAAATCGAGTGAAGACGCTACGACGAACGGGCAGGGCTACGAATGTAGCGTATCTACCGCGTAGAGAAGTGGTTACCTTACGTAGCAATAAGGTCAATGTTTGGGATACGAGTATCCCTTGGAATGCTATCCCTAGTGAAGTATTTGATATTTTAGTTCTGTCGTGTCGTGTTATTCCACGGCAGGGCAAAAGCCTCTCTGATCCCCCCAAACTGTGAAGTATATATCATATCGTTATAATAACTAGCAATGTAAATGGCTAGTAAAATTCACACACACTGCTAGTCACGTTTTTGGGTTATAGCGTTTTTTTTCCTAAAAGTTATATCTACATAAATCCCTGCCAAATACGATTTCTACCTTAAACAAACCGCTTAGTTCTTAACCAAAACTTTATTAGTTTTTTAAATATTCAATGTTATCTGCATAACTACCTCAGCGCCTTCCCAGTGATTTTCTTCCATCCCGTTCTTCCTTCCCTCCTCATCAACATCTCCAAAGTAGTACTGCTTGTAATGCCAAATGTTATCAGAAATTGTAGGCATTGGGCATGGGTCAGGCGTGGGCTTCGTCATAGTTTTTGGTTTATAAAATGAAATGGTATCAAAACTTGATATTCCGATTAGAGAACTAAAAAGATTTCCCGTTTCTGTAAAATTGTTTCGTGCCGAAAAACGTGATGTGAATGTGGCTGTTTTGTGTATGTTCTTTCAAAAGAAAGTGGTTATATTCTCTTTGAAGAAGAAATCGATGCCACAAGGTGTCCACAAAATAAATAAAGTTCAGTATGATGGATAGCATGGCAACCGCACCAAAGTGCCGAAAACATTATTCCAAGTTGATCATAAAAACATCATAGGAACATAGGAACATAAAGTTTATCCTTCCTTACTCTATGGCAGAAAGTTTATAAGCAACCTCCAAACAAAACCTCTTTGCGCTAATTCGGAATAAAGACAACCATGGAGTTATTGGTAAAGGATTTATTAATATGCTTCTAATGCCGGGATTATAGGGTTTGTTGGTTTGTATTTTCAACAAAACGGAAGACTATCAACTAACTTCAAGTGAAAATATTTATCTAGCGTGAGGTACTTAGGTATCCAGAAAGCAAAGAAAAACATGTACCTATATTTGTTTATTAATAAACTTTTTTATTATAAAACTTAAAGATATTATGATATTATGATAATCTTTATCCAAGTTTTTTCACCTAAGCTAAAATGCAATTCAATTCGTAGGACCAATAATCAGCAGTAGACGAAGTCAATAGATAAGGTCCTATAGTTTACTTATATTTCATTCAAGTGTTTGTTCTGTATGTTCTAAAGGTTATTAGAAACACGAAAAACATTTCGTTCTTGTCTTCTCAAAATACGTGTATTCCTGAAACAAAGAAATATTAATAGATAATTACGTTTTATCTAGGAATTTGTGGTGCCCAACATGATTTTATATAGGTCCGACACGTCCGACACCATATCTATTTATTTATTACGTGACGTATATTGAACGGAACTCGAAGCCTCTTTAACATCGAACCTCTTTTAATTTCAAGTAATTTTAGTTTTTACTGCAAAGTAGCGATTGTTTTTCTTTATGGTGTGTATTTACCACTAACAAAATAGGATAATACCTAATCCTTGTTAGATATCTTACTCTTTAACAGTTGAAATCTCCTTATCAGATGAACAGATCATTCATGTTTCTGAATTTTTACTTCACTGCGAGAATCTAAAACCACTGTAAAAGAAAACGACGTTATATTAAAACATTGTGTTTACCAGTAAGAACGAAGCAGCCAGCAGAAGACACTTATGTTTGGGTTGAACCGCCAGATCTGGGATCTGCACGTTGGTGGTGAAGCTCACCAGCTCCCGGTCCCAGCCGTGGGTGATCTTGCCCACCTCGCGGAGAGAGTCCGCGGTCAATATCTGGGAAAAGAAAATTTGCGTTTAACTTAAGTTACTTAGAGAATCTGAGATTTTTGTTATTTTATTAAAGTGCGCTCGCTCTCTCTAATCTAATCTTATCTCTTTTTTTGAGATGTTATTTAATTTCAGAACAAAAATCATCTGAGTTCGCAGTTAATGCATGCACTGCCCAGCTTCAGAGGTGCCCGGTGCACATGCAGATTACGAGTACACCAGAAAGAGGTTATGAGCGTAGATTGGTGTGTGACCTCTATGAGAAAAGCTCTGAACTAAAAGTGACATTTATATCTCTGGATCAAGTTATTTACTGGCGACCCTACCGACTAACCACGAACTGTTGCAAAGATGGTTGCAAACAATCTAGCTCATCCGATCCATATTAATACTAGTCGGAAGCAACTCCAGGTTTGCAATAATTGCATTGCCTCGCTGTAAGGCTATGCTGATGCGCTGTGAAAAAATTCTCTTGCCAAGAGTGATGTTTACAGCAGCCCCCATCCCCCCTCCATATTTGGAGGTCGCTTTTTCATTCTTGTGAGGTAATTTTGAGCTCTTTGTGATGCTTGGTCCGGATGCAATGTTCCTTACCTTAAACTCAGACAGCATCAGCGCGCTACGCTTCAGCATGGCGGGACCCTCGATGACAAAGAGGACCCGGTCGGTGGCATCCCGCACGCGGTACACCGGGACCATCCAAGTCCACTGCTGCTGGATCCTGCCCACGTAGTCGCCTGGCGGAGTCACCACTTTCATCTCCTGGAAGAGACAACGGGTGATTTTTTTATGTAAAATGTAGGCTTCTTCGATGAAAAAACACTTCCGCTCCCACTGAAAAACCCAGCAGCTTTATTAACTAGAATAACACACTGCTATTGATGCGCCTGTTTGTTTAGAACTTTACTGACGCTCTATTTCACGTCGCGAATTTCTGTCCTTTACTTAGTGTAGCAAAATGATCATGAGCATAGTAAATTCTTCAAAAATATATCATAGTTAAATGTATGTTGAAGTTGAACGAAGTAGAAATTCTTCAAATGCAAAATTAGAAATGAACGCTGAAAAAATTTGTATAATTTTATTTATTAAAAAATGTTGTGAAATTTGAGTCATGTAAGGATGTAAGTCATGTCTTAGTAGACATGGCTTCAAATAACGAGATCGTAGTCAACCACGCAAGTCCTTACCTGTAGCCTACAAGGAAAGCAGCAAGACGACCCCGCAAGGCGCCTCGTCAGCACCATAGCTTCTTGCCTGGTGTTGTCATGTATACGCAAGGTGAACGCTCGCCCGCTGCCGCAGATGCAGCGCTGTGATTGGCTAGACGTCTCGCTGGCGATGTATAGGGCTTCTCCATTTGGGATTCGGATGATGTACCGATTCTCTGATTCTATTTTGGATGTTACTGTGGGAATAGTAGATCTCAGCAAAGATAACATCTATCATCTATCTATCAAAACATAAATTGAAAAAGTGTCAGTATATTGTTCCCAAATTGCGAAATTATTTATCAATACTTACGAATTATTTTGTATTCGCATTAAGCCTCCAGAACCTAAACTTAGATTAGTTATGAACAAAATATGATGCTATACTGTTACAAATTGTTTAATAATCCAATAGGTAAGTAGGTACTATTGGTAGTAAGTTTGTTTTATTTGTTTCTTAAAACACTTTTGGAAAGGTTTAGGAAGGAGGAATATGGAACGTAGAAGAATAAATATGGGAACCACCTAATGAACAAAGGACTTAACAATTTTCCTCATCTGAATACAAAAAGTAGATAAGACCATACATACGATCATCAAGCTCCACAGTCTGCTGGATGAGGAGACTAGAGACGCCGATGAGGAAGTCCAGTCCATGCACGGGAATGAACTGCCCCCGAGGGTTCGACCGCCAGTCCAATGTCGATACCGGCAGCTCTGCTCTGGTCCTCCCTAGTAGAATACACTTTTAAACGTATACCACCAAGATTTTTCGTTACTACTCCTCGGCCGCTGCTCTACAAGCTCTGCATTCTTGTCATGGGTGCTCCATATAACTAATATACCTACCGCCTCGTTTAAGCCGCTTCACACAAAAAAAAACATACGCTTCCAAATGCCTTTTCTACGTATTAGATACGTAGAAAAGGCATTTGGAAGCGTTTCATTCTCTTATCATTTGGTAGCTTTTGTGTCTTTGTTTAATTAATATTAAGAGTCTACAGCTGGAGACTTGGATAAACGATTTCTTACACCTAATCAATATTATCTGATAGATGAAGTTTATAAATATTTGCGGTATATTAAATAGAACTGCATAGACGATAAAAAGATACTTGCATTTCCTAACAATAACACTATAATAATAATTAATAATCTACCACTACCTAATTGAATTAATATGTAAGTATATTTCAAAAGCAGTATTAAAATATGCGCTAAACACTTATTAGCACAGAATTTCACATATTGCACTATATTTGTAATATCCAATCCAATAGACTGCAAAAGTCTACTTACCATTATTATTTGGCTGAACACTTATCACTAAATCCGGTTTTCTAGTGGTACCGTTATCTGCAAGTATAATTATACCGATATTTAACACCAGACTTGTTTATTTTAATAAGAAAAGTATCTGCTTGAATATCACCATCTGTTACAGCTAAATTGTCAAATCCGTCCACATTCCCGTTCGCACTATCTGCCATTGTGGCTTTAATATTTCACTTTTTATTTTGCAGTTGTGTAAACTTGTTTATTTTGTTGTGTATGTCGTGACACTAGATTATCGACGCATTTACCTCAGCACTTATCGTGTTATCGATATGTTATCAATAATATATATATTTATAATATTGGTACCTTTATCAGTAGGGGAACTATTCTGTCAATTGGTAGGTGTTTGTTGAGGTGTGCATAATGTTGATGTTCTTTTGAGATGTTGTTCTTTGGTGTTTAAAATTCTCATTCATTTAACACTAGACTGCTCGGTAGTTAGGTAGAGAATATACATAATGTATCTACGTACTGACGTGAACAATTCAAATGTACTAAAATAATACGGCAAGTGACGGCCGAAGGTGAGGAGAAAAAGTAAAAATAAAACAAGACTGTTATTGAAAACCATTAAGGTATATACTTGCGTGTAATAATCGATTAAAGTGATAACAATCAAGTTGTTAGAGTAACGGTAACAAACTGCGCAAGTAGGTAAAGTTACACCGATTAAAGTTCTATCTAAGTTATTCTAATATTAATTGTAAAATGTTTAGGTTTTACAGGAAAATGATATTCCATGACGATATAAAGTGAATCGAAGCCGTTGTTGGGAAGACAATATAAATGTGGCGCTTCTAACTTGTGACTCAAGCGCAAACATCAGTCCGCCATTTTGTTATGAATGCCGAAAAAGTTATTGTCCAAGTATAGTCTAAAGTTTCGCACTTAATTTATTGATTTCGTCATGGGGCAACTTGCCTAAACATTTGCGATAATTCTAACGACCTTTTCCCAATTTAAAATGATAACAAACAGCTATAAAAATAAACAGTTGGACATCTCGAGGCAGTTGCCTATCCCATTATTAATTTTGATTCTATAAATTTTTAAAGTACGTAGGTAAGTGTTACTTACGAGTACATCAAGATTCTTATAAATAACACGAATATATCATAAATATTAAATACTTAACAATAGTAAAGTTACCATCTGAATAAACAGTCCCATAAACTTTAACATCTATTCCTGCCCCGATTTCCAAACTTCCTGATTGTTTCGAATAATGATTCGCCAACAAATACTGTAATAGCAAATATAAATACAACGTTTAATACGACAATATTCAAATTACATTTAACAATTAAAGCGTAGAATATCGCGCAAGTAACAGACTAGCTCAATAACTATTTGATCTATTCGTCAGGGTCTTTGGCTGGTTAGACCCGTACGAATAACTACAAGTTATAACTAGTTTCATTTAGCCTAACGATGAAATATTTATGAATATTAAAGAATTACAAAACCAATATGAACGGATACTTAATATGAAAGTTTCACACGATCATTTAAAAATGCCAGGTTACCACCGCGGTTTTGGAAAGTTTCGTTTTGATTTATCGTTGTATGGCGCGTTGCCAGCCTGTGTTGAGCTTGAGCGTGGCTGGGAGGCAGGGGCTGGCCTCGCACTCCCCGTCCAGCTCGTCTGCCAGGTTGTCGTGCAGCTCCCTGAGGGCCATCAGCGCGGAGCGAGCCGCGCGCTGGCACCCCATGTCACCGTCGCAGGTGGAATCAGCTTCAGACAGGAATACCAGGTCACAAGTTGTAGGTGGAGCTTCGCCCTGGATATGAAATTTTTAGGTATGTTTAGTACTACAACTTGGTGGATTGTGGATGTCCATATTATTTGTATTAGCAGTCCGCCCCGGCTTCTCACAGGTATTTAATAAATATTTGGTTGGGTCACATTATTGAAATTTACAAACCTAACATTTTTGACAACATTCTATGGCCTATGTTCATTAGGTATAATGTAGGATTTGGTGAAAGAATTTTTCAAAACAGTCCAGTAATTTTTGAGCCAATCAATTCAAACAAACAATCAAATCTTTCCTCTTTAAAAGAATAGTACAGATATAATTATAATTCGAGTGACTACGCAATGATGAAATGCGCTGACGTTTAGTCTAAAAACTGCCCCACTCGCACACTTTATTTGGGCAAACCTAACATAGCAAGCTGCCTACGTTCTAGATTAGCCACTTTCTCATAAATGGTTTATTTTATGTATGTTAGATTAAGGTATATATTTTATATGAGTATTAGTTTTTAAGTATTTTCCAATCTGTGATAGACTAATGTTGCCTGAAATAATAGAATTATAAATATAAATAAAAACGCAACCGCAACCAAAACCAAAGACAGTTGGTAGGTCCAGTCCATGAGAGCGGATTTTACACATTTCAGGGCGAGTGGTGGGTGGGCCATAGAACCAAGTCATTTCGTTAATAAAATAGAAATTCAAGGAATGCAATATCTACTTACACAAAGGTAACATATTTGGTGCAGGCTGCAGAGAGGCAGGAACAGTTGTCCGCGGTCCCCGGCAAGCATGTCTACGCCGCGGCAGCGCTGCACTATCTTTGTAAGCACCGGGCATGAGTCATCTTGAGCGCTCACTGAAAATAAATCAACAAATTAGATTAAAAGTCTAAGCGTATACGTAGGTGTCATTGTAAATATGTATAGAATTCAATTGTGTTTCATGCATTATTGACAGTTTAGTATTAGAGTTATCATTACAATTTAGTGTACGTAACTCTTACTATTATTGCTTTGGAATAATCAAGAAGATGTTAATGGATTTCGTAACATTACGAACAGGAGTTTCATTCAAATATACTGATTGGATTACAAGTTTATTTCAGAGAGAGCTTTACCTGTTGACATTACTGGTACTCGGTGTCGGCCACTACCTCCCATGTATCCCTCAGAAAACTGCTCTTCTACTTTTCCGTTCAAGTAATGCCCAGCTCCTTGTTCATCTTCAAAATCATCGTTCTTATCTTCCAGCTTATTAGAGAACGGTACTTCATTGTTCATAAGTTCCTTCTTTACAGCAACTCTTTTCTTTTTAGTTTCGTCAGTAGGTATTGGGGATAAATTGGTATTTTCAGAGTTCTGCGTCTGGAGGCTGTGTTTAAATTCTTTCAAAGCTTTTCGCATTTTTTCCAAACTGTAAGCAGCTGCCAAACGAGATAGCAACTTTTCCTTCATTTCTTGTTCTTCTTTAGAATCTAGGTCGTCTGCGTTTGCAGAAAAATGTAGAGCTTCATCAACAATTAATCCCTCCATACTCTTCAGCTTTTTGTCCATAGTGTCTAATTTAGAGTCGTTATCTTCGCCGGCGTTCCTTTTGTGTTCATTGTGAATCGTAACAGCCTGGCCACTTCTGCCAAGTTCAATGTCAGTCTCTTCACTTGGCTTAGGTTTTATAAAATTTCGTTTCTGGAAATTATGTCGGCGAAAAGAGTTCAAGGGGTACATAACTTCCTTATTGAACGTATCAAAGTACTGCTTCCGGAGTTTGTCTTGGGTTTTATCGCTAGCTTCTATGAAAGAAACTGGCTTTTTAGTTCTTTTATCAATACCGAAATAATCAGACCAGTCTATGGATTTCTTTTTGAGTATAATAGGTTTTTCAGACTCAGTGTCTTCATGTTTGTTGTCGTGGTCATGTTTGTGGATATTACCATGTTTATGATCGTGATGATGATCATGTTCATGCACGATTTCAACTTCCTTCCCAGATATACCAGGGTGGTGCATGTTATGCCCATGATGCTCGTGACTGTCTTCATCAGGGATAACTGTATGATTATGCTCATGCGAGTAGTTGTGATTTGCGGCAACCATTGGTGGAGCAACCTCGTGAGGGCTCTCAACATTGTCACTGCTGCGTTTCACAGGGTTTTTAATAAAATTAACGGTTGATTCACCAAATATTCTCGACAAATCTTTGATGATTTTTGGATCAGTCCCGGAACTGCTTCTGAACGACTTCATAGCTTCCCGTTTGTTTTGAATAGGAGTCCTTTTAGTTTTTGCAAAATCATAAGGGCCACTGCTTCGTTTAGTTACAGGGAACCGTTTTTCTATATTTTCGTAGGTGTAGGAATCATCATCCGCAAGATCTGACAGAGTGTCATCGTCAAGAGGCTGGAATGCAATGGAATATTCTTCTCGCAGATCATCTTTATCGTCATTGCTCGGTTCAAACCCGTTATACGTACTGGGATCTGAAGTTCCAGCTTCAGGTTTTCTATCTAAGTAGTCGGGACCATCCATATTATCAGAGCTTCGCTTCCGCTTGAATGCAATCGGTCCCCAATTATCGGGGTAACGTTTCTTGACTACTTTGTCTTTGTAAAGTTTGACCACGCCTTGAGGAACAGATTCTTTTTGTTGGTGTTCCTTGTTATACTTATATTTTGACCAGAGTTGTCCTAAGAGTAAAGCATATTCGGCGTCTTTTTCATTAATATCTGCATGTTTTTCTTCATCCAGTTCATTTTTGTCCATGAACAGGTCACGTAGTTTTTCATCGTGCTGAGCTCGCTCTCTGAAAGCAGACTCTTGTTTTGGGTTCACTAATTCAAAGCGTGTGTTCTTCTTTTTAATCACTTTGTACTCATAAGATTCAGGCGCTCTTTCGTTATCTTCGAGAAGCTTTACAACGTATCTAGGGTTTGGTTCATCCTCTATGTCTTCTACATCTACGCTATAGTCAGGTTCTGAAATAGAATAGCTTATATTAAACTAATGAAAAGGATCTAACCAGTAGCACGTAATATAATAAGTTAGGTGCATATAACGAATTAAGTAAAAGCAAACCTGACAGGTTTCATTTTACTTAATAAAGGCAAAAGTGAATGTTCGTATCTTGAAGATAGAAAGTACCTGGGTATCCCTGAGGAGGTACAAACTCGTAAAGTGCGTCATAGTCATTCGGCGGAGCGAGAGGCGGGTGCATGCGGCTCCGCTGCTGACGCCTCTGCAGCGCCTCCAAAGCACCTCGCAAGGACGACCCCCCGCGATCAGCGGAGCACCCCACCACCGCTAGCAAGGCTAGGCATAACCACGTTACACCCATCTTGGGAATAAAGTTGAAGATTCTGAAAAAGTTTTAAAATATTTTGCAGATCTTTCTACATAGTTTATCTAAAGATCTGAAAAAAGTATCCATCCTATCAAAACCTAACCAAGACTAACATAACCGGCAGTTAAACCACTCTACAGTTTTAGTGATTCATAGAACATTACATGTCAAAATAATACATAATCGATCATGTAAAACGAAGAAAAACGTCATATCGCACTAAAATGGAACTTTATTAAGATTAAGATCACGTGACCTGTACGCGAGTTACTTAAGGAGTGACCTTTGAGTAACCGCTGCTTACTTAACAAGTAACAACCTAAACAAAACCAGATACTTCATGGGAAAATTGACTCGTTTACTAGATACCTACATATTTGTAACCATCAAACATAGAACCTAACTAATAAGTGCGAACGTTCGAATCAGAATCAATAACGCTTGTTCTTTCAAAAACTCTTATAAATATGATTGTTAGTGGGTTAACTGCGAACCTAGTCTGTGTTAGAAGAACACCTACGTAACATTGTTTAACGAGGGACTTTTCAGGTTGAGTGCTGCTCTCGTCTCGCCCGTAAGGATTTCATACGCACACTACGGGCGACAGCACAGCAAGTTGTGCGAAACCAGAATAAAAAGACGTGCGAAGCCGCAAGTACCAAGTTGTTTAAAAAGCTCAAAAATTGGCAAAAAAATGCTTTCAAACAAATTATTAGACGAAATTGATTGTCAAATGAAAGATTTATATATTTACTAGCTAGCTACCCGCTCTGGCTTCGTACAGGTCCAATGCTAATATAAAACATTTCTCTTGAATCATTATATCTATTAAAAAAATACCGCATCAAAATCCGTTGCGTATTTATAAAAATCTAAACATACATAGGGACAAACAGACAGCGGGAAGAGACTTTGTTCTATGTAGTGATTTATTTAAAAAACAGTATAACATTATCATTAGGTACTGTCTTTTTAACCCCATAAGATGGTAAAGCGAGCATATCAAAATGGCCAACTGGTAAGGTCTGACATAGCGACAAAGTACATTTAATATTCATAACATAAAAATGTCGCTGAATTATGAGTCTAGAAAATGTTATTCATGTTTCTTTTGACCCAAAAATATGAATACGTGAACGAGTATCCAGCGACCTTAGGACTGGACAGAACAGTCGACTTTGTAAACTTTACTTCTACTTATCTGATAATTCATCAGCATTTTCCAATGTTGTTAAGATATTTAAATGTTAATAAAACACATTATTTGATATTATTCAAAATAAAACTATTCTTATTTAGTTTTACATTCATTTGTCGTTACTTTATGCTGTTGAGAAGTAACTTTTCTTTGATCAATTATTTTTTGGGTTGGTTCTTAGCTTACCCCCCGTTACGTAGAATTTTTAGACAAAATCGACAAAATGAAGATAGCACGCGCTTTTATAATAAAAACACAAATTTAATTAAAACTAAAACAAGTGTAATTAAGATACTTTGAACTTAAAACATATTCCGATTTCTTATTTAGGTACTTTTTTCGTATTACTTTTATTTATATTACGGCAGATTATAGGTAGAAATTACATGAACCCTGTAAGGGCGTGGCATAATTCTGAGTTCTTAGTTTACAATTTCATATTATTAATAAGTATTTAAATGTTTAAGATCGGTATAATACACACAATTTATTATTATTATTATTATTATCTGTAATACACAGGCAGCTCTTAAGCTGATGTGTGCATATCTTAGTCCTTGTCAGTGCACTTCAAATATTTGTCCAGTCTATTTTTAAAAGAGTTCACTGAGGGGGCACTGATCACTGACTCCGGCAACCGGTTCCAAGTCTTCACGACGCGATTCGGCAATATGTGCTCTCTTGGTTTGCTGGTACTGGGCCCACGTTGCAGCTTCAGTGAGTGTCCTCTCAGAATTGTGTTAGTGTTCATAGTGTATAGTTTCTTTGATAAGTCAGGTATACTGTAGTGGCTGGTAAGTATCTTGAAGGTCTCTATTAGGTCTCCGCGCTCTCTACGTTTCTCGAGGGTGGTTAACCCTAGTTCTTGCAGTCTCTCCTCGTATGCAAGTAGTTTGAGACCAGAGACCATTTTTGTAGCTCTTCGCTGCACTCTTTCCAGCAGGTTGATGTCCTTTTTGAAGTAAGGGCTCCATATCTGGAAAGCATACTCCAATAGGGGCCTCAGATATGTCTTGTACAGTTTTAGAAACAGATCCTTATTGATGTGTGAGAATGCCTTTCTTATAATGTACATTATAGAGTTAGCTTTTTTCACTGTCTCTACAATATGCTCTTCCCATTTTAGGTTGCCTGTGATAAGTACTCCAAGGTCTCTCTGTCTCTCTACCTTTTCGAGCTGAATACCATTAATTAAATAGTTACATTTTGGGTTTTTGCTTCCAACATGCAACACTGTGCACTTCTTTTCGTTGAGTGTGATGAGCCAGTCTTGAGTCCACTGGTATATCCTGTCTAGATCTTTTTGTATGATGTTTTGGGTGAGCAGTGGGTTTCCCATGATTTTAGTATCATCCGCAAAATTTGTAAAATTTGCAAATTTGTAAGCTTATCATATTTTATATGTCAAAAAATATTTATTTATAGGTATTATTAAGTATTCAATTAAATATAATTATAGAAGCAATTCAATGAATGTCCAGAAATTTAAATGTCAATGAAAAAATTATTTAAAAATTTAAATGTCAATGAAAAAATTATTTTAAATGTCATATGAAGCATGATATGCCCACCCCTGTCAAACATTTTATGCTAGATAATAAAGTCTATGTTCTTAGTAGATAATTGTCTTAATCTAAAATAATAATAATCAAACCTACTTTACACCTGTACAGGTTTTGTCATTAAGGAATTCAATCACAGTGTAGTAACATTTTCGTACAAGTAATAATTTTAATCTTGACTTAAAAATGTTGTCAAGTTTTTCATCTTTTATATCAGCTGGCAGTTTGTTATATATAGTTACTAACCTAGATTCTGGGCTCTTACTTACTATTTTTAGGGTTGAACATGGTTTAATTAACATATTTCCGTGGCGTCTATTATATTTCTCATTTTGTTCTGATTTAGATTTGAACATGTGTCTGTGTTTTCTTACAAAGAGCGACGCTTGAAGTATGTATATACACGGAAGGGTTAGAATGCTTTTTTCTATAAAATGTGGCCTACAGCTGTCACGGGTTGGGATATTTACCAGAATGCGTATACATTTTTTCTGTAGAATAAATAAGTCAATGACATCCACACTTTCACCCCACACAATAATTCCATAATTAAATAATGCGAAAGCCTGGGCATAATAGGCAGAAAGGGCGGTTTTATAATCTGTATTTGATTTGAGAATACCGAGCGCATATACAAATCTTGATAACTTTGATTTAATACTTTCAATATGGGATTTCCAGTTAAGGTTGCTGTCTATTGTGATTCCGAGTAATTTAAAATTATCTTGTTCTTTCAAATTAAGGCTTTTTTCAAGTGTAGTTAAGTTAAGTGGTTTTTTTTGGTAAGTTCTAAACTGTACCATTTTAGTCTTATTATAATTTATTTCCAGATTGTGGTCCTTTAGCCATTGCTCACAGTCGCTTAAAGTAGTTTTGATATAATTTATGTCAATATTTAGTGTGCTACTAAACAGCAAAGAAACATCATCTGCATATAAAACACAGGGAGTATTTATTGATTTAGGAAGGTCATTTATATAAATTAAAAATAGGTTGCATCCAAGAACGCTACCTTGGGGTATTGATGAATTTATAGTAATTATTTCAGAGGGTATATTTGTCAGTTCATGTGTTAATTTGTTAAAATTGTCTATTTGCACAAATTGTTTCCTGTCGCAAAGGTAGGACTTAAACCATTTGTGAGCTAATCCTCTAACACCAATTCCATTCAGTTTTTGCAACAATATCTTATGATCCACCCTGTCGTAGGCTTTTGTCATATCAAGGAAAATTCCGATGGCATATTTCTTGTCATTCATGCAATTATATATTTTTTGGGTGTAGTTACAAACGGCCAGCGTTGTCGATCGATTGTCCCTAAATCCAAATTGGTTATTGTCATACAGATCGTATTTTTCTAGAAATTTTATTATTTTTATTTAGATTAATATTATTTTGAAGATTTCTCCAGCTTATCTTTATTTACTTTTATTCTTATTACGGCAGATTATCTTTGCTGAAGGCAACGCTCGATACAAGTACCGCTTGAACAAAGCCTCGGGTAGCAGCTAGTATTTTATGAAAGTCTATACGTTCGACGAGATAAATAATTCACAGGATGTGTCAGTGAAGTCATCGCACGCAAATCGTATTATCGTATCAGGGCAATTCTGACTTCGCCTAGTCAAATATTGGAACGGGGATTATTTTTCCCTAAGTTCACATGCAAATATTTATGAACGATTACTGTGCTAAAATTGATGAGCATTAAAAATAAAGCCTTGACATCAAATGGTTCACTCATAAATTTTTAGGCGCTGCCTTTTTATAATGAATTAAAACAAAATGTTAACGGGCAGTGAAAATTGTATTAGTGATACACTCACATCTGAATATCTGGGTACCTACTACGAAAAACTCTAAAAATATTAATTGAGATAGCTTAGACAAAAGCTAGTTGGTCTCTTTTAGCTTTTTTTCATAAAATTATAAATTAAATTTTAAAGTTATGCGTTTTTTTTACTGTTTTTGACACCATGAACGTCGTGTTATAAAGTCCTACATGGCTGGGTACACAAAAAAATTTTACTGTTCACTTTTTATACGCTTTGTTCAATAGCCACCTGACTTCGTCACCAAAGAGCAATAACCACTGTATACAGCATTTTCCTTGCGCGACGATGTTGAAGATGTAAAATTAAAATCAGTCTTTATGGCTCATGATTTAATAATGTTATTAGTTGGTAAATTATTATTAAAAAATCTAATTAAGACACTAAAAAAATAGGTACGCTATTGATCTGCAATCTCGACTAGTCTTTTTCTATCTCAGGTGAAATTTCCTTCCTATTTTTGGAAAAGTGCCTATCTAAGTTATTTGTGCATAATTAAACCTCAAATCATGGAATATCGTACAAATCATTAGAAAGAGATAAACATGTACTTACTATCATAAAATATTAAAGAATAATTATCGGGTATTTATCGCGTAAAATAAAAACAAAAGGTACGCGATAAATACCCGATAATTATTCTTTAATAATGTCAACAAATCGTAAAAGGTTTAAAAAGTTTTATCATAAAATAATAAATGGGTTTTATAAAACAAACAACGTAGTCATCTGTAAAAAGGTATGTCAGATGTTATGCGAGGAACTGGCGCTTTCAGACGATTCTGCGAATATCAACAAGTTTTGGGCAAAAATAGCAAGTACTTTTTGATTTGATAAGGCACTGCCAGCCGATTATTTCGTCAGCAAATGCTACCTGTAGCAAATTTGTATAATTAGTTTGTTACATTATAAATAAACTCATTATTTTTGATCAGAGTCTAAGGGACCGAATACATAAAAGGAGTTTAAAAACTGTATTTTAACAATTAATAAATGTATGAATGCTATATGTGTTGTACTTAAAAGTAGGTCGGTAAGTACATAATGATATTGTAGATTTTTTCTTCTTTGAGTAGTAGATTGTTAAAATAAACTATAGGTACTATTTTCGCAAAGTAATTTAAAGTTTTACTCCCATAAAATTCTACATCAAGATAAACTTTTCTGAAGAAAATGTTCACGACATTTTAGGGTCAGCTCGGTTTCCCTAATGTGATTCGTAATTTGTGAATTTTTCCGTCCTCCATAAATGGAAATTATGGGTCCGTGGTTTTTGTGACAACAGAGCCGCAGGGTCGGTTATCCAATTAAATAGGGACCAACAAAACATTTTTTTGAGTTGATTACAAGATAACGGTTTATTTTTCGTTTTAAATATATACATTTTAAATACACGTTACTAAATTGTTCCATTTTCTAAACATCATCAGCCTATTAGTCCACTGCTGGACATAGGCCTCCATTTTCTAAACATATATTTGACTAATGTATTTTGAACCGTGGTTTGTGATACTGACCAGATTTTGTCTAAAAACGATGCGTTGGTGAATTAGCATTTTTTTATAGGTACATATGTAAATGATAATGTCTAGCTTTAGTCAAGAAAGACAGTATTTATTATATTTCATAATTATCGTAATTTATTGTTCCTGTCTTTAGATTCCTGTACGTATTTTTCAAGTATAAGTCGGATACAATTAAAATATAACTAATGGCTCAACTCTCCAAATTGGCTCACAATTTGTAAACGGCTTTTGGAAAATATCTAAACGTTACCCTATGTTACGTAGTACCTACATCAATAACACAATAATATTCAATAAAATCATGCATTTAGTAGTTAAAAACCACTCTGCAACATCCGTTCATAGCGGAGTAACCAGAAAATGAAACAATACGCCACCGGTGTTCCGCCATTGATGAACTTGAGAAAAATCTACCAATAATAATTTCAAGCCCCGTGAAGCACCTTTGAAACCGCGTTTCAACCAAAAACGTATTAAGTAATATTAAAAACCTCACTATAGTGTAGTCATGTATATCTTTACTATAGTACCTTGTATACCAAGGTGCAGAGCGCGATAGTCAAGTAAGTCAACTTTAAAGAGACTTGGAACATAAGTGTATGCAGCGAACTACGAGTATAAGAACCTTTTAAGTGTAATAATGTTAGATATAGCTTACCTCACTGCATCTAAACCGGGGAGCACAACAAAGCACAGCCTTGGTAAAACGTACTGTCCCTTCAGCGTTGCGGAAACAACTGGGGACCAGCCTGAAAATATGCGCGGTACGATGCGCAGTAACCTCTGAATAGGAGCTTATTTATGGAGAAAGCTGGCTGATTTATATACCGGATGGTTCACCTGTTTTCGAGTACTGTGTCGGAAAATTTTCGTCACTGCCGGATGCCGTTTAAAAAGCTAGACTTTTGGCTAGAAATTTTACAGAGGACTCGGGGACGGTGTTTTATGAAATTAACTAAGGGGTCTATACTATACGAACGAGTTTATGTGTGAAACGTTATTGATTTTGGTTTCGAAATTTCCAAACTACATTATGAATCTATTTCTTTCTTTTTATGTTTCCCTAGTACTTCAAAGTGCCTTTCGTATTTAGTAATATCTAAACCCCATCGATCAGAATGCTAGCTGTTGTTTTGTTCAACGAATTAGCATCGCCATCCAACTTGGTAATGCTGCCAGCTTTCTGCATAGTCTGCCTTATGCTGGCTTAGATTTTGAGGATTTTTTAATTGTGTTATTTTTTAATAATTACAGTAGGTACTGTAATTTATTTTTCTAATAAATGATTTTAAGCCACCATTGAGCCAATATTTGTCTAGACATTATGAGAAAAAAAATATCGTTGGAAAATCCTTATCCTTACCAGGTACACCAGCGAACCTGCTTTCTATGCAAATCAACCACCTATCTAAGATCCACCACGAGCAAGCTAGCACTAGAAGCACGACCAGGTTTCAGTTTCAGAACCTATAAGAATGGCACGAAGGGAACCTTCGGGTGGAGGAGGGGCAGAGGGGGGGTTATATAACTCGATCAATAGAGGGGCGCCCTCTACCGCCGCCATTTTATCGGGAACTACACGACATCATTATGATCCTCTTTGTTTTATTGCAATATATACAATGTTTTTTATGGGCGCTGAGAAAGGTGTTTTATGGACGGTTTGAGAAAAAGTGCTGTCAATGGGAGTAAATATCTTTTCCACTAGTGTTTATGGGCTTTTTCGTTAATGGTTGGGTTATACAAAAGTGGCCCTGACATTAACGCAGCCGATCCAAATCGGAAGCGTCCCCGCGCTTCCGATATGGATCAGTTGAGCTACCTGTAGATTGTTTGCAACTGTCTCCAGTTAGCTCAATTGTTTCAATTGCAAATACTAGTAGTGGTTATTTAAATTTTTCCATTTGTTAATAATTATACATAATATTCTGACGAAGACTTTATATCAAATACCTTCTGCAGATCTTCGTACTACTAAGATCATTACAGAGCTTTGTCTTGTGGGAATCGAACTCGCACCTTTCCCTAGCCCATCGCCTATATGCTACATTGGTGATTCTCATATCCAATAGAATAAACACCAAATGGTAGCTACAGCGTTATTATGCGCTTCAGCCCCCTAGCAATTGTTCTCTAGGGTAGATTAGACAATATCATCACATCGCCATACATTACGTACAGTATTGAAGTTGAAGGAATGAGATTCAAATAATTTACGCATTCGATGACAAAGTGACGTAATTTTTCTCCATAAACAACTATAACTGTGTAGGCGCCTATAAAAAGTGGATGATCCTACCGTTCGGCGCTTTGTATCACATTCACAAAGCAGTACGATAATAGAACTAAACATCTTATATATCCTCTGTGGCGTGGTGGGCGAAGGTCCGTTTGCGACGCAGGAGGTTGCGATTTCGATTCCCGCCTCGGGTCATATATTTGTACAATCTGCAGATATTCAGTTCAGGGTGTCTGGTCATTTTATATGTACCTATAGTAAAAAATATCTTGTATATATATCAGTCACCCATAAAACAAGCTCTGCTTAGCTTGGGGCTAGATGATGCTGTGTGGATTGTCCTGCATTACTTATTTATTTAATATATAGAATATAGGTAGGTACATAAAATATTTGAGTACCTAGGTTTCTAAAACACATAGGTTCGTAAGAAGTGGATTACCGTAGCTTTGTCTGCGGTAGTTAGGATTACAGGCACGTGCGTAGGCCGATATTGTCCTACAAAGACTCTGGAGAGAGACCCTAAGTGTGTACAGTCAAATACATAAGTGTTAAGATGCTTTTCACTTGCTGGCGTGCGAAAAGCAGCTTAGAAAACACGCGGAAAACGTGGATAAATAGGTATGCGTTCAGAAATTAATAATCTTTAAGTACTTCGATCTATTTATCAATTTAATCTGTAAAATAAAAAATTACTAAAAGCTTTTTAAAAGATAACCCAAGAATTCCTATCTCAGCTTGTCTTTTTAGATCGACATAAGTCGACGTAAAAAATTTCACTACTTAGCAGCTGTTTTAAGTAAGCAGACCGTTATGAATAAGGAGGTTAGAGTCAAGCCGATACCTATCATCTATTTAGATTTCTATTTATTGAGATAATACTGTCCTGTTTTCCGTTTGTTCATTTCAATACTTTACCCCACTAAAAAGAAACAGTAAGAAAATTTGGCACTCAATCGGGCAAAGAATACGATCGGTTCAACGAATATAGAAAAACAGCCTTTTCCAAAGTTATTATTCTAGATATACGATATCGTTTTTACAACGCTTCTGTAATCGCCTGTACATCTGTAGACGGCGGAATGCCGAGACTCGTTTTAATGAAATTGTTCTCCCATCTGGCTTTATAGCCTGAATTCTTTGCAAATCAGTTTTCATCTAGACTATTCGGAATTATCAACCAAGAAATATTTTATACTCATCCATAAACAGTTGACCGCTAAGTCCTAAATTTCTTAATATCTTATTAATTTTATTTTAATTCTGGACTTAGGATTAAAGATTTTATTTATTAGAGGCAGGAAGTTGCGGGTTCGATATCTGCCTCAGAAAAAATTGTTTACGACTGGTGTGCCTTATTGCAAATAAATAATTTGCCTACCCACTTTCTCTGCGGTTAAAAAATAATTGATAATCGGTAGGTACAGTGCGCGTCAGAATTAAGTACCCCCCCTTGACTACATAATATTTACGACTACTTCGAATTCCCTTGTAACTTATCACAATTTTTCACATGCAAAAATTTATTAAGCCGCCGCTCAGGATCGAGCCACCCACCATAACACTCAAAGTCTGAAATTCCTAACAATAAACAACTATTGTGTCCCACATACATTGAGATAGGGGGGTACTTATATGTGACGCGCACTGTACATTAACAAAACTATTTTTCTTGTACATTCTTTATTCACTAAATACAAAAAATCAACGTCGTCAAGCGCTTAAGGTCCCTAGACTACACAAATACGGTCGTACGTGTTCCTAAAGTAGCTTACGATGTACGTCTAAAAATAAATAAGATTACAGTTAGTTCTTATAATATCAATGGCAAACAGATCTTTTTGATACTTTTCTACAAAAAACACTACTTAGCTAGTTAAAAACATATAAAAACTGATCTTGAACTAAAAGATGGAATACCACTGTGTTTTTGTAAGTAAAAACTTAATATAAGGGGCAAGTCTGCACCATCTAACCTGTATGCTCTATGGCACTTCTTTGACTATGTAGGTATTACAAAATATCACTTTCCTTTGCATTTAGCTTAGAGTTTAGTCCTTAAACATAATCAAGACAAAGCATTAGAAAGGGGATAAGCTTCTAGTCTTAAGATAATTCTGAATCTTTACTACAAGTGAACATTACATTGTAGAAAGCGGGAAAGTGTTTTGATAGCTTTCTGAAAGAAAAATCGAGTTGAGAAAAAGCAGTTTGCTGCCGAATCAAAAAGCAATCATTTTTTAACGTTTGTCCGACGCCCGCGACCTTTCCTTTAGAAAGCTGTCAAAATACTTCTCTGATTACAAGTCGACCACTGTTTCACATCCTATTAACTGGAATTTAAGATAAAGAAATTCGAGCACGAAACTTAAAATTGAAACAAAATTATAGAATTCCTAAACAGTCATAATTTTGATTACATTAGGTACTGCGTTAGAAGCTTCATACTATAGCAACCAAGAAACTGCCAAAAAAGTATTGAAATCTTAAACTAGTCCGTACTAGATTTAGTACAAAAACTATCGCAGTTCGAATTAATAACAAACAATGTTCGTTGCCGCTCATAATCATACATTTTTTAGTAAATAGCTAAAAGCTGCGTTCTAGTTCCCTAAGTTCAGAACTCCTGTTCCGGATCCTCGGCATCAGCTAACTTCACGAGTCCTATGAAGCTCTTCTCGGGCTGCATCAGACTGTGCCGGTCTCCCCCCGTGTTCCTCACGGCGAGCCTGTCTCCCGCCTTCAAGAACAGGGCTGATGCTGAGAAGCAAGAGTTGGGCTTGTCCAGCCGCTCCACGGAGTGTGAGGACTGGGCGCATTGGAGGAGGGTTTCTCGACCTGACGATGAGAGAGTGACATTAGTGCAGGTTATTGAGATATTTTTTATGGAGTTCGGGAGTTGAAAGTTCTGTGAACTCTTGTGATCTTTATGATGATCAACGTCGTTCATGTAGTGCCAACGAATGGTGCTCAGAACCTCGCACCGTTCCAATCCTCACTTCGGTGAGCACGCGGTTATGTATAGCTCGGATCAAAATCGCTCACTTTACTCTCGCGCGGCGTAAACTAGCGCGGTGTTTTCACTTCTGTTCTGAGCACCATTCGTGCCAACGTTGTAAATTTTTGACAAGTGTATGAAGAAGAGTGTTGCGGAAAAAGTCTGAAGGGATTCTGGTGTAAAATAAATGATAAAATTATTTATTAAAAATAAATTAGGACGAATAGTAGGTACTTTATGGGATAAGACATTGTACGTGCCTGAACTAGGTAAAAACCTGTTATGTAGATTAAAAATGGGATAAGATATTGTACGTGCCTGAACTAGGTAAAAACCTGTTATGTAGATTAAAAAAATTAAAAATAATGGGCCCTACATAAAAGCAATACTTTGTTTCAAATTACTTATGCTAAATTCGCTTAACTACTTTTAATATTAACGGTGCTTACAATTTCTGGCCTACTTTAGAATAGTCAATAAAATTTCTGTCTCATCGTTTGACATAGATTGCAGAGGAATGCTCTAGAAAACTAACAAAACGAATTCAACTCACCGTCAATTTCAGCATTCGTCCTATGCAGAACCCAGGAGATCACATCGTGGCTGTCCAGGTAATAAATCTGCAAGGGGGTTTATTGCCCATTAAACCACAGAATAACAGGTAAAACGAGCTAGGGTAAAGGCCCTTACACACTATAACACTAGATCTGGGTAAAGACGCGGACTGTTACCGCGGTCAAAATCGCCAGTGATTCTTGGCTACTCAGAGAGATAATGGTATTGAGTACCCTATACAAAAACCGTCACTTAAATTGTTTTGAAAATAAAATACGACTTTAATAATATTTACAAAGAAAAAATATTAATACAAAAAAAAAAAAAAAATAAATAAATGAAAGCGTCATTAAATATTATATTTAATGACGCTCAAACGGCGTCAGCCCATCACCGAATAAAAACGTATCGCCAGAACGGACCAATGTGTGCATCTGCATTAAAATACTCGACGCCAAAGCCGGTCCATCGTAAAGCCCGTTGACATAGTGTGTACGGAGCCTTTATTTGTGTTTTATTACTTAGTAACTGGAAATCCTGCGACTTTATTTGTTTAGTTGCGAATATATATATGTATAGCTTTAGAGGAAATGTTCTGATGTCGAAGAAAATACTGGTTAACAATGTTTAGGCTTGCAAATTGGTTTGTATTTCAAAGTCGCTTTTTGTTTGTTAGTATTATATTTTAATACCAAGATATTAATGAGTCCAGTACCTATACCTCTGCTTAGCTTGGGGCTAGATGATGCTGTGTGAATTGTCCGGTATTATTTATTTTAATTATTTATAGAATAAAACAATCTGTTCCACTTCACTTATCGTCACAGGGGAATAAGCTTGCTTTTAGAGAGCCTTATTAGAATTTATCGTAAAATGGCTCCATTTTCCGCACGCAGGCTCTTAGGGAAATGTTCGGAAAATCTTTTCAGCTTCGAATATATTTCATGGCTCCAATTTTCTACGAGAATAGACTTTGGCAGACGTTGACAGACAGGCATAATGTTTGTTTTAGTTTTTATGTATATTTGAGTTTGTGTAGGTGTTTTTTGATTTAATATGCTGCTCGTAAAATTTAATACAATTAACGGTATATATTTTTGCGGAAAACACTATATTCAAGAAAACAAATTTATTTAAATTTATTTCAATATTATTATTTTTTTTTTATATCCGCCTTTAACTTGTTCTGGTACTTTATGTTGTACGCAAAAGTTCGTAGAGGGTCTACGAACCGCTACGAATCACGTAGCTGCGTAGGCTCTTTGTAGATTTCCTTTGACTAAGGTCCAAAGCTCAAATTAAAATTTGAGCTTTGGAAGACTCTAGAAGGCACCTTAATATCCTTACGACTGGGTCCTTCCTTACTGAATGAGACCCAATTCCAAATAATAAGTGCTGGTGCTCACGCGATCGTTGACGTTCGACGCTACGAGTAATCGAAGACCACTACCTATTTAGAAGGTTCTGGATTTTTCCATGCGGGTTCAACAGAAGGAATTACCTGGACATAGACAAGGTAGACCCCCGTGTGGTGGACATGGACGTGTCCGTTGCGCGTGAGGGTGGGCCTCGGGTGTGGGGACGCGGCGGTCCAGGGGGCCGGGTACCACACGTCGTGGGGGGCCCCGTGCGCTACGCGTACTAGACCGTTACCTGGAAAAAATAATTATTATGATAATATTTAATAGTAGAATAAATACGTTGTTGTTTACTTAATTCTATATAGGTGTCCAATTTAGATTAAATTTTTTCATGTAACAAGGTTTCACGTAATAATTCAATTCAGTTCAAAAACGGTTACCTAATACAATAATTATATTATTAAAAAAAACATTTGAATATGACATGTATAGGTAACTTAGCCGAAACTAAATCTAAGACGACTTTGTAAAAACTGGAATTCCGAAAAGTGATTCCAATGATCTCTTTGGGTCCAGAATCCTCTATCGGCTTAGAAGAGGCGTTTTTTGCAGCAACGTGTATAATAATAATAATATAATACAATAATACTGTTGGTGCATCGAGGTAAGATATTGATATGACTTAGATCGAGGGCCTGATAAGGGCCCGAATATCTTTGAATTGACACACTGCGGAGAGCGACAAAAATGATTTGCAAACTGGTATATTCTTGAACATCGTTAGAATCTAAATTTTATTGACAAGCAAACACGAATCGCTTAAATATTTACACTAACTATTACATCCAAGAATAATACATTACCTATCAAACCCGTTCGATAGGTACAAAGTTTATTTTTGCTAAGTTAACAATGGAACTACGTACGTAGTAACAGCCTAAATTGACCTACACTCTCAGCGGAAATTTTCGGGCTAAAAGGGAAGTACCTTATTACAATTGTTCGTACGTAATTGGCTTAGTCAGCTGTTGCTAGGCAACGTCAAGGCCACTTTAATCGCTATAGTTCTCATTACGTAACATAAAATAAAAGATTAAAATGGGAATTTTAGCTTTATAACTAGCGTAGCTTTATAACTAGCGTTGTCGACTGTAAAATTTAAAATGGAAGGTAATTTTCAAAGACTGACGCCCTATATATTTTTCTCCTTCTTTATTATGATCTATTAGTTCACTATAAAGCTCCTCTTCCTTCTAATGTACAATCTATTATCTCCCTTGCCATCAAAAAATAATACTAGTGCATTATTAAAATATTTGGTTTTCCATGACAATAAGCGAAGTAAGTAAGTAAAGTAATGCCTAATATAGATAATTGTAATTTATGAAGGTTTTGAGTTTTTTGAGTCTCCCTAATTTTGGATATTTGTAATGTATCTACTTACTGATAAATCCCATGTTTACGAGTTAATATTTTTTGTTAGTTTTTATTAATTTTGATCTGTGAACTAGTACGTGAAGTTGGCAAAAGTTTCCTTAAAGCACCAAGAGGAATAAAATCGACTTAAAAAAAATCAAAGACATTCAAGGCTGGGCATGGGCTGGGCTTGGCTGGCAGGCTCTGGACTACACTCGTGAGCAGAAAAAATGACGTGGACGAAGAGTGCTCACAAATAATCTCTCAAAACTGAGTAATCCGATGTTTTAACGAATTCACTGCCCAGGGCAGCTGCACCACTGGCGCTTCACGGACGTGGTGGAAGACATTTGCATCGTCGTGGGCTATGACAGGGCTTACTTTTTAAACCTAACAATATTATGAGTAACTATTAGTATAACAACGTTAAAATTATGAAAATTTTTCCATAACTATTTATAATATCAAAGTGAATTTGCACCAATTATTTTGACTATGAGTCTATTGAGAAACTGTGAGAGAATTTAATTTTATTTGATAGGTACTCTGGTTGGAATCTTCCTTGTAGACTTATAAAAAGAAAATATATAGAAAACGCTCATAAAAAAACTGTAGGTAATTTTCACTCCAAGGAATGTTGCTTTTCTTTCCTTCTTTGTAGTCTAGCTTTCAAATTAAATTTTAGCAAGAATTTTTCTTTAATTTACGATGTTTTATTCCTTTATTTTTAGCATATAAATTATAACGTGAATTAGGTAAGTTGGTTTTGTATGTTATTTAATGCCATGATAGTTTTATGAAAGTTGAAATAGTATCCTTTGAAATTTCGTGATAACTTTACAAAATAATAACATATGTAGAGTAGGGTTTTTATTAGTTAATTTAATTTAAGTAATTTTTTATTATTAGTTAGTTATATTATAAAAAAAATCAAGAAAAACTTTACTTAATTGTTAACATAATAGTAGATTAATACAACATTTACCTAGAAATAAATACGATGGTAGGTACCAAATTAGATTTAGAAGTTTGCCTTTTTATAATCACTCCTTTATAAAGTAGATAAGGCTTAGAACTACCTATCTCCTAGCAAGGATAGTAAAAGAAAGGGGTACCCTAGTGTTTACATAGGTGCCTAATGACCAGAAGTATTTTTAGACCAAAGGCAGTCCCTTTGGCCTTTAATCCCTTTTTCAGACCAAAGGCTGTAATGTTCCTTTGCACGCGTGAACAAACCGGCCTCTCGTCTGATACCTAATTAAAATTTGACTTTGACTAAAGTTCACTTTCAGTTTGCCGTTCAGTTCTTCTCTTTACCTCTTAAAAGCTCTAGGTACATAAGTTTTATTATGTACTAGTACTCGAGCGAAATTACAATGAAATACATGCCAGTTTATGTGGGGTTTTTAGATTTAAAGGAAATAGGACGGAGTACCGTATTGGAGGGACCCAAGCATAGCAATTCCACAGAAATAAATATATAAATAATGCTGGACAATCCACACAGCATCATCTACCTCCAAATGTAAATAAAAAGACTCCCGTGCCTTATTTTTAAAGTTCTATGGAACCAAGTAAAAGCATCTGTGGTTATTACAGAGTGAGTTTTTAATTCTGTACCTCAAAAAATGTTGTTAAAATTAACCGACTGTAAACATGCCCAGATTTCGTTGTTTTGAATTTCTCAATAGAGTTCGAATGCGAATATTTTTTTAAATGGTTTATAAAAAAGCTCGAATGGCATGAGACGAATAAGATGAACACAAAAAAGTTCGAGATGCGTCCTTTTTTGTGTTGTAAACACCTAAGAGTTTTACTACCTACACAAGGAGGTCGTAAGACTCCTTAGTCTATGCACACGGCTCATACTATAAGTTTATTTAGCTGTTGTTTCTTTTTTTACCTTTGTAATGCTCGTGTGTTTCCGGGCTGAGGTGCGAAGTGTTCCCGTGGAAGTGGGCAGCGATGAATGGCCGCCTTTGCTCCTGGACAAGCAAGTAGCTTTCAGAATAAAATCAAAGACATACATACACATACATGAGTACATATTTAAGATAAAATAATACTTATTTAAGTATATTACCTAAATGTAGGTAATGACCAACGACGGGAACCTTAAGCTAACCCATTGAGTAGTGATTAGCGACACATTCGTGTCCCTTTATTCATAACGGTATGCTAATTTTAAACAGTTGCTAAATAGTATCACTATTCACTCTGACTGACGTCAATCGAAGAAGTCAGACTGAGTAACGGCAATGATTTTAGTAAGCAGACTATTATGAATGAGAGAGTTAGCTGAAAGCTTGCTCATCCATCGATAAGTCATCGATATCTTATAAATGTTCGAATAATATTCTTAAAGAACTCGGATTAGATGATGATGTGTCAAACGTTTTATAAAATAACACGATGAAAATCATTTTCATAAATATATCTATACTGTTGGCAACACTAAGAATAGGAGACGCTTTTCTGTGAATAAAAAGCATTTGAGCTGTCACTTGTCAACGTCAAGGGTCTACGCGAAGAGGAAGCGAGAGAAGTGCGCGCGAAAAAGACAGACGTCAGTTGACAACAACAACAACAACATCGTAGTTTGTTTGGAAGTGAAAGTGTAAACGTGAAAAAGCAAATAGAATGTATTAAACATGGGTACTAATGTTATTAATATATAATAACAAGCCCTTTCAATAAAGTTACCATTTTACTTTTGTATTTTGGATTGATTTTCTAATAAATCAGAAGTAGAAAAATCCACGGCAAGTGAAGATTCGGTAATGTATTCATATTTTATTATGATACCTGTTGATCAAGGATTTTCGCTCAAAGTGTACCTATCTAGGTACCTACAACCTGGTCGGTAACTGTTCAGTAAGAAATAGTAGTGAAATACCACATTGCACTTCCGTAGGTTTAAAATAACCTGCGGCGAATTTTGTCGATTTCCTTGATAAGTAACACATATTTACATTAAATGCAAGTAGGTACTTACCTACTATGTACTGATTGCATACCAAATTAAAGAAAAATCTTAGAATACATATATACATGTACCTACCTAGAGTTATGCTGAGTGTGACCATACCTATCAATAAAAGGTGCCTTTTCATGTCACAACCTAATAGCAGATAGTTACGATGATAGTTAAGATGAAATGCCAGACAAGGAATCTGTAACTACTCATGACATACCTTACCTCTTGTCCCATAGAATATTTCTAAGATGACACAACATTGAAACTTGAAATTAATCCGCTTACTTTAAACCTTACCAATATTTTCTATAAACCTATTTCTAGGATGTGTACTTATTGATATTTATCATACTGCTGATAAGATCAGGTAACAATAACAAGTTTAAGTTTTTGTTAGTATGATAAAAGTTTAAGAAAAAGGCTTGGATAAAATATCTATTACGTATTATTCTTTCAAAAGATGATCCTAACCTTATTCTCAAAATATTTACAAGCATTTTTTAGCTATTCTGCCACTCTGAGCAGAAATTGCAGGATTAAATTATGTATGTATTAATAAAAATAGTTTTTATTTTGAGAAAATCATCAACAGTAAGCCAAACAAGCAAAGTGATTCTTCTTAATTCGAATATGTTAAATGAAAAGAACTTTGGTTGAACGATGAATATCAAAATAAGTTTTAAGGTATCTCAAAGATCATGAATTACAAAAATATAAAATATACCTACTTAAAGGAACTTGTGCTTTCAAAAATCAACTAATTTCAATTTAAACTTCACATACATTATTATGTCTGTGCTCACTGAAAACTATTAGCCCCACTGTTGATGCTAACTTGAAAGGAATTACCATCTTTACTGTGTCTACTGTGTACCTAGTCAACATACATTTAAAAAAATAATAATGAGAAAAACATTAGTTAGAGATTTAAAAGCTATGATTTCTGCTATGCATTCATGGTAGCATTGCAAACACCATACAGGTATAATTATATTATGTAGAAACACCAACCTACTTTATTCCAAAAACTAAATTTTTGGGCATTACAAGCGTAATTAAAATTATTTTAGTTTAATAATAAGGGAATTGAAATCTTCTCTGACATCTCGCATGGGAGTATACTGTGCATTATCCCCCTGCGTTAACAGGCAAACCTAACCCAACCAGCCCAGCTCCTTGAAGTACCGGAGCAGGACCTTTGGTGATTGATATTTTGTTTATCCAAACAAAAAAAAAACACGACTTTTACAAATAGGTAGCTCTTACCTCTTTATATCTCTTATGTTATCTATGATAAAAAGAAAAGGTATCTGATAAATATTCTATACCACAGTCATACTGAAACTATAATTCTAAACCTTTACATCCTGCAAGCAGATTATTGTTACTAACCCTTAATGATGAAGGAATATTTTCAAATATGCACAAAAGTTAAAACCTTATTTTTTTTTTAGTTATTCATGCACAAACTGTGCACATAAATATCAGACTATTAATGTTATCGTAAATAAATATATAATGCTGTCCCGTCCACACAATGATAATAATAAAGAATATTCATAATGTTTGGATACTTTAGTTTTCATGTTCATAGTACAATTGTACTAGTAAATCTTATTCAACAAAAATAAAGAAAATTGTTTGAAATATCAATTCATTCGTTCACTAGTGCATACTTTATTCCTTTCATTCACAACTACGTTATGCGAATGAACTCTGCAGCTCTTTAAAAATACAAAAGAAAAGAAACAAAATAGAACGGTTAATAATATATAATTATTTTAAATTATCTTTGGTACAGTCCCATTTTTTTTTTAAATGAAAATATTATTAATCACCCAGAGCTTGCCTGCTAGAGATCTCTTCTAAGTGATAAGGCCGCCCATGGTACTTTTCTTATATAATGTCTTGTTTTGTGTTCCTTTTCTGGTATACTATTAAGCATTTTTGTACTGTACTGTATATTTCACTAAAAGGATTCATACTATAATAATTATGAAGATATAAAAGAAATCAATAACTTAGTATAACAACTTAGTAATACACTAGTTTGTTTCATGAGTAAAAGTGAGGTACTGACATGATGATTAAAGATAAAATAAAAGATAGCATTTAAATAAGATATTAATACAAGACCAAAAAGGTAGAAATAAGAAAATTTGGAAGCAAAATGTACGACTCCAAGTAACTGATCCACACTTCATGTTTACAAATTTAGATTGACAAACGTAATAATAGTTTAAATTACTTAAACTTGGTTGATACTTAATAAGCACATGAGTAAAGTAAAAGTATATAATATTGCTTGGTTATCTATATGTATAATATTTATATAGGTATATTGCACAATGATGGTACAAAATTATGACCAAACTTTAAAATTTTGTCGCTATAGACATGCAATATTTTGTTTATCTACAAAAATTTAAAGTAGCTTAAGTCAGCTCAACATGTAAAAAAAAAACAAAATATATAGGTATTTAATTAATGAAAATAAAATGGTTACATTTTATGAACTTTCTTGTCTTTCGTCAAATAATACAAATATAAAATAGGCATGTAGTAATTATACTCTACTCTAAACTTTAACTAAGAAAAAAAAAGATAATCTTTATACCTAAATACCTAACAATACCTAAAAAAATAATAATATTATACTTATACACTTTGGTCCGCCGCCGGGGGCCCGTGTTGCTCTATGCACTTTATGAAGCGTTTCTAAAAGCAATTGAAAATGTCTCACACAAAAGTACCACTATCACAAAAAAAAATGATATTGTATGTATAAATAATATGAAAATAAATAATGTAGGTACACAAAAACTGTTATAGTTGAACACTGCATAATATTTAGTTTTGTGGTCGTAATAGGTATTATAAACAGGAAAGAGTTTTATTTGGATTGAATAGGTTCCGAAATTACTAAACCAATTTGAAAAGTTATTTCAACATTAGAGTCCTACCTATTTTATTATTACAATCTATGATAAACATAGGCGATAGATTTCAAAAACTAAGTTATATTAAAACTCCAATAATGGAACATGAATAACATCCGGAATGCTATAATTTTATAGAGGACATAAACATCCACAGTAAAATAAAACTCCACATTACCATTATATCTAACTATTCTAGCTGTGTCACAAATAACCATAATTTTACTAAAAATACACTATAGTAACGCTAGCTAGACAGCTATGATACGCGAATTCGCTTTAAATTCCGAAAATATCGTAAACTTTCTTTATAATTTACTCCTTCTAGTTACCCCGATGAAAAAAGAAAGCTTCAAATGTATGTGAGTAAAAAAAAAAACCTTTGCTAAGCTGCAAGTTATTTATAAAGTGAAGAGTCCAAGAAATTGAGAAATATGGAAAAAGTACTTTTTGCATAGGTATAGTATAAAATTTTACTGAGTATGGACGGCTTACTAATAAGATCAACTCAAGACCTTTTTATGAGTATTATTATAATATTTAAAATAACTTCAAACAAACCTTATATAACATTAAAACATGCAAACCAAACTAATGTCGCTGATACATATAATTTATCATTTAATGTTTAGATATACTGCATTTCTCAAGTCAATGATATCATAATCATCACATCACCAGCCTATAACAACATTGTTATATAATATGATAATAATAAAGCCAAAATGAGATCAATATTAACCAAATAATTGGTAGATGGCGGTTGCTATTCTGGAGTAATACAGCTTTTCTATTGAATGTTTGCCTAATTTCGAGAACACCAGTAAGATGTTTAGAGACTTTCTAATCTTATACTACAGCGGTTAACAAATAATAGATTTGATAAAAATAAAGACATTCTAATGGGTAGTTTCTATTTAAAATTGTCTATAAAACAAGTAGGTCTTTAAAATAGTTTGTAGATGTAACATGACTAGGAAATAAATTAAAAACTTAAACTACATACTAAGTAAAGAAATGTACTTAATAATAAAGAAACAAAATAAAAAGATTTTTAGTTTTGCACATCTCTTCATAATATTCATTTATGTATGAACTAGAGGTTTGACTTTAAATATAATAATGTCATCACATTGCTCAATTCCAGTCGTAGTTATTATAAATTTCTGGTGCTATTACTAAAATACAAGAATTGTCCTCACAGAAAATTATCAGTACTAACTGATGTGCAATACTCTTGTCTCCTGTTAAACTCAATGTGTGATAGGCTCCCATCAGCAGTTCAAAAGTTAAATAAATGCAAGTTATGATGCCTTCCAAGTCACAATGAGAACATAATGATAAATAACAAAGATTTGCAATTGATCTGCTAATTTGAACACAACAAAATGAGATGATAAGTATATATTAAATGAACAACCGATCCCTCTTACAGTAATTTTATTAGAGCATAGAGCTAAATGAAATCTGCGCTACACCATTTTTTTATGAAACGCGCGTCATAACTATGTCTCGTTCATATTGATTGCACATTAAATAGTCAAAATCATTTGAATTTAGTGTATTATGTGATTACCTATATTATTAATTATATATCGTGATAATTATATTATATTATTATTGTTTTGTGGATCTCGAACAAAGTAAAATTAAAAACAAGGGTTAATTAAAATTAAAATTATAAAATTAATCATTGCGAACTACTTGAGATTTAAATAAAACGGAGTAAAAACATCAATGCGACGTGTAAAAATATCTGCTGTCGATTTACTGACCAGTGGTCGGTCCTTCCTTCCTTCCGGTCGGTCCAAACTAGTGAGAACATGCATAATGTACTTTAAGAGTACATTGTGCTAAGTAAGCGGTGTACTTATGAAGTTAACTGTGCTGCAACATGGATTATTGCAGAGACATCTATAGTCGAATTAAACAGTAATAGATTAACATTTTGGGATGAACACGAAAATACACTATTGTTAGAGGTACCTTGGAAGCATGGTAACTGATAACTCTAACGCTGATCGATCGCAACTGATTTATTTATTTGATTTAGATAATAATGAAGGTTTAATATGGAACAATAATTATCATGTACATATTGTATGTCGAAATCTATAAGAAACACTTTGAGTTTATATTAAATGTGGAACAACATGGATCACGTATGGAAAGATTTTAGGAAAACTAGATCGGTCTGACCTTACACATTGTACTCTGTACATCCTGGCCACTAAAAAGGAAATAATATTAAAGTGTTAAGAAATAAAGAGTGTTACATCAGAATCCATATTCGAATATGATTCTGAACAATACTTTATACACATATGTATGTATTTGGCCACTCATTAACAATGTAATGTGTAAGAACTGCAACATAAGAATTCAGACAAACTAGATTCTTCCCTGATAATGTACATCACCTTGTACTTCGTACAACGATAATTAATATAGCCAATCACATATCATTATCAACATGGTTACCAAGTTATAAAATACGAAGAATCTTCGAACTGATTTCTCTAAATGATAAAATAAAATAAAACTATTAAACACAGATTGCTTAACTCTATAATGGGTGTCTATAATGTGACTATTATGACAGCTTCTAAATGTGCTATAGCTGTTTAGTATTTATAAACAATTAGCTCAAATACTTAACTGAGCTCGCACAATGACACAAAGTTTAATTCTATTGGGGTAACCAGTACAGTAGAGTTACACTACTCTTTTACTAATGTTCGTCATAAATAATGTAAATCACTATTATAGGTACATAATTACCATTAACGATCGCACTGTCATAATGGGGTTATTGATCATTATGATCAAAGCATTCGTTATTGTTTTTAAGTTGCTTAAAATATAATAGATAATAGTGAATACTGAACATGTATAATATCCACTTAAAATACAAAAACATTGGTATAATGTATACTTATGGAGAGATCCTATTCCCATATTTTGTAACTGACGAATTTAATAGTTGAAAATGAAGCAGCATCTAAAACCCATCCGTTTTTTTTGGAATAAAATATTATCAAGTGGATATAAATAATACTATTATGAATTTGGTGGATATAAATAATACTATTAGTATTGTGAGTTTACCCGATTACGAGGACTCAAATACTCATAAAGAGTTTGCCCAATTACGAAGACTCAAAAACCTGTTTGTGAGTTTGGCCAATTACGAGGATTCAAAACATTAAACTAGGTCCCTCTGTAAGTGTTTGTGAGTTTGCCCGATTACGAGGACTCAGACATGTTAAACCAGAAGCCACTGCAAATGTTTATGAGTTTGCCCGATTACGAGGACTCAGACACGTTAAACCAGAAGCCACTGTGTTTGTGAGTTTGCCCGACTACGAGGACTCAGACACGTTAAACCAGAAGCCACTGCAAGTGTTTGTGAGTTTGCCCGATTACGAGGACTCAGACACGTTAAACCAGAAGCCACTGTGTTTGTGAGTTTGCCCGATTACGAGGACTCAGACACGTTAAACCAGAAGCCACTGCAAGTGTTTGTGAGTTTGCCCGATTACGTGGACTCAGACACGTTAAACCAGAAGCCACTGTAAGTGTTTGTGAGTTTGCCCGATTACGAGGACTCAGACACGTTAAGTAGTTTGCCCGATCACGAGGACTCAAATGGTGGTAAAGTTGGTAAAAGTAAAGGTTTATTATTTTGTTATTTGATCATTTTGAATAAATCGATGACACAATGAGATTTTACTGTTTTAACAGAAATAGCTCAAATAATTTTAAATTATAGAGCCTAGATTTAGATTCAGATTCAATAACTTTATTTCTTTAGGATTATAAAATAAGCACTTAGACAAGTCAATTTCATACAGTTAACTATTATAACAAAAAAAAAAGATAATAAGATGTTACTGATTTCTCTTCACTTAATTTTTTTTGTTCACTAGTGGAAGAAGTGAAAAGAGATCACTAGTACATTCATATATAACTTAATTATGTGTCTAATGCAATGTTCGTTTTGCCTATCTAAATCTAACTTTAATGGGATTTAGATACATATCCTGGCTCTTGTTAGTACAATGATGCAATTTTCTCCACGTTTCTGTTATTAAATGTTCATCAAAACACTAAAATACAATAAATAGTTGTTAACTTAATGATTAAAACTCTACTAACGTTTTTTTTTCTCTTCAGACGCTGCCTTTCATAGTGACATCTTTGATTGCCTGCTCACCACGGTTCACTCCCATGAAGAGGATGATAATGATGCATAAGTCGCGAAGACAACACTTCTCTAGTTATCACTTTAATCATACAATATTTGTTTTTATAGCGAAACATGCATGGGGACATACATGTAGTATCTATCTAATGGCCGAGCGACCAGGACTGAGGACAGCCCCGACCAGGACTGAGGACAGTCCCGACCAGGACTGAGGACAGTCCTGAAACGTCAGAATGCCGACTGTTGGCAACACTAAGAATAGGAGACGCTTTTCTGTGAATAAAAAGCATTTGAGCTGTCACTTGTCAACGTCAAGGGTCTACGCGAAGAGGAAGCGAGAGAAGTGCGCGCGAAAAAGACAGACGTCAGTTGACAACAACAACAACAACATCGTAGTTTGTTTGGAAGTGAAAGTGTAAACGTGAAAAAGCAAATAGAATGTATTAAACATGGGTACTAATGTTATTAATATATAATAACAAGCCCTTTCAATAAAGTTACCATTTTACTTTTGTATTTTGGATTGATTTTCTAATAATACTAATATTATGAAGAGGAAAGATTTGATTGTTTGTTTGTTTGTTTGAATTGAATAGGCTCCGAAACTACTGGACCGAGTTAAAAAATTCTTTCACCATTAGAATCCTTAATTTTCCGTGATGAACATAGGCTATATAATATTTTCAAAAAGTTAGGGATCCGCATGAAAAATTCAATAATTGAACCGTGGGCTGTATATTCAACCTCTTTTTCTATTATGGCGCGTCAGAATAGAAAAAGAGGTTGTATAGCGCACGGTGCTTGCTTTTTCTCTACCGGCCAGTGTCAGTTTTGGAATGTCGAGTCAATGTCAAAAACCCCAATGCTGTTAAAAAAAGTAAAGATCCGTATGAAAACTGTGAAATCCATCGTTTTAGTGTGTATAATTTCTGAAATTTTTGTTTAATACCCGTGCGAAGCCGGGGCGGGCCGCTAGTTTCATATATAACACAAATTGTTATGAATTCAGCAATATCAGCCTGCCCACGCAGCTAATGTTTGTGATACACTCGACTCACAGTTGCTTGTCTAAGTGCTTATTTTGTTATTAAATCTGAATCTTGAAAATTACTCTACTAGGAATTGTAAATTGTAAGCATGGATTTATGAAAAGTAAGGATAGCATCCTGTCAAATCAAACTTGAATCCTAACAATGGCGGAATGACATTGAGTGTCATTGTATATCGAGATGCCAACTGAAGAAAAATTTACCCATAATTTTTATAAATATTCTTCCTAATAATAATAATTTCCTAATATGTAGATTATAAAAAATCTACGTAGGTACTGCTTTAGCCACGGTCATCGTCTATTAGACCTACTTTTTATAATTTTCAATTTACGCCAGCGCTTTATGGTGCTAACTGCAGTGAATTTGATTATCCCACAAGCACAGAACAGAACACTGTACTTTCCCGGGATCAAATAGACCGTAATTGCTAATCGAAAACGTATTTGCTAATCGAAGAAATTTCAACAAAATCTGTTCAGCCCTCAGTGTATTCCAACTCTCCGTTCACTGTCTAATTTTAGTTTGAATAAATTATTCTTTGTGCCTATTAACTGGTTGACAACTTTTTTCTGCTGATGCTTCGCATGCGTTGTTCCTATGGAAATGCCTAACCAAAAATCAAATAAAAATTACTTATTTAAAAGTGGCAATAAGCAGCCATATATTACGATTGTTACTAGGAAGATCAATTAAACGTTCCTAATAATGAAAAATATACATTATTCTCATATTCATTGTTTAATAAATAAGAAATAAAAAATTATGGATACCTACATACCTAAATATTATTAATATTAATTGCCCAAATTCTTAAAAATGAAAAATCTTAATGCACACTGCATGCTATACTAGATTAAGTGGGATTCCAATTATTTTCATTGTGAGATTCTCTGATTACACGAATTCAATTTAACTTCAAATTTCATCACCTAGAAATCTGAAAAAATATTGACTATTAGTTATGCCCTGCTACCTATAATCTCGATATAACATGTTATCTGCGTAGCATCAGCGTCAGTAAAATTATTATTAAAATGGGTTCAGCTATTTTGGAGGTTAGCTTAAATAAACACTATAATAATTCGTCTATCAAAAGCTAAGCTATTGTATTGATATTACAAACAGAAATTCAATATCATAATTATATTTCAAATAATACATATTATTATAGATAACCAGAATGATAAATAAATGCCTATTTACCTGATTCATAATATAAAGTCAATAAAATATGAGAATTGAAACTTATTTAATATACTCCCACATTTACCGGAAAATTTACATGTTTACATGTTGGCAGCACTGGCTGGTTTTTGTGCTTCTATTTTGATTATTTTGTTCATAATAATTTTGCGTCAAATCAAAGAAATAAGTTGGTGAAATAAGAAATTTACCTAGGAAATGTGATCCGGTTTTTTTTATTGACAAACCCATTGTGATTTTTGCAACATCTCCTTCTCCTTCCGTACTTATTTATAGTTTCATGATTGTAAGTATGTGTTTAAGAGTTTATAAGGTAATAATCCAACAACTGTGTGACATCGTTAATATGTATTTCTTAGCTGAACACAAGTTACTATGATGTGTAAAACGATAGCCAAGCAATAAGTCATTTCCTCTTTAAAATGCTAACACAGGTAGTTTCAGCTGTGGTTTAACGCTCGCAAAATCTTGAAACATGAAGCAACGATCTATCGTTTTCTCCCAGTGTATCTACAGCTTTAGTTGCTACCAGCTTTTCCAATGATTGAATTCCCGTACCAACTTATTTTATTCCGAGAACCTGTTGTAATATACAACCACGTATGCAGAGGCATTCCCTATAAGGTTTCTACACCCACGGTTAAAATATTGATTTCCGTTTATTAACTTATAACAAAGGCTGAATATACCTATTTATTGGAATTTTTCTAGCAAGATCTTTTTTATAGATCTCGCTTTTCAACGCAACAAAAACAAAACTGGTTGCCATAGACAAAGATAGAAGGCGCTGCTGTATGAAACTCAAGTACTTAATTATCCGAAACCATAGAAACTGAAAAAAGTCATTGTTTCTTTTATGACGCTTGACATTGACACTTGACTGCTTGACTAATTGAGCAGCGCCATCTAGTATCAAAATAAAAAGCTTGATTGATTTTGAAAAGCCTTCATTAATCGGCTGCAGGGATGTCGTTACACCCCAATGGAGACTGAGGTATCATACAGCGAGTCCTAAGATTCGGTTCCTCCAGGTCTCTTGGTGTGCTAGTTGACCTACCTCCGCATCACTGTTCCTCACCGTCCGCGTGACTGTGTGAGGATCCTTCTCCAGTGGAGAGTCCAAGTCCAAGAGGTTGGCTGAGTATTTCTTCGTCTTTCTTCTGTAATAAAAAAAATATTGGTAATAACCGGCGTTTCTTTGGGATTTAATTTTTTTACGGAATAGTAATTTTCTTCTTAAGTAAGTCTTTAAAGAATAAAACTACGGAAAAGTAATAAGCCGTAATTGTAAACCATTTTCTATCTGCTCATGGAAAACTAAATGAGGTTCCCTGGTTTTTTTGGAATATTTGAGAAAATATTGCGTATAATTGAAACAAATTTGGTTTATTACGAGTTCATAGAAAATGGTTAACGATTTGCGGCTTATTACTTTTCCGTAGTTTTAGGACCCATATAAAGACTTCAGAACATAATTAAAAACTACAAGAAAAAAATATTACCTACCTGTCGACAACTATAATTTTATGCTCTTATTAATAAAAGGTCAAAAGCAACAGGAAAGGGCCTTTACCAATATGACATGACATATAACTTGATAACGCTGCTGGGTATGTCATCCATTTAATTCCTAACCTTTACAACGTCACAAAAACTAATTAAAATACATTTACGCAACAAATGACAAACGAATAAAGGCAAAGTTTTAATTAAGCCTAGAGCAACTGTCGAGTTTAAATTGCGTAATATGTACTAAAAGGTTATAGCAAACTGGGAAAAAAGGTAAAGCCTTTTTTCACAAAGAACTATTATTGAAGCAGAAAATTAGCGGTCCGCCCCGGCTTCACACGGGTATTTTACAGAATATTTCAAATTAAATACAAAGTTACATAATTAAAGTTCCATACGGATCCCTACCTTTTTTGAAAATATTCTAGTCTATGTTCATATGGTGAAAGAATTTTCTAATCAAAAAAGCCTCGCAGAGTTTTGCCCCACAAGTAAAATTCCATGTCGATCGATTCAGTAGATTCGGAGCTTATTCAATCCTAACAAACAAAACATCAAATTCTACCTTATAATATTCGTTTTTGTTAGTAGATAAAATAAATATTTTTTTTTTATTGATAGAATTGCTATGGATTCCGCTACCAGTCTCTCGCTCATACCCTAATTACGAAAACGTAATCAACGAACCGTAAAACTGACCGCAGGGCAAAAGCTAGTCAGTAGAGCATAATATTGAGTGATGAAGAGACAATGTATATCTCCCTTCTATATCCTCAATAGATTACGACCGGGTCGTAATCATTCAGTTGGAATTAGAAGGGCGAGTGAGTACTAAATTCTATTGTGAAATCCCAATCTTATATGTATTTAATTCATCAATCCATTCTTTTATTGTATCAATCAACATCATCTTCTGTCCCAAAAAGGGCAGTTGGATATATCGCCGCCCCCACCGAATAATATGGTTACCGACTATTACGATAGAAGTGTTTTTATTTGAAATAATTGTTCCTGAGGTGCGATTACACCTTGTGAATTTTTTTCAGGCAAATCGTACGAGTAGTTCTTGAGATAGGCTTTTTGTAATGGATTTTACTTTATTATTAAACGAAAAATAAAAACAACATTTTGATCCGAACAACATTGCAACAGGTTAATACTCACTCCTCGGCTTCTCGCTTTTTGTTGTAAGATGCGATTGCGATTTTATTCGGGAAAGAAGTATAAAACTTAGTTTTCGTAAAGTAGAAAACCCTCTTATTCAGGTTTTCTTTGAAGTTCTTTATTACAGTATAGTTTATTACTATATTTAATTCAAAATATCTGCAATGGTTACATCTATTAATGTATTTTTAATATAAAAAAAGCCATCGTAATCTATGTAGAGACAGAAGGTTGCGATGATTTACTCACTTAATGACAGATTATGAAATCCCGAGATGTGGCTTTGGCAAGCTTATAGTAGCCAAAGCAACGTCTTTTAACATCGCTCTCGTTTCGTCTTAGGTAAAAAAAAAAGTGATAGCACATGACCCTCACCCAGCATGAGCTAACATCCAACGATGATAATATTGTGGTCTAATTTAGAAGCCCCCATTGTTTTCTACTCTTTGCCAAGATTTCAAGTGCTTGATATTAAAATCCTAACCACCAAAAAGAATGAATACCGCAGATCAAAAACAAAAGCGGATACTGCATAACAAAACGACCAAACACACTCGCAAAGGCTACAGAATCCTACCGAGATCTGTACACGAGCCAAAATAATGTGCCAGAGACAAAGCTGCTGAAAGCTGCTGAAGATAAGGTATCGACAATATTTCCAAGAGAGGTAGGAGTAAGGTAGGATCTAAGTTTTTTTAAACAAACCACCCGGACCCTTCTACACAAATGAATTCTTTATAGCTACCAGAGAAGCAATCATCACAGTTCTCACAATGATATTCAATGAAATAATAAATCTGAAAAAAAAACTGAATCATTATCTTATCCATACAAAGAGGATTAAAATTCCACAAGTAATTATTGGGCAACCAGCTTGATGACAAGCATATACATTATAAAATATTTTCCAAAACAATTGTTCGCCGGATACCAAGCCTTTAAAACCCTAGAACACAAAAAAAAGTATGGCATGGTGGTTGCTAAGGCAACTAAAGCATTTAAAATACAAGGATCATTAGAAACATTTACAAATTTAGCTCTACAACCGTCAAACTGGAAAAGAACGAAAGCAGATCTTGAGAAAATATTTCAAAACCTCAATTGGTAGAATTATGGCCTAAAAATAAATGTAGATTATACTAACATATTTAAGGTTTGCCGATGATCTGATAATTCGGTCCAATAAGCCTGAAGAACTTGCTAATATGATACAAAGAAAGTGGAAAAATAGGGCATCTACATATTAATAGTCTGAAAATTAAGTTTAACCAATAACACTCAATAACACTCAATAACACTCAGCACAATAGAGTCGGTATGTTAAGGAATATACTTATCTCGGAAAAATCCTTATCTGCTATAACTTTACCTCACCAAATTATCTAACAACAAAATAAATAGAAACAAGAATAGATAATGCTTGAAAGAGATACTGGTCATTTAATAAATCATAAAAAAACAAAGAGCTTTGTCTGAAAATTTAAACGAAACTTTAAAATAAATGTATTCTTCCAATGTTTTAATTTAAGAAACCAAACATGGGACCTGAGGAAAGCGCATAATAGAAAGTTGGATGTTTGTCAGATTGGTCGGTGATAGGTCTTTGGAGAGAAGTTTGCTATGAATATAATCAGGCAGAGTATAATCTTTCTTTCTTTCTCTTCTATACTATGTTATTTTTATAGAAAAATAACTGTAGATCGGTCAAACTTTAAGAAGAACTGAAAAGTCGAATAAAACTATTACCTACATTGATGACTACATTACCCAGGAATCAAAATAGAAAATTTGGACGACCTTTCAAAAGGTGGAAATAAGACATAAATAAAATCCATCACTGGAAAGACAATAATTGCCAAGGATAGAAACGTTCCATTCGTTTCTGAAGCTAGAAGAGTCATGTGTAAACTAGGGCAAACAGATAACATGTCCTAGTATATAAGACTTAAGAAATCATTGTAAGTTATCTGCATAAAGGTTTTTCATTATTTTATCTCATTTCCACGATCACGGGGCATATAGAGTCTCGGTCCTTTGGGAGGCATGCGTGGGGCCGTAGCCAAAAGGACAGAGGCTAGAGAGATAATTTTAAAGGCTGGGCTACATAGAACGGGTATAATCCTCGTTTGCACAATATGATATACTCGAAAATGATATCCATGATATCTTTCAGGTGTAGAGACTATAAGCATAAAGAAATAAAATGAAAAAAAGAATTTTTGGGTCTGGGAGACAGTGCGGACGCCTAACATAATTGAAAACTCTTAAAAGTGGCAGACTGTGGCTTGTCGAATGTCGGATGGATTACTCAAAATATAGGCTTAAATGCCGGATATAAACAATTCCTGCGCAAACGTCTTTGGCGTTATAACGAGGGTTTTTCTCGTTATAACGCCATTAGGAACTCCACCGCCGAGTCTACACCTTAAGATGCATCTCTTGCGACTCCATTCAGAACGGCCAATGAAGCGCAACCAATAAGTGTGGTTCTGGTTCTTTTCGAATACCACAGCTTAAGGTTCACGTCCAGATTTACGTCTCCGCAAGCGGAGACGAGCACTAGAACTTCCCTGGGAGCACTCGGTATCGGTGGTTATCACAAAAATCTTTTAAATATCTGTAATAATAGGATAACTTTTGTATTTCCTTCGATTTTCTTTTAACACCGATTCCCAAAATGCAAATAATTTTACAGTAACCTATTTTCACATTCACTAAACTTATTATCTTCTCCAAGGAATATAAACGTATTGCAAATTTACGTTATTCATTTAATCTTAATTGAGTACCGAACAAAATGGTAACATTGCATTACCGATACAACCAACATCACTATTTTGAGTTCAATAAGATCGCGAAGACCTATTACTGTACAGGCTATTATCGACAATTTCCGCGAATAAAATTGTAATGTTACTTTACGGTGTAAAATTATGGTCTTGATTCTGGTAAAACATATTTTTATTTATTACTCTGCATTCGTAAACACAGTTATAATTTAAATTATATTGCATATACAAAAAAAATATTGCTATCTTTTGGTATTAAAATGAACCCGATAAGTAAAGTATTTTAGGAGTTATTTAAAAAAAACGGTTTTTTATTTTTCCTGTAAAATTTTGTTTTTTTGATTACGATTTTATTCGGTGGGGGCGGCGATATGTAGAGGTATACGACACGTTACATTAGATACGTATATCGATATTTTTGGAATAAAAGATATGACATGAAACCCTACATATTTTTTTTTCCTCAGTTGTTTCGTGATCATAGCCCAGGAAACCGTGCATAAATATTTGAAAGCTCAAAACGATAACTTCGACTACTCATAGTACTCGTAAATCCTGTCATAAATTATTACTTGAGAAGAAAGAATTTGTAAGATATTATGCACAGCCCTTACTAACACATTGTTGTTGTGGACCTCTTCTTTAGCAGACCTTCTAACGATCAAAGTCTCTACTTAGATATCATATTAAATATTATATACGATAAAATAATGATCCATAGCATAATAGCAGGCTCATTGGAATGCGACCACAGTACCTGATCGGGTTTCATCATGAGAAATACCTATGGTTAAGAGGAACGGCAGCGCCTGCAAAATTGGAATTCTTTACGCAGGTATCTTAGGTGAAGGACGTGTGAACTTATTGTCGTAAACAAGCAAGTTCTAGCTAAATTGAAGGGTCAGGGGTTGCCGGAAGTTCGACTATTGTGTAACACTATCACTACATAGTATAAAACAAAGTCGCTTCCCGCTGTCTGTCCCTTCAAACATAGGGCTATACAGTATATAATATATTATATCTACTTTATTGTATAATACTTAATTATATACTATATTCTAGGGACAGGCATATATAGCTTCGATCTTTAAAACTTCGCAACGGATTTTGTTCCGGTTTTTTAATAGATAGAGTGAAAAAAATAAATTATAAATTAGCAATTTTTACGATTGTTAGTCACGTATACCAACTTGATTTTTTTTTAAGGAATCCGTATCGAAAATAATTTTAATGCGGAAATAATTCTATTGTATTTGATTCGGAAAAGAGTATTTTCAGCGTTAGAAAAGTAAATGCATGCTAACGTGCTTATATTTTTCCCTGCCTATAAGAAAAATCATCTATGGCGCTCATAAGGGGAGGCCTATGTCCAGCAGTGGACTTTTATAGGCTGGTGATGATGATGATGATGATAAGAAAAATCTATCTTGTAATATGTATATTATAGAGGTATTAAGTATATCCTGTCAAATAGAACCATTAGGTACACAAGCTCTGCTTAGCTTGGGCCTAGATAATGTTGTGTGGATTGTCCAACATTATTTATTAATATTTTGATTTAACATAAATCAACAGATTTCCAGGGTTGAGAAGATAAAGCAAAGCAAATGTATATATTCCTCAGCCACCGCGCCGAATCATTTATCATTTGCGTAAATTGGTTGATATTCAGATCAATTCAATATATCACTGGAGTCAAAACAATTGGTTATTGACGCCTCGTAATTTATTGTGCTGTATTGTTTTGCATTTCTCTGCCTCCAATGCGAAGTACATACCTACATTAAATATTTAAATTGTTAGAAAAAAATAAAAACTGACTTCGAATCCCTCCCTTTTAAACGGTTCTTCTAGTTTTTGAGGTATAAATTATAATCCTGAAGAATAAAAATTTTATGACTACCTTGGGACTATCATCAACACAACTACAAAACTGTTGGCGATACAAGACGGATTTTTGTCTGATTGTCGGTTCGGATTGTGTATGTACTACGTATCCGACTACCGACTACCCGGTTACCGGCAGAACCTCAGCGGTACAACCCGGGCACGCTATGACCACCAGACATATTATATGACGTGGGCCATGAATTTGTTAACATTGCTAAAACATTGCTACGAAGTGTTTTGTTTAGGTAGGTCCTTTATACAATAAACACTAGGTATCACTAAGAAATAAAATATCGCGTCGCCAGAAAAGTAGGTAAACACGTGCGTCAGAAGCCATCACAGTGTTAAGCCTACCTCTCCTCAGTCTTCGTCAGGGCCCTGGGCGCAGCGAACTGGTCCACGGCTGCGTCACGGAACAGGCTCCTTTTCTCTCGCTCCTTGGTCTCGTGAACAGCCTCCGTCGGCTCTAGGAGACCTGGAAGTAAAATAACTTTAAGCTTGCTAATATTAACGTGGGATCAAGTACCGTGAAAAAGGTAGGATCATGGTAGGATACATAACGTCTTCGCAAGCCGCAAATAATGAAATTCAGGGTAATCCACACTACATCATCGAGTGCCTAGATAGCAATAATTTAGTAAGTCTCGCGGCGCTTTTCTATCTCTAAACCATTGGTGAAAAAGTTAACGTTTCTATATTGAACCCTGAGGCGCCTTTGTTGAAGTAACTTCGTAATAAAGTAACCTTAATCCAGAGATAAACATCCAAACGAAGTTAAATCAACAGTAACTTGATATATTATCTAGATTAAACTTTAAAAAGCTTTTGATTTCGTTTCAACGCTCACAAATATTATTTTCTGAATCTATTTGTGGATCTTTTAACAGAGACAAGGGTGATATTGAAGGGCAGACCTATGTTAGCAAAGGGCTTCGTTGAGAGACGATTATAGCCTTTTCAATTAAGCCCTCTCATACATATTTATAATGAGGCTTTATTTATTGGAAAATTAACAGCTTTAACTCATTTAAATAGATTAATTTAATAACCTCTAGGAGCCAATTAGAGATTTTCAAGTATAGGAACAATATATACTACTCAAAAGAAAATAAGGGCCATCCGTGTATTTTTGTTTCGAGAGCATTTTTTGCTGACCCTCGCTACGAAAATATTTTTTAATGAATGCCATTTTGTTCTATTTCATTAACGATTATAGTGAAGCACTAGGGATATTAGTGTTGATGGTATGGTAAACAATTTTGATGTCCCACTTAACGTGAAGTGGGTAGAGTTTTGGTTAATTTTGTGATTTGATTCCTGATTATTTTAACCAAGTCTACTGACAACTACGGTTGTTCTCGGAAGTTAAACGTGTAATTTGATCATTTTAAACACTGTAATTTTATGTATCCAGATATTATGTATGTAAAGCTACTCAGAAAGAAAATTCTAAGTCGAGTAGTGCGGTAGAGCAAATTCCTGAAAATACCTGGGCAAAACTTTCAGAAATAAAATATTGTTTTATGTTTCTTATATTTTTGATGGAAGTGAGGAAAGGAGTCCATTATATCGATGATGTCAGATTTGGCTGTATTGCCAAATTGCAGCTCTTCATTTAGGTATAGTTACTTCAGCATAACTGACATGGATATTTTAGTAAGGCTCAATCGGTTGAACAGTTTTTAAAAATAAGGACTTTTTTCCCAAAGAGGAGGAGAGAGTTGCAAAAAATTGTAAAATCAAATAAATTGAGTGAGAAAAGTCGTGTATTTCAAAATGACTTATGTTTTTTTCTACGTTGGTTCGTCTTTGAGGTACTTAATAGGAGGAAAGAATACAAAAATAGCCAGTGAAAAAGAGCCTTCATTTGAAAGAAATTCTATGATTTAGTAGATTCTTTTATAATGAATTCTTCAGTCTTTTGTGCTAATCTGCGGGGGCGAGATGCCTGAGGGATTTGCAAGAATATTTTCGTTTTAGTCCTCCTCTGTCTCATCATATTTCATAAATACTTACATGTATTTTCTGTAGTTCTCAACGGAAGCAGCTATTAGCCTGTAACACAGCTACATTGTAGGTGCCACAGGAGACAGTGCTCCAACTCTATTTTACAAATTTTTTGGAAAGAAACGTTTTGTATTTATATTTAGGCTTACAAAATTAGCACCTAGACAAGTCAAATTCACCTGTTTCATCTTCCAGATTTTTTAACCGTTCTTATCTAAATGTATGTCAACATCCACCTATCGATAGTAAATAACCTAAATTATATATTTGTGGAAACATAGACCCATTTTAATCCCCTTTCAACAAAATCAATGCGTTTGTGCAGCGTTTAAAAATGGATATTTTAAATCAACGACGCGTCGTCGCAGCGAGCAACCCGTCTATTCGAATTTATTATATCGAAATAGTCGGGTTTATAAAAATATAGTACCTTGTAAGTCAAAGAATTATATTCAATAAAACGAGCACGCCGATATTTTCTAAGAAAAAGGCTAAGGCAAAAAACTAAGGCCTTGTTCATAGCGATTTCAATGATCATCATTTTTAGTTTCTCTGTTAGTTCATAATATGAACTAAGTGATAATATGAACTACTGAGATGTATAATAATTTTATAATACAACTAACAGGAGATCATATTATGATCGCCTCAGAGACCCTCCGTTTTTCGTTAAACAGATCTAAGTAAGGTACCTCAAATAACATTATTGCGAATTTAAACTCTGTTTTTTATTTTCCTTCAAAATACATCTGAAAATTTTGTATATTCACTACAAAAACATAACTTTACTCCAGTAGAACAGCGTGTAAGTATTCATCATGTCTGTAGAAACTTGTGATGTTTTAAAGTAATGATTGTTCAATTGAATGTGTGCGAAGTTTGATGGGCTCGTGTAAGACTTTTAAGAGATGTTATGGATGCTTTATGAGGTAAAAGTGTTTTTTATGGATGGAGTTTTGACCTAAAAGCTTTCCTGGGTACGAAAATAGAATCTAGAACTCACCAGGTAAGTCAGGGTTCTCTGGGTTTTCATTGAGGAGCCGTTTGATCTCCCGTATATTGTTGAGCAGAGCTTGCTTGTCTCCTCGCCTCTCGAAGGTCACCACCGAGTCCGTGAAGTCTTCAGGACGGAGATGCACCATGTTCGTAGTTCCGATCTGATGAGTAGCAGAATTGCTGAATCAGTGATAGGAGGAATAATATCGTGGACGTTTTACAAAGTCACAGTAAGCAGAATTGTGTTGTTAGAATTGTGTATAGGTACCGCGGTACCTATACGCGGTACCGGCACATTATCAGTCACGCGTGACTAGGCGGCTAGGCGCCCACAGGAAGATAGGGCACAACCGCAGTTCCGCTCACAAATGAGTTTTAATTTACTGGAGAAAATTATAAATTCAGCATTTTGTACTGAAATTATATGTACCTATAATAAAGACTAGCTACTCTGACTGATGCCTGACCTTACAACTATTATCTTACAACTACCCGCGTTAAGGATAGCAGCTTTAGTTTAGATGTCCCCTCGGATTTGTATGCGCTTTTTAGGGTTTTGCCATCGGTTGCAAAACCCTTATGAAATCGCTTTGGGTCTGTTTTGTGTTTTGAATCCTTAATATCTCAGAAACTACTGCAGCTATTGACTTGAAATTTGAAATAATAATACATTTTGTGCGCCCGCACATATTTATAGAAAAATAAATGAAAATAAATGAAAAATCAAAATGAAGATATTCCATACAAATTTTGAAATCGAAATTTTAAATGGAACGTACAAAGTCGAAAGTGGTATCAAATGAAAGGTACTCGTTTGTAGATTTCAAAATAGTTTTTGAAATTTCGGTAGATTTCATACTTTTTAAAATATTTTGAAAATGGTCAAAAAAATGACCGTTCCCCCCCCCCCCCCTATCTCCGAAGATTGCAGAGCGATCGACGTGATATGTACCAAGTGTTTGTAGGTATTGATCTATATTTTATAGGAAAAATATAGAGAAGTCTGTAAAAATAATACTTTTTGAAATATGGTCAAAAAAGGGCGGGAAAAATTTCTAAAGGGGTGACTACCCCCCCCGAGTTGGGTATCAAATGAAAGGTATTGGTCTGTACATTCCAATGCAGTTTTTGAAATTTCGATAGATTTTATAGTTTTTGATATATTTTGAAAAAGGTCGAAAAATTTACCGGTACCCCCCCTCTATCTCCGAAGATTGCAGAACGATCGATTTGATATGTACCAAGTTTTTGTAGGTATTGATCTATATTTTACAGGAAAAATATAGAAAAATCTGTAAAAATAATACTTTTTGAAATATGGTCAAAAAAGGGCGGGAAAAATTTCTAAAGGGGTGACTACCCCACCGAGTTGGGTATCAAATGAAAGGTATCAGTTTGTACATTTTAATGCAGTTTTTGAAATTTCGATAGGTTTTATACTTTTCGAAATATTTTGAAAAAGGTCGAAAATTTGACCGTTCCTCCCCCTCTATCTCCGAAGATAGCAGAGTGATCTATATAAAATGTACTAAGCGTTTGTAGATATAGGTCTATATTTTACAGGAAAAATATAGAGAAGTCTGTAAAAACAATACTTTTCGAAATATGGTCAAAAAACGAATTTTCATACAATGGGGGCTATTTCATTGAGAGCAATATCAAATCAAAGGTATGGATTTCGACAATTCAAAACAGGTTTTAAAAATCGTCTAAGTTTCATACTTAGTGAAATAAGTAGAAAAAAGTCGAAAAAATAATTGTAGGTACCAACCCACTTACCTACCCACTAATCTCTGTAGTAACTGTAATAGTAGGGTTCCACAGCGCCATAAAACCGTTGTTCTCAAAATTTTAAAGTCCATACTTAATGTATTCCACTGCGCTCGAAGAATATTTAGTTAGTAAGATTATTGAATTCATGAATTCCACCGTGCTCCAAAAAAATATGAGAAGAGTAATGTATCCTGGATAATCCACACAACATCATTTAGCGACAAGCTAAGCAAGCTTGTGTAATTCGTACTACTACGATATCTGTTATACTTAATAAAGTATATATATAAGTATCACATTAGATGATTTATTTTTGTGTACGTAGAAAAGGACTAGAACACTCGAACAAATAATCTGCAGATCTTACAAATATTAGTCCCGAGGCGGGAATCAAACCGCAACCTCCTGCGTTGTAAGCCCACCGCGCACAGGTCGTCAATATACGTACCTACCTAAACGACAAAAGTTCAAAACCCTCGGCGCGCGAGTTACACTCGCACTTGTCGTACTTGTTTATTTTTTCGTTATTCTTTTATTTTTAGCTATTTAGAGGATTTTGGGACCAAAATGCCTTGAATTACATTTGACTACCTACTTGTTTACACATTTTTAGTGGGATTGTACTGAGCTGTTAGTGGAAATATGAGTGGATCGCAATGAAAGCTTTATGTTCAAATAAACAATAAAGCTGATGAAAAAACAGAAGTAGGTACCTCCCTACAATTACAAACTATGAAGGTACCTAGGATTGGATATTAATCGTTGAATCGGTATCACCGAAAAGAGAAATTAAAGATTTCTACGAAATTCTTAGGCACAAAAGAGTCTCTTTCCATCTTCATAACTTTTGAAGTTGTTTGTTTGCTATTCCATGAAAGCCAAGTTACGCAGAAAATACCTTATCCCTGTAAAATGAGACAAAGTTTCCACGAAGCTTTTAGGTTCAATTTAGCTGAAAGATACTTCTTCCTTTATATTAAGATTCACGAAATTAAGGAAATAAACTCACAAATCTTTTCATTATCGAATCATGCCAATTTAATTTGTACTTTTTTTACATACTAGCGGCTAATGTGCTGAATAAAATGGGAATACATCGTCAACTGAACAAACAGTCGAACTCACTCTCTCGTTACTAATGTATCCTGCTTTATGTGGTTTATGTGGTTTACATTCCTGGATCGCAAACGCTTGTTGCTGACTGATATACGATTATCCCAACCGAATGACCAAAAATCAACTGTTTGTGGAAAGACCACTGAGCTAAGTGACAAACAACATGGATACGAAATTTCAGAAAGAAGAAAGAAAGCTAAGTGACAACATGTATACGAAATTTCAGCTCAGTCATCCTGAATCAAACAGTCCTGAATGTACTGAAATTTTGTAGTTTTTACGTAAAAAGACGACATCCAAACTGCCGAATTCATATGAATAGTTTGATTTTTTTAATCCTACCTTCTCAGCTCTGCTATCATAATCCGGGTACCAGTCCCCGCTCTCCGCGTCATCGTCATCCAGATCCACATTCAGCGGATCCTCTCCATCATCCTCATCATCCTCGAGCACCGTCAGTCCGTGAAGCTTCTCCAGGGAGTCGTATTGGGGGGACTCCTTGAGCCGCTTGCCGTCGCTGATGCTGATGTCTTGGTCTTCGTCAGCATATATCTGTAGAAGAGGAAAGCACCTGTTGAGCCTAGATGCAGTTAATGAGGAATAGGAAAATTGAAACTACTCCGAAAGGGTAATAAAAATATTTTGCAAAATGTTATGAATATGTGTTCTCCAGTTATCCACTGAAAATGGTTCAGATTCGTTGTTTATTTTGTAAAATATATCTACAAGGTAATAAATATGAACCTTACATCAACGAAACATGAAACATGTAACGCAGCCCGAAACGCTTGTAAATCCGGCCTGGATTTATTACATCCACATTTTACTAACGCACGGCAATTTTTCGAAGCTATTTTTAAAAGTACGGTGTCATTTTCATCAGCGCATATTATTCCACGGCTGGACTTAGGCCTCCCCCAATGAGGCGCTAATTAGGGACAACGCCAGGTATTTAGCTTGCCGCATCCAGCAACTGCCTGCAGACTTTCGCAGAATGGTCACCACTCAAGAACACTTTTACTCTAGCGTTTCGCCAGATATAACCGGTCCGCTTGCAAATTCTTTAAGCTATGTCGATATCATCATCATCATCATCATCATCACCAGCCTTAATAGTCCACTTCTGGACATAGGCCTCCCCTAATGAGCGCCAATAATGTCGATATATAAGTAGATAAAGTCTACAATATGGATATAGGGATAATGTCAAACAAATGCTCAAAGGATATTGCCGTGTAGTAACAGGCCTATACGATTAGCAGCGGGCAATTTGTCATAGCGCGAGATATGAGCCCATGATTGATAACCTAGGCCGTCAGCTTACGCATCAATCTTCATATTCTTCGCAACAAAATGATACCGACTCTGCCTTGTCCATTCATGTAAAAAGCTGAGTTATGGCAGATGGAATTTACTTACATAAAAACAAAATGGCGGTGTTCCGGCTAAATAGCATATTTTGGCCGCGCGTAGGCTTTGTGAAAAACACATGGGGCACGTATTGTTTTTTTCGCTGGTGGTTTATCATTAATATAGAAATGAACCGAGGTACTAAAAAAAGGTGTGATACTCTATCCTAATTCGGATATGGGAAACTGCACTGACATCTCGCATAAGCATTATCTCCCTGCCTAAATTAACCAGCCCCACTCCTTGAAGTACCGGAGCAGGACTTTTTTGGTGATTGACAGCTGCGATTCAGCTTTTACCTACCCAGGATTAAAGAGAATTAAAGGAGTAGCCTAAGCCCTTCAATTGCGCTATAAAAAAGATTGCATGACATCATGTATGTAAATTAAGTACATTAACGGCTTATTGGCTTAAAAATACATTTCTAAATGTAGTGTAGGTCAGTCTATAGGTTACTTATTTATAAAAAAAAACAAGTTCTAGAATGGATCCCATTTTATTTTCAGCACGCTCTGATTGGAATGAAAAGCGAATAAAAAGCGTTAGGATTTATGTGTGTAATCTATTCAGACGAAATTAGCTCTGAGAATTGACACTAGACAACTAGGCACCCTCAGGCGTTTTTTACGCTGCGTTTGTGACTTGTGGATAAATTGTGTCTGGTTAGTATAGATTGTACGAAAATCATGCTGCACAAAAAAAACGAACCGAAACAATCGATTGCGTATTTTGGAGAGTTAAAATATTTCTTACTCGAAACTAATGAAAATACTATGTGAAATGAAGTGTCAAACATATTATGCATTGCATTTTTTAAATATTAGTATCATTTTACAGACTTAAATGTTCTATTTTCGGCTGCATGTACTTTTTATGTGTGTTGTATTTCTCCGTCGAAGTTTGAAAATTATATATTAGATTACTCCGAGGTGGTCCCATGTAAAAAAAATCCGAGAGCTTTATCCCGCAAAACTTTAAAACAGTATTAAATAAGGGATTTGAAGGCGGTTTTTAGTTTTTTTTATATTAAATGTAAGTACCAGTACTCGGTACGTAGGCGTAGGTACGTTTGCTTAATACTAAGCTATTAACTCATACTAATAAAATAACTAAAAACCTTCCAAATCATAATACCTAACCTACTTACCAAACATGGGTCGATAACCCTCAAACACGGAAGCTTTTTCGTTTAATTCAATAAAGGTAATCAATCCGAGTTCAGGAACAAATTGTTTTGAAAGGTACTGAATCTCTTGGCACGCCATCAGCGGCTTTATTTGTTTATATAATATCGGCTTCTTTCGCGAATCTTAATTTCAGTTCATTGAACTTCATTTTTGTAAACACTCCTTGTATTGTTTACTTCAACAGGTTAGATCGTTTTTAAAGCGTGTATAAAAGCTTTCTTTAGTTTTTTAGATTCATACATTCATCATAAAAAAAAATATTGGACTTGACCTGAATGAATTTAACATTTTCATGCTCTATCTTGATTATGCATAATGTTTAAGTTTTGCTACATAATTATGAAGTTTTAATTACTATTTATTTGAAGTTAAGGTTTTATATCTTTTTGGTATGACTAAAAAAACTAGAGGCAATAGGGTGTTTCACACAATAAAGAAGTGTCTCAACTATATTTTGTAGTGCTGATGCACAATTACATTTTTATTAAATCGATAAGTGTCATAAAAATGGACATGTAATAACATGACTACTATTTTTTCATTGTTTCAAAAGGTAATGTAATTACACAAATTAATCCTAACGCTTTTTATTCGCTTTTCGTTCCAATCAGAGCGTGCTGAAAATAAAATGGGATCCATTCTAGAACTTGTTTTTTTTATAAATAAGTAACCTATATATACCTTTTATAATACATTTAGAAATGTATTATAAAACAGAATACTTTGAATTTTTCGTTGAACGTTTTCCAACTGCTTTTGGCCAAAGTATTTTAATAATTTATTTTAAAAATTTTTTGCTCTTCCAGCAAAATAACGAATTGCACGAGGCCTTGCGGTAAGCGTACGAAATGAGTTGCAAACCGTTTAGATGGATGTCATCTAAAACCAAATTAGATGGAAAAGTGGTTTATTCTCATCTCCCGACCGGCCACCCGTTAGACTGATGCTAAACTGGATCACAGTTACACTAGGTTACTCTAGGTACATATTACTTATAAACTTTAAATTAAATGATAAATTTCTAGTGGTTGAGAATGGTACGCCTCCATATGACTCGGCTAAGGACGAGCTTTTTCTGTGCTCAAAATAACATCATTGTCGCTTGTTCTGATTAAAATAATAGATCTATACTTAGTTAACGAGTTTATTTTGTGTGACTTGATGAGACAATGCAATTTCATGGGCAGCTCGATAAATATTTAAGTTCCCTTTAGGCCCGATAGTTTCCGAGTTGACATATTATTTAAAGAAGAAGAAGTCTATGAAATATTCAAATAAAATAAAGTCAAAGTCAAATAAAATAAACTGCTCGGAGTATAACGAACACCTCAGGTTATGTACTCTATACTTTTTATCTCGGTGTCATGTTCCCGCGGGATAGTACAGGGCCATGCAATATAAACTAATTTAAGTTTGCTTAAACTAAAGTTATAGCAAAATTTATAATGTAAAACCAAATAAAATACTATTCGCACCATTTTCTACTAGTACGCGTTCGAGGTCAAAGATTGAAAAAGTAAGTGTAATTTATTATAATTGCATTGCAAAGATTGTTTTACGGCACAAATATATATATTTTAACATAAATAAATTACGTAGTAAATACAAGTACAAATTGCCTACATTTTCCTCTCACGTGATTCCACGTTTGACGTCAGGGCCTTTATTCACTAATTCAAACGCGTTACACGGACAGACATGACAGCGACGTGCGACAGCGAATGTTATGACGTAACTTGATACTCGTGGTTTGGGCAAGGAATCTCCTATGTCATAGAATATATGGCCCAGTAGAAAATATAAAACGAAAGTGAGTATAAAACGACAGTGATGATTCGTTTCATCGAACGTGAGGCAGTGATTTATGTGTGCAACCCTAACCACAGATTATATTTATTTGTATTTATCCATACGTTAGGAAAGGTTCCAAGAATTTCAACGAATGTTTGAATGAGTCGTTGGCGAAATAAGTAGATAACGCATTCCTGTACTGAGTGAAAGGTCCAATTCCCTCCCGGTTTTTACAATTTCTTAGAACCTTTACATTTCTTTTTAATTTCTTCATACTAACAATGAAAACCACGGTTTTTAAAAGGCGATATCGAAATTTTGCCCACCGCTGGGCTTTCCGCCAACTCGATTAAGACTGTAAGACTACATCCAACGGAAATGGATCTTTGCCAATATTATTTTGATACTTTCCAAGTGTAAGTACCTGCCTACTGCAATAAAGTTCATAATGTAAGGTGTTCCTATTTTTACCCGACGCTAGTGCTAAAAACAAATTAGGGAAGACGGTACATTGCAATTTATTCAAAAGTCAATATCTATAGGTACAGTGCGCGTCACATATAAGTACCCCCCCTCCCTATCTCAATGTATTTGGGACACAATAGTTGTTATTGTTGTGAATTTCAGACTTTGAGTATTATGGAAGGGCAGTTCGATCCTGAGCGGCGCGCGGCGGCCTGATAAATTCTTGCATGTGAAAAATTGGGACAAGTTACAAAGGAATTAGAAGTAGTCGAAAATAGTTTGTATACAAGGGGGGTACTTAATTCTGACGCGCACTGTACTATTTAAAGAGGAAAGATTTGTTTGTTTGTTTGAATTGAATATGCTCTGAAAGTAATGGACCGATTTGAAAAATTCTTTCACCATTAGAATCCAAAATTTTCCCTGATGAATATAGTAAAACAGCATATTTAAAAAAAATAGGGTTCCGTATGAAAAATTCCGTTTTAATTAAATACCCGTGCGAAGCCGGGGCGGGCCGCTAGTATAATATTTACAGAGAAGTAGAGACAATACGATAATACATATACCTCTACTAGCGACCCTCTCCGGCTTCGCACGGGTGCAATGCTGATACAAAAACCTTCCTCTTGAATCAGTCTATATATTAAAAAAAACCGCATCAAAATCCGTTGCGTAGTTTTAAAGAGTGCTGCCCCGTTCAACCCACAAAATTTGAGTGCCCCTCTCTACCCAAACGTACTTATTCCAAATTTCTATTGTTTAAATTCAGATAAATGACACAGTGAAACAACGAAGTAGACGGGTCACCAGACAAAAAAAGGGTAGATACTTATTATAAATAATATACATAGGGATATAGAAAGCGAGGGAGAAAGCGACTTTGTTTTATACTATGTAGTGAAGATAGGCATTTAAATACTACAAATATTACTCGTATAGAATCGAAAGTTTGTTGGTATGGATGGATGTTTGTTACTCTTTCACGAAAAACTACTGAACGGATTTTGGTATAACTTGGTACACAGATAGTTTATGACCTGGAATTATATGTACATGAATTACCTAGATTATGGGATCGGGATCCACTTTTTATACCGAAAATCTCACGGGATCGGGAGATACGCGGGTTAAACCGCGGGCACCCAGCTAGTAAGAAATAATATTCATAACAATATGAACGCAAGATAAAATCTTGAATCTTGGCTCAAATATCTTAAACCCAAATCTTATCGAATAATTTCATCAAGTATTATTTTTTATAAATTAAAGTGTCTGTAACTTTAAGAATAAACTGTGATTTAGATTTTTTGATTGTGTAGAATGGAGGTTTTAGGTTGAACGAGGAAAAATGAGTGCTTACCCGTTCAACCCACAATTTTTTTACCCAATATTATTTTACCCCCTTCATCCCAAAATTCTGTTGGATAGTAAATTGTGAGTTGAACGTGGAGCCACTGCTTTTGATACTTAAATTGAATCAATGAATATTCTTTTACAGACTATTTTAGATTCTTCTCAATCAGAGAGGTAAGCTCTACCTGCGCGTTACTAAAGTACCTATCCTAAGTAGATATGTTTAAATGTGACCATAATCTCTGAACCATAAAAACAATATAAAGGATATGAATGTTAAGACATTCATATCCTTTTTCTCGTTTAGGAATCGGTTACGTTTAAAACACGTGACGTCACACGGTTTGGGCAAGGAATGACCTATGTCATACAGAATCTGGTCCCACGAGTACTCAGAAATAACTATTGATAATGCATAACGTAATCAATTCAAAGATTCAGATTCAGATTATTTATTGGCAACATAGTTACAGGTCTCATTATAATGGTATACATTGTTACTTAAAGTATGAAACTTAACTAGTTAATTAGTAGATCACATTGGATTCATTAGTAATAATTCATTTCAATATTATGTCATACAAAATTATTCTTATACCTAATAAAATAAGCTACAATGAAATAAAATAATAATAAATGTTGAACAGCAATTTTAAAATTCAGTTAACTTCAGTTAATGTATTAATCAGTCTAAAAATCAATAACATTATCATTTGAAAATTCACCATAATTCACACCATCTGGTCGTTACTGAGATTTAATAGTAATTCTATAAAAGAGTTAATTTAAATAAAGGACAGATAAGGCGGCGGCGCGTCGCGTCGCGTCGGTCCCAGCTGACATTCCAATCCATTTAACAATTATGCGGGTCGGAACTGACAAATTACTTACTCTAGTCTGTTTTATAGCTTTAGCATTTAGTTTTACTCTAGCTGGCCGTTAAAAACAAAATACCTGTACAATAAGCTTTATCTTACAATTTATGAGTACACATAAGCTATAAAAGATCGTCGCTTTAATATAATGGCGATTCAATTGTAAATATTAATTCTAATTTTTTTTGTTAATAAATTTAACTACAGAAAACACAGATGCGAAATCGCCGGCTACGGCTACTAATAAATCTATATAAAAAAAATCATAGAACAAAATAGTAATTTTCTTTGTTAAGGTTTTACTCCAGAAAATACAGAGGCGAAATCGCTGGCTAAGGCTACTTAATATACTAACGAAATAAAAAAATAGAACAAAAGAAACATTCCGGGGGCCGGAAGCCCCTCATTTTGGCTTAGTTCACCTATTGTGGAACCTTGTAGATATTAACTCCACACAATGTTGCAGAAGGTAGAGTTTATAGACACTGTTGTTACAGTTTCGCGACGTGCTTTCTAGCTAAATAAACTGAAATACAGTGTTGTAGTAACAAATAAACTATCCTGTAAACAATGTGTTAAATCAGACGACCTCTGTGGCGCGGTGGGCGAAGGTCCGCCTGCGACGCAGGAGGTTGTGGGTTCGATTCCCGCCTAGGGACAAATATTTGTACGATCTGTAAATATTTGTTCAAGGTGTTCTGGCCGCTTTCTATGTATAATAAAAAAATATCTATCTATGTACTCGTATATTATTATGTATATCAGTTATCTAGAACTCATAACACAAGCTCTGCTTAGCTTGGGGCTAGATTATGATACAGTATACATTATGGACCATATGTATACTGTGATAATGCTGTGTGAATTGTCCAGCATTATTATTATTCCAGCATTCCAGCATTATTATTTAAATTATTCCAGCATTATTATTATTATTATAAACTATATCCAAGACAGGGGATGGCCATAAATGAGATTGAAGGACTTCTCCAAAAATATTATAGGTCAAGCCAAAGTAGAAGGAACTGGAAGAGTTTTAAGGAGGCCGTCTACTACACCAGTCTACTTTCTCATCGATTTCTTCCTATCGAGGAACTTATCGAGAGGTTAGAAAGAAGAAGTTCTTAATCGATTTACTATATAGGTTAGTAGGTACTCTAGCCAGGATTAGACCTATTTAATCTGTATATTAGCAGATAGCTCAGTTTCAATTGTTAATACTAGTTCTAATTTAGTTATATCACTGTAATTTTCTTTGTAAATAAAGGTTTAAAAGAAAAAGTTAAATTGATCTAGGTACGTAAGTTGTTATAGTTAAAACTAGCAAAATTAATACATAATTTAAAAGAACTTTACGCACGGATTGCGACCCTGCATCCTTTTCAATTAATGATTATTATAATCAATGCAAAGGTAAACAATGTTTACATAATATGTAGAGCACTCTAATGGACATTGTTACTATTATTATGTATATTGTGCTTTCCCTGTACTTTGCCAAAATGGACCATATTATTATTGTCTGATAAATGAATTTAACTCAATTATTAATCTTGACTTTCTGACTTGGAACCCAAAGACTCATGATAGCTTCGTCGTATTGATTACGATTTATGATTACTTCCTGAAAGCTAGACCATTAAAATAATTATCATCTAAAAGTCATTTTGGCTTACATCAGAATAAAGTCCATTCAAAGTTGTTTTCCAGCGATTAGAGACAAATGAGTCAACGATTCAGTTTGTTGGCCATTCATCCATTTAGTAAACATTCAAATGTACCTACCGTAATAACCGCAAGCATGATAAACCTATTATTGACTAAGTTCATTTATGTCTCATTAAAACGGTAGGTTTTAGTCAACGAATCGTTAGTGTGATTCAAATAATTTGGTCTGGATTCACATTACACATTATATACCTACATACAATTATGATACAATATATATCAGCAATCAAGAAAAAAAAGTAAACTTTTTAATTTGATAAAAAATTTACTGTTAATTGATCTGCTAAAAAGGCATCGTCAAATATCAAGTTCAACAGAATAATCATTTATACAATACCTACATACAAAAGATTCATCAAATTTATAGATGGAAAATAGCGATATACATAATTTAAATACTAGAAATAAGAACAAACTGGCTGTGCCCACTACTAGGCTACCTAAGATTAATGTATCTTTTAAAGGGCAATGTATAGTAGGTATACGCTTCTACAACAAAATTCCAAGTGAGTTGCAAAAATTATCTATAAATAAATTCAAACGGATTGTCAAAAATATACTTTGCAAAAAAGCTTACTATAAAATATCAGATTATCTAGACGACAAAAAGTTTGGGACGAGTTATGCTCCAACTCTAAAACTAACAATCTAACAAGGTAAAGGTTTCTTGATCAAAATTAGTGCCTGTAGAATATTAATAATACCAAAACGTTGCTATAGAACGTGTGAAGCCGCAAGCAGAAACTAGTTTTAAATATGTTACCCATCATCGATATAGATGGACTGTCAATGTTGATCAATAGCAAGATCGGAATTATACAGGGATGAGTCTTTTTTAAAGGTTAGTCATGAAAGGACTTACGTGCCCTATTCTCTATAAAATAGTAAAACTTTTTAGTTCAGTTTTTGAAGGTGTAGGTACTAACAAAACAATATTAGGCACATAATCATCTCATATTTATTTATTTATTACCAATTACAGAACACAAAAACTAAAAAGAAACATTCAATGACTCACTTTTCCCGAAAAAGAAAGTAGAAAAACGAACGAAACGAAAAAGAAGAAAAGTTTTTCAATGCAGAACTTATTTTTTTCAAAATGAACCACGACCTCCTTAAAAGTATTTTCGTTAAATCTTACGGTTTCAGACTTCTTATTAGTCCTGAAAAACTGTATACCCATTCCTAATACCGTACCACCCGCGCACAAAGTAGCCATTATTTTCATACACGTGTGTTTGTCATCTGTTTCACTCCACAGCTGATTAATTTGTAGCTGGTTTAGATATAAATAATTAAAAGCAGCCACATTGAACAAAATAACTTGTTTTCGAAGAATCGGGCGGGCAAAGTTCCTCTTTACTCGAGGGTACTTTGTGTGGGTTTACAACGTAGGGGAAAATAAAAACAAAAGGTACGATAAATAGGTACCTGATAAATATTCTTTGTACTTTAGGTCATGTTACATCGTTCAGAAATTTACGTGAACATGAATGACTAATATAATCTGTAGAAATGAGGTACTTTTGTTCCCTAATTAAATAAATTCCTGTAAATTGTATTTTAATTTATACACATTAAAATACACAATTGCCTGGTTATATCTATACTAATATTATAAAGAGGAAAGATTTGATTGTTTGTTTGTTTGTTTGAATTGAATAGGCTTCGAAACTACTTGACCGATTTGAAAAATTATTTCACCATTAGAATCCTAAATTTTCCGTGATGAACATAGGCTATATAATATTTTCAAAAAAGTTAGAGATCCGCATGAAAAATTCAATAATTGAACCGTGCGCTGTATATTCAACCTCTTTTTCTATTACGGCGCGTCAGCATAGAAAAAGAGGTTGAATATACATATAAGCGCACGTTGCTTGCTTTTTCTCTACGGCCAGTGTCAGTTATTTTATGGAGTGTCGAGTCAATTGTCAAAAACCCCAATGCTGTTAAAAAAAAGTAAGGGATCCGTATGAAAACTATGAAACCCATCGTTTTAGTGTGTATAATTTCTGAAATTTTTGTTTAATACCCGTGCGAAGCCGGGGCGGACCGCTAGTTATTTATAAATTGTCACCCAAAATTGCTGTTCAAATGGGATCCGTGGCACCTTGTGTTCATTATAGCATTGCATTTCCTAGGTAAATGTTTTATTTCTCTCTTGTTCCTTGTTTTTACAAACCAAGTAGGTAGGTATTGAGTATTGAGATATTTATATTAGGTATTGATTTCTAAACTAATATTATAAAGAGGAAAGGTTTGATTGTTTGTTTGAATTGAATAGGCTCCGAAACTACGAGACGGATTTGAAAAATTCTTTCACCATTAGTATCCAAAATTTTCCGTGATGAACATAGGCTAAAAAATATTTTCAAAAAAATTTGGGTTCCGTATGAAAAAATAATTTTTTGTTAAATACCTGTGCGAAGCTGGGGCAGACCGCTAGTATAAAATAAAGCAAAGTGAACGATGGGTTTTATTTTCACAATTTATCAACTGAACCCTAAAAATTATGCACATAACATTCCACATTTAAGGGATGACGCAACGCGCGAAATCGCTAACCCAGTTATGAAGATCTGAAATAGCTCTGCAGCCGAATACCGCGTTACTCAGCTAACTGCGACGCGAGCATTGTTATTTATCGACGTGAAATATTGAACAAATCCATCTGCAATTGCGAAATCTGTTCTTGAGGTTTTCTCGGTTAACCTAAATCAGTGTTTTTCAAACTGTGGGTCGCGACCCTTAGGGGGGTCGCGAAGCCTTACTCAGGGGGTCGCCGGCAAAAGGAAAAAGACAAGGTTCTACACTACCGTAAAAACACAATTTCAATGAGAAGGATGAGCTTGTTTATTTTTCAAAAGTTTGTCAAATCGTGGTGCTATTTTTGAAATGTTAATAATCAAATCGTTTTCTAATTGGAGCCTATTTCTCTTTTTGATTTTAATGTCCACCATTGAAGAGAACGTCATTTCACAAAGGTATGAAGTGGCGAATGGCACTAATAATTTTAGAGCTTCCCTTGCCAGCTCTGGGTATTCATGTTTTCTTTTCATCCAAAACACGTCAACACATTGCGAATAAAATTCCATTTGAAGCAGCTAAATCTATAAGATTTTCTTTCGTATTTGTGGTGACATCAGCCAGTTCTATTGATTTATCCAAGAAAGGGTTTAGAATCCATCTACGCCCATTGTCAGCTTCAGAGTGTAAGTCTGGAAAGTATGTTAATAGTTTCTCCTGCAAATTATGCAAGCTCTGTATCATGCAAGGAATGTGGACCCTTACCACAAGCGATTGGTCTGTTTCATTATCTTCAACAGTTTTCTGAACACATGGAAAAGACTCAAATATATTGTTTTGCAGTGAGGTTGACCACAAATGAAGTTTTGCATGAAATGCTTTGACTTTATCTTTAGCTGTTAAAATATTTTCTTCGGTACCTTGGAGGTTCTTGTTTAAATTATTAAGGTGGCTAAAAAAATCTGCCAGAAATGCTAATTTCAATAGCCAGACAGGGTCAGAAAAATGATTAGCATATTCAGACTTAGCATCTTGTAAGCTGCTGACGTCCAAATCAAAGCCGCACGCAGCCTTACTAACTTGTAACTCGTACTTACTTTCAAAGCTTTCGAGGCTTCTTGCAGAAAGTAGGAATAACTAATAATGAATAACAAAATAGAGAAAATCATAAGTTTGTCTTTAAAATTACTAACCTTTTGTCTCTCTATGCCCAAGGGGGTCGCCAGAATTTTTCTAGCCTTAAAGGGGTCGCGTATTCAAAAAGACTGAAAAACACTGACCTAAATGATAAATTGACCATACACTAGAACAGCTAGGACCGCCGTTTATCTTCATCTCTCTATTATCCATCGCCTCAAAAAACGATTCCCTCTTGTGAATAACCTTTGAATGACAGTAATCGACAACTTTTCGACGTACATCTACTTTCTCTTGTTTTTTTTTTGTTTACTTAGTATGGTACCTATTCGTATTACTGCAGCCATGGTAGAATTATTGTGACGCTACAACCTTTTTTTTTGGAAACCAATGCATGTACTTTTTTAGTTTTTTTTTTATTTGCTTAGTAGTAGCTGTCGTATATCACTGCGGCCATGGTAGGCCTATTGTGATAGATATAACCTTCTTTTGGAATACCTACTTAAATAAACTTGACACGTGGTTACCGGGAAAAAGAAAATGGTTGACCAGTAAAGACGTTTATTTTACTCTAAACGTAGGACTAGGCAAAATAGGAAAAATGGCTTTCGCCTGTTCATTTTAAAAATGAACAATGTCACAAAACAAAAATTACCGAGTTAGATGTTACGTTTTTTGTTTCATGCAGCCTGATTTTGGCAAATTTTCTTGATTTGAAGAGTAAACAAAACAGAACATACCTATATTATTAGCACAACATTTAAAAAAACATGTATTTTCATTCGGCGTAATAGAGACACCCCGAACGAAATGAGACCCTCTCCTAAATAATTATAGATATTATATCGATACTGTCATTCAAAGGCTATTCTTAAAACCCTTATCCTTATCCAATATGTCGTAAACAGCTGAACATAAGGAACGCCATGAAAGATATCAGTTACCTCACGAACAAAAGGTACAAAACAATCCAAAGTATTAATATTCCATATTAGCATTATGATGCGAAGAAAGACTGTATGTCTATTTGTTACCTGCCTATTCATAACATAACTAAAAGAATAAAGTCATTGCAGTTTATGTCACCATTGCCAGCGAGGCAATGCATTCACCGTCTCGGGGACTCCGACTGTTGGACTGGTTGTTGATATGGATAAGTTGAGCTACCTGTGGATTGTTAACATCAGTCCGCTGTCAGCTCGATTGTTTCAATTTTAAAAACTAGGTAGTCTAATTTGTTTCTAGCATTTGATTGCACTTTCTTTTTTTTCTTTTTTTATTATATTTGTCTCCATAGTTATGGGATTTTCTGACTTCAATGAATCAGTCAGTGCATGCCAACTATGAGATATAAAGAAACTCTCTGCTGAAATAATAATATAAGAAAACTTAAAAGAACACAAATCATGGTAAATATCCCATTATGAATAGGTAACTGTAGTTTTTATAACTGTTGCTTGTTAACATTAGCTCACTAACGAGCGTCCACATAATTAGTCCACAGCTGGACTACGCAGAGGCCTAGTCCAATTAGATGATGTTTGATGATACTAATCCTTTATGAAAATAAATTCTTATCCTTGAAAAGAACAAATGTGCGGCATGAAATAGAGTATGGAAATTAATCTGCCTTCAGCGTATGAAGTCGCAGAACGAAGCTAGTACCCAAAATTAAAGTACCTATAGGTTATTAGGTCGTGTCAGATCCCTTTTAGATGCTTTTAGCAAGTAACAATGGACCTTTATCCCATAGATCTTATGACGTCAATAGAATCCCGCTTTGACGTCACGTTCACGTGCCTCGAAGGTGAAATACTCTGTGTCCGATCTATTTGTAGATCACGCTAAATAAAAAATTACATTCGTAAATAATCAAAACACGGAGAAATCGGTAGAGTAAATTCAAGCAAACCGAATATATTTTAGGGAGCTTAAGCTAGTGTACCTAAGCAACCGAATAATTATGTACCTTGTTCAATAATCGTTGTATGACTTTAAAAATCGACTAAAAGACTATTTTTATTATCTTTATTTAATACTAGCGGTATTTAACTTCGCACGAGTTTCTAATAAAAATTTAATTTTTCATTCGGATTTCAAATTTGTTTGTAAATATTCTGTAGTCTATGTTCATCATATGCATCAAGGAACATGTAGGATTATAATGGTGAAAGAATTATTTAACACGGCCCTGTAGTTTCGGAGAGGATTTTAAATACAAGTATAGATCATGTATATATGTAGGTAGATAATGGAGTTTGGTCACACAGTGATTATGCCACTCCAATCAATCTTCTCAATCGATATATTTCATATTCACATAATAATAATAGTCATAATAGTAATTTATTTATAATAATTATTACAAGTCGAAATCTAGGTAAGGATTCTAGTTAAAACAATACATTTAAATCAAATAGGTACCTATATTAATATTTAATTAATGAATTACACATCCACTCATTCCACCTAATGCTGATGTTGTCCGCGTACGCGGAAGCTATCTCACTCAATTATGAGCTAACTATCCCATATCGCATCAATTATGAGAAACTTGGACTAATTGACTTTCATTAGTGCCGTCTACTAGATAAGGAGCCAGTCACTTCCTGGAGACGGTTGGCTGATCCGACGACGAATAACTTTCAAATTAAATCGCGCTTAGAGGAAACCTAATGAGGCTCGCTGCGCTCGTCACTGACCGTCGCGCCACAGAGTTATAATGAGGTAAATTATGAGAACTAGCTGAGTGCTCAGGGTTTCACCCGCTTTTTCCCAATCCCGTGGGATTTTCGGGGTAATAAAATGGCCCATATGCTATTCCAGGTCATAAAATATCTATCTGTGTACCTGTTTTATCAAAATCCGTTCAGTAGTTTTTGCGTGAAAGAGTAACAAACATCCATCCACACTTACAAACTTTCGTGTTTATAATATTAGTAGGATTAGTCAATTTGAGCGTCGACTCTACCGGCGCCTTCGAGGTTTAAATTGGAGTGTTCATCTTCAGCATGCAGTTTTGTGAAGATATTTTTATTAGTTTATTTTAGGTCGTGAATGTATTTGATGTATGTAAGTAAGGTATTCCGCTCCTATTCCTATACTGTCGTTCCTTATCTTGACTAAGCACTAAGCTATGCTAAGACACCCAAGTCTCCAATGTTTCACATGATTACCACTACTGATTGTTACCATGTACCTAGGTAGGTTAGTTCCTAATATATATATATATATTATAACTAGACTATTATAGGCTGGTGATGATGATGATATATATATATATATATCTATGGTATCGATTTGCATAGCAATTAAAGCGAATAGCTGGCTTGTGTACGGTACAGGTTTATTTATAGAGCAATGTTCAACAAAGTGATCAAATTGGGACATGATCAGCGATGCTACAATTAAGAGGATTACGAATCTGCTTTCAAATTATCGTAGGTGAAATATTAATTTAAAATAAAATGCCTATGGTTTCCGAAAGCGAAGTTGAACAAAAGTATAATCCTACCTTCTAGGTCCACAAAATATTCATAGATTATAAGGGAAAGGAAAAAACACTACGAGATCAACCTTCAGGAAACTTCGATTAACTATCGAAATATCGACCTTCTGGTAACTTTGATAAATTCCAATTTCCAACGCATCTGACTAAAGACGATCAAAGCCCCGTTCCACTAATCCCTTGATTGTCCATTTAGCAATAATTGCAAGCCCAGACCTATTATCTGAATCACCTAACTGAGAAGGTACCTACTAAGAGAATTAAGCTGGACAGTGACCCCCGCCTACATGTCTGTTACATCGCTTTAAATGCTTCTATACAATCTCTATATTGTTTTTAACCACCTACAGTTGATCTTCTTCGTCGTCGTCTTTATTCTTCGTTGGTTAATGACTTGTCCATCTTTAAATTTAGGGAGTTCTGGTCGTTAAAAAATATCTATATATTTAATATAATATTGTATTCAGTTAATCAGTCATCCATCTACACAAGCTCTGCTTAGCTTGGGGCTAGGTGATGCTGTGTGGATTGTTCAGCGTTATATTATTACAAAAACTAAAAAAAAACCGCCTTTACTGCTCCTACACCACCACTCAAAGATTCAAGCTGATTCAAAGTCTCGTGATTACACTAGTTTTTTTTATAAAACAACTTGTTATCATTTTACCCAAAGATTAAAATTTTATAACAGATTTGTATTCATATAAATTCTCTTCATACGTAACAATGTAGAGATCGCTCATAGCGATAAGACCGCTCTTTATACTTCTTCTACTTTAAGCATGTCTGTTTGTAATGTTTTCTTTTTTTGTGTGGCATAATAAAGTATTTCTATTGTAATGACTACGAGTACACTGCCGTGTGGTGCCGGCATAGAATTTCACCACCCCATCTCTTCCCGTGGGTGTCGTATGAGGCGACTAAGGGAAACACATCGGGGGGCGGGCAGCAGCGCCCTCTGCAGAACAACTCCACCGAACTGCGATCCCCAACCCGCATGCACAGCGTGGGGATTATGGGCATTAACCCCCAAATGATAATGCCATCTATGGCGCTCATTAGGGAAGGCCTATGTCCAGCAGTGGACTATTATAGGCTGGTGATGATTGTAATGACGCCATTATACATTCTTACCATTTCATTAGTTCTATCTTTTGTTGTTGAAAAGATAACAGACCGTTACAGATACCTCAATATTATGATAATTATATTCATAGAACACAACACAACACTTTTTGCACATACGTGCAAAAAGCGGTTATGACAATGATGTAATAATGAACTTCACCTTTACCACACCTGCCGGGTCAACAATAAAACCAAAATACATCGTATTAAATATTCATGAGCGAATGGTATTTCCAGTTTTTGGGTGTTGAACTGGTTTTGACTAAAAGATTCTGCATTTGGACGTTCAAAATGCGTTCTGTTCTGAGAATACACATTGAAGACTTGTAAAGAAACGTTAAATTAAGAATGCTTGAGAAAGAAATGATGGTTAAAAAGGTAACGGAACGTAATTCTTATGAATGAACATAAAAATATCACAACGTGAAGCCAATGTATCGCATCGTCCAACAGTCCGACGCGAAATAATTATAGATTCGCAAGTTTACCAACACAAGTTGGAAAAACGCCAGTTTTCTTGTTTTCCAAACGCGATATTTGGAGCAAATGTGATTATTTTGCTTACAAACTCGCGTTTATTTTGGGCATGTTTGTTTCACATAGGAGCAAACGCTGAAGATTAATTCTTCTTCGGGTGGATGGGAATATATCCTACAATACACTTTATTGCACATCAACGAAAAAATTCTTTATTGCGTATGACTCTATACTATACCAACATCATTTTAATTAAATTAAAAATTCATTCATGTCCAGCCTTAGAGTAGTTATTCTAAGTGTCCAGCAATAACTGAATGAGCCTGTAGTTCGGTGCGATTGTGTGATCAGATCATTATAAAGTGCTCGTGCCCTCATGACTCCAATAAATATAATCGAAACTCATCCATTCCATTTTACTGCGCTCTAATTTCTCACCACTTATCTTTATGGTCTTGCTTGTCTATTTGTAGCTTCGTGTTTGAGACCATTACTTTATTATGTAATATGCGATAGGAATTTGCTACTGCATGAACACGGACATTGTAGCCTATAAACCAAAGCAGAGCTTGTATCTATTATTATTTGCAGATACTCATAACAGACGTTCGGGATACAGCGATACAGAAAAGTGCACTACGATAATTTAGTACCTACAAAATTTGTAATTGACGACCTCTGTGGCGCGGTGGGCGAAAGCGACGAAGTAGGAGGTTGCCAGCTCGATTCCCGCCTCGGCACAAATGTTTGAACGATCTGTAGATATTATGTATTATATTATGTACCGGGTGTTCTGGTCGTTTACTATGTATAGTAAAAGAGTTCCATCTATGTTCTATATTTTATTAGTTATATCAGTCATCTAGAGTACCCATATAATAAACTCTGCTTAGTTTGGGGATAGATGATGCTGTGTGGATTGTCCGTCTTTTGTTATCTTAGTTTATCATATATTGTAAAGATTATTTGTACGACTTTGGTTTTGGGCTTAATTGGACACTTTAGGTGTCTCATGTCATGTTGTAATAAGTGTTATATTTCTACTCAATATTACCACAGTGTACATATGTATACTGTGATATTACTAAGATGATGTTTTAAAGTAGACTCTGCCGCATTTTGACCACTCATGCGCCCCGCGGGGACGGAGGACGGTCAGGCGCACACGTTTTTGTTTACATTCAAAACCGGTTTGTTGAACCACCGAACTCGTTTCCGTCTAGGTAGACGGCGAATCCGTCCTCGTACTAATCACACAGATTTGCTCTCCGATATTTAAAAAGATAAAAGACTGGATAATACTTTTACAAGAGATATTGGAGCTTAGTTGAATTTATAAGCTACCATAGTAGCTATAATTTTACATAATCTAGCTATGTAGTTATTGTGTTTTCTGGTACTAAGGGATTATTTTTTAATTTATTTCGTGCGTTGTTATTATTATTACGAGTTTTTTCTAAAAGGGGTTGTTTTGCTATTTTAATTACGTGATTTGGGACTAAAATGTTATATCGAGGGTTTTTTGTGTAAAAAGGTAGGTAAGCGAAATCAATCAACTCGGTTATTATTCAGGTTTCCTGCTTAACTACATTGATAGAAAGGAGCCAAATATAAAATTAGACTAGGAAAACCCAATCGGTAGATTCCCAGAACGAAATTATTATAAACATTTCATCGAAATTCGAAGAAGTTGCCAGACATTACATAAATATTTATAATGACAGACAGGTTCGGCTAATAGCTGCTCTTCTACGACAAATGATAGCTCTATTGTGTATTTGTGTCTTCAATTGGCAATAATAACTGTTTGAGACCTTGGCAAGACAATTAAAACTCCTTGACCGCGCAGTACAAACGACGTTCACATTTTATCGTTATCTTTACAATTAGTACCCACATTCCTGACACGTTCTAGATATTATCTATTACCTTCTTGGAAACAGACGTTTGGAATAACAATAGGTTTAGGTTTATTGGCAAGTATCTATCGGTCTGTATGTCTAGTATGAGTTTGCAAAATACTCATACGGAAAGTTTTCGAGAACGCGACAGTTTACTATCTCAAAACTTGTAAGTTGGCGCTCGGGCGGCCAATTGCAATAAATCATTCGAAAATTAAATTAGATTTCGTATGAAGCTTTTGGATTGGCCCCGTCAAAGTTGTAGCTTCGAAGTAAGTCCTCTCAGTACATAGGCTCTGCAGCATGCATGGAGCTAAATTAAATGTATAGAAAACTCATGCTCAGGCCTCTCTTGTATTCTTAAGTGATATGATTATATTACACTAGCGACCCGCTCCGGCTTCGCACGGGTGCAATGCTGATATAAACCTTCGTCTTGAATTATTCAATCTATCAAAAAAAACCGCATCAAAATCCGTTGCCTAGATCTAAGCATACATAGGGACTAAGGACAAACAGACAGACAGCGGGAAGCAACTTTGTTTTATACTATGTTGTAGTGATCTGTCCTAAGTGTTTCAAAGTTTAACTAGGTATATTGAGTTATCCTGTTGTTCCAAACAAGGCCTTATTCTCTATGACATAGGAGATTCCTTGCCTAAACCGTGCAACGTCACAAGGTGTACTAAACAACTATCAAAGCGATTTCTAACTGTCCCTAGGTGTGGAATCAAAAATTGTATTTTCTAGACCACAGACTGTTTGTCTATAGCGAGCGAGCGTGATTATTTGACAGTTCAAATCGTGCCTGAATCGCAACGTGTCGCAGTTGTGAATGACAAATTGGCATAAGGAATACGGTTTTGTCCGATTCCACGCCTCAGTCTTGTCGTATCTGTTATATCTATCTTCTTGTCGTAGCTCATGCTTTGGCTCCCTAAAATTGAAGAACATTAATTTAGGTCCTTTTTAATGGTAGGTACTACTACTACATGATAAGTGATTTTTTAATAAATAAGTAACGCGTTTGGTTTGGTTATAGTGAATAAGGCCCTGCTGAGTAACGCTAGTATCAGCTGTAACCACATCAAATAATAACAAAGTAACAGTTGAACTAACTTCTAGGAAGCTATTATTTACACGCGGTTTCACTTGCAACGAAACTGGGATCAAAATGGTACCTTCTTAGCTAATATGTACTTTTTTGTCTATTCTGGAATTTTCCGCTTTTGCAAATAGGTACTATCATTACTTTGGAGATTAGGCAGTAGGTAGGTACTGGTCGAACTTTGGACTCTACAATGTATTTCGAAAAGTACGAAAATTAGACAATTTTCGAACACTGTTTTGAAATATCTAAATACAACTTTCACTTTGATGCCGCCCTTAAAAAAAATTCGCACCTTATTTGAGCTATTACAAAAAAAGGTATTTTTAAAGATATCTATATTTTTTTCTTAAGTATATATTATAGAACACACTAGGTAGTACATACTAGTACATTTCAGATGGATCACTTCGCAAACTTCCGACTAGGGAATGGATTTTTTTCGACTTTTTCAAAATATTACAAAAAGTACCTATATCACTTACGTAAGTTTCCAAAACTGTTTTGAAATTTACAAGATTTTATTTGATACCAAACTTGAACTTTTAAAATTTCGACATACCAATTTACCAATATAGACAATTTTTTTCTTGAATTCTGTGCAAGCGCATGAAATTCGTTATTATTTTTTATTTCAATAGCAGCGATGTTGCTGGGATATTCAATACTGAAAAAAATAAAGACAAAGCGAGACCATAGCGGGTTTCGAAACTGACCTCGAAATCCTAAAAATGTAGTGTCTATACAGGTTACGGATTCCAATTTCGGAAGAAATAGTACGCACTTCTTTTAAAACTTCATTTTAATAAAGTAGTTTCCTTTCGATAAGTTCCTTTCAGAAGATCTGTTCGTCATCTATTCATCCATTAAGCATAAAAGAGCCAATAAACATTAAACATCCGGGTGCTAAGTGCGAGTCCAGTTTTATTGACGCCGATCATACAAACCTTTTGATTATCAATCAGATATTATAATGTCTTGTAAATAAGCAAATGAAGGTCTCAGGTTTCGCTCACTATTACATTACATGTGTCTTCTATACTATACTATTGTTGTATACATAATCTATACTAATATTATAAAGAGGAAAGATTTGATTGTTTGTATGTTTGTTTGTTTGTTTGTTTGAATTGAATAGGCTCCGAAACTACTGGACCGATTTGAAAAATTCTTTCACCATTAGAATCCAAAATTTTCCGTGATGAACATAGGCTATATAATATTTTCAAAAAAGTTAGGAATCCGCATGAAAAATTCTTAAATCGTGCGCTGTATACATAATATACAACCTCTTTTTCTATTATGGCGCGTCCGAATAGAAAAGGAGGTTGAATATAGCGCACGGTGCGTTTTCTCTACGGCCAGTGTCAGTTATGGAGTGTCGAGTCAATGTCAAAAACCTCAATGCTGTTAAAAAAAGTAAGGGAAGAAACCCATCGTGTTAGTGTGTATAATTTCTGAAATTTTTGTTTAATATCCGTGCGAAGCCGGGGCGGACCGCTAGTAATATTATAAACGTGAAAGTTTGTAAGCATGTATGGATTTTTGTTACTCTTTCACGCAGAAACTACTAAACGGATTTTTATGAAACTTGGTACACATATATGTATATAATAATATATATACAGTAGGTATATGACCTGGAATTTGTTAGGTTGTTTGAATTGAATAAGGCTCCGAAACCACTGGACCGATTTGAAAAATTATTTCACCATTAGAATGCTACATTATCCCCGATGAACACAGGATAGACAGGATATTTAAAAAAAGTTAGGTATCCGTATGAAAACTTCAACAATGTGTATAAATTCTTTAAAAATTTATGATTTATGAAATTTTTGATAGATACCCGGTTTTTGTATAAAGAGTTCAATAATGTTACCGAAATTCTGTAAAAAATTATAATTTTTGTTAAATACCCGGGCGAACCCGGGGCGGACCGCTAGTATTATGTATATAATAACGTTGTCAGATTAAATATCAAGTTTATCATATGTAAACACGAGATAGTTATAGTAGTTATGTTATGTTATTTAGTTTCTCACCGTTTCGTCCGATTTGAAATCGTTCAGTAATTTGTTGTTGGCCAGTTTCAGATTCAACGCTTTGACGTTTGCTGACACTGCGATGACAGTAGCTGTCAGCTCGTCCACCTCCGTCCTAAGCTTCGTCAGCTGCACATCCCTCACCATGACCAAGACCAGGAGGCAGACCACCACAGCGACCAGAGTCACCCCACCCGCAACAACACAACCCTGTTTCCACTTCTTAGATTTCACTTCCTCACAGTACTGCTTCTCAAAGTCATTGCTCATGAGGTTCTTTGACATGTCCTTGGTCTCTGTCGGGGGGTACATCGCGAGGGGGTCGGGGATCAGCGCGTGTTTTTCCGCCATCGGAGCGGGAAGGGTAATTTGTATAGTGACGTCACTTATCTCATTATCGGACTTATTACCTCATAGCACAGAGTTTAGTTTCATAAACGCACGAATGGATGGTAAATAAATGACGTAGGCGCGTTCTCTGCGCGACGCGACGGCACTGAATGGCGCGGACGCACGGCGCGGTGGCCGGTCGGCTGCGCGCGCGCATCCCGGGATGAACGGGATTATGTCTAGCTACCTACCCCGGTGTACACGGCGAGGTACATCTGTCTTTGTTATTATTGGGAAGGCTTATATTTTCTTGAATAAATCCGATGATATTGTTAATTATTGGCCACCCCGCAATCGGATTTACTTTGATAGATAACGTTTTCTTCTGAATCTATTGTTTTCCAACTTCAAATTGACGTTGTATTTTTGTTACTGAGTAATCCTAGGAGTCTTTGGTTTACTTTACATAAATAAGTAATTTTAGTAATTTGAACTTAAAGGCTTCCTTATCCAGAAAAGCGCGGGCAGAAGTTAGTCTATATTGATAAAATAAAGAGGAAAGATTTGATAGTTTGTTCGTTCAATTGAATTGAATAGGTTGTAAAACCTGAAACAACTGGACCGATTTGAAAAATTATTTCACTATTAGAATCCTACTTTATCCCTGATGAATAAGAGACTAGAATATTTTCAAAAAAATTATCCGGTGAGGGATCCTTATGAAAACTTCGATAATGTAACAATAAGAACGCATAAGTGTGTATAAACATTTATATATTTAATTTTTTTATACATACCTGTGCGAAGTCGGGGCGGACCGCTAGTTCTTGAAGTATGTTCTTGATAATATCATCCATGTGCTGCTTGCATCCAATGACGCAAGCATTAGAAGACGCTCCGTTAGATATCTAGTGCGGATATCTGCCGAGCACGGTATAATAATAAATTGATTGATTGATTTACGGAGAGCTGGGAGATTGTTCGATGAGGCGCATACGCCACTAGATGGCACTACTTGTTGAATTGCTTACGTGCGCTTTAGTAGTTTGAAGAAGTGTGTAGGGCTAATTTTAGGTATTATGTTATCTGTGCTTTTAGTTCTAAGTCAGCACTGACCGTAAACGTAATAGGTAAGTAAACTAAAAAAAACAAAGACTCCTAGACTTTCATTAATTTCCATTGTATGCTCGTAAAATGCAGTTTAATCGTTATCTAATCGAAAGTAAGTGATAATAGCTCTGTTAGCTGAAAAAGGTAGATACTCAAAGGAAAAAGGTGAAGGTTTAACCAAATTCAAACAAATCGGATGAGATCTCTTAGTTCGAGTCTCCTTGGTCAACATTTCCATATTTTGTGGTTCCAAATTCAAACACCAAAAAATACTCCATTGGAAAGAATGAATGAAACTACCAAAATTTTAGGCCTACTAAATTCATTGTGAAATTTCGTTTCGATTCGTTAGATCTACTCTAGCTGCATGCGGTATACTAAATCTACTCTAATTAGTTGAACGGTTTATGTTTAGATATTAAAGAGTTATAAAATGTGTTGTTTTTGTGTCGAATTTTGTTTGTATTACAATTAGTTCATCTAATTCAAATATGGATTTAACAATACAAAGTCGCTTCCCGCTGCCTGTCTGTTTATCCCTATGTATGGCTTCGATCTTTAAAACTACGCGATGGATTTTGTTTATTGGTTTTTTTAAATAGATAGACAACACCCGTGCCGGTGCGGGTCGCTAGTGATTTCAAAAGAGAAGAGGCTAAAGCAGCAGTGGAAAACCTTTAAAACCTCACCTAAGTTGTTAGAGAAAATTGAGAATTTTATTTTACAAAAGAGTTCACAAATTTTTTCTTTAGCTAACTTGCATTTAATTTTTTTACTTCCATGTATTCGTTATGAAAAGCACAGTATTTACCTCGGCTGAAAGTAACTTATTTAGAAAATCAGTTACTTCCAACCTAGAGTAACAATGTATATTTTTACCCATTCAACGAACATTACTAACCAGTAAGTATCAAAATAAAAACTTTACAAACACATTAAAAGAGAAAAAAGACAGAGATACTAAATATAAGGTAGGCTAGGGCTGCTTTTCAGTTAGTCAGGTGATAAGAACTAGAGTGTCGACAGATTTATGACGTCAGTCAGCGTGGTTATTTGTATAAAAAACAAAAGACGATGCGCCAGCTTTATATAACGTAGCTATAAGGCCGTAGGCTGTAACTAAAAGTTCTGCGAATTTCACAAAATAAATTGAAAAATAAACTGAACTATTACGTAACGGTTATTGGAAAATTCAGACAATCGGATTTTCAAATGAATCAAGTAAACTCATTTCGTTCCACGTGTAAAGGTATCGGGTGGGCCCTCTAGGTATACTTGATAATGTTAGGTACTAAAAGGTAGGTATTGTACAATACAGACGAGAGTTTGTTTTGATGTAATGATGTTTGGCCTAGGACCTTCACTATAGCAAATTCAATAAGGTCCTAGGACAACTCCAAATCTACTAAATGGATCAAGCTGAAGATTCAAAAACAAAGAGTTAATGGAGTTAATTCGGGTTACTTTTATCCGGCGGCTACAGGCTATGCTAGGCTGTACGCTAGGCGCTGCTTATTCGTCACGTCAATGACTATTACATGCCTTTGAAAAATTACGTGGCAAACATTACAAAATTACTGCTCCTACATTTTTGTATGGACTTTCGTTCTCGGCGCCCGCGCCACAAAGTACGTCGAATATTGAAACATTCCTAAATTCGTTAATTTTGGTTTTAGGAATTTCTGATTCTTAAAATAGGGTATTAGCTATTTCGTGAAGATTTTTTACACTTAAGAAAGTCCACGCAAATGAAATTGCGAGCAGGTAAGCTAGAAAAATATATTTTAGTGATTCCTCATAGAAGCATTGAAGCCAATAGTCATCATGGATATTTTGATGCAACGTTATAGGCCTTCCTATCCCACCATACAGGAAACTTTTTTTATTTAGTTTTTCAGGAAACGTGAAATATACGAGAATCGCAAAGATAACATTTCATTTTAAATTGTGTCTCTCGCCTATTCCTGAAATTATGGCTTAAATTGCATTTCGAGTTATGTATTAAGTGTTAGAACGCACTTGTAGGTATAGCTCAACATTCGTGCCCCGGATAATTAACAAACCAGCACAGGCGTGGTGTTTATCAAAGATCCTAATTATTTAAATCTTTGTTAAATAAACGTTTTCACAACTTTTTACCACGCATAAATCTAAGATTATGCTACTTCAAATCTTATTTTTGCTGGACTACTATATTATTTAAGAAGATTAGGGCGAATGTATGTATTTGCAATTTCTTTCGATTGCTGTTATGTTTGAACAGGCAATTCGAGGAAACGTGCAGTCGCGCCTGATAATATTAAAATTGCAAACAGGAATGGTTAGTGATATTAATTCCCAGGCTACTTCGGTTTTTTTTTTCTATACTTCCATTAATATTAAATTAAAAAGAGGAAAAATTTTATTGTTTTTTATTGTTTGAATTTAATAGGCTCCAAAACTACTACTGCATTAAATAGAAAAAATTTAAAAATTCATCGCGCGGACTGTTGTAAGGAAAGAGGCTAAAGCAGTAGTGGAAAACCTTTAAAACCTCAACTAAGTTGTTAGTGAGAACTTTTTTGTGAATTTTATTTTTCATTAATCAAAAAGAGAAATTACTTACTCGGAAAGTAGGTCTGAAGTCACCTGTAGAGCGGGTCGAAAGTGTCACTTTTCGACCCTAGGGAGAATCATTTTCAACTGACAGCTATCACATTTATGTATATTGAACCATGATAATGGTAGTATGTAAAAAATAATGGCGGATGTTAAAGAAAAAAAAGCAGGAACGCGCCAAGTTGATTGACGCTGATCTTCATTTGTTTTCTAGAGTTGTAGAGTTTCGTTTGTGTGATTGTTTGTTTGTATTATACGATATGGATTAACAACATGGGTGGCAACATAACGTTAAGTTATATATAGAACCCATAGGAAGGTGGTCCCCGCGATACAGGTTTATGCTAGTATGGGAATGAACACTGTACAGTCACCAGCATAAATATATGACTATGGGCAGCGCTGCAAAAATATCTGATCATCAATTGAACTTATAATTATGTGACGATACGTAGGATGTAGAAATATGTAATGATTTACATCCGGCAAAATAATCTTTTGTTTTGTAAAAGCATAATTATCGGATCACGTAAAGACTGCATTAATATCTGATACAATGAACAGTAAGAAATATCTCAACAATCTGCAAGAACGAACTTTATATACATAAGCATAGAGCCGTGATTTGAACGAAACAGTATGACGCTTATTGAAAAGAGCATCAATCTGTCATTGGATATTGCCGCTCACGTCTCACGTTTTAAGTCATTATTTTAGCATTTTAGTCGTCAGTGGCCAGTGTTATGCTATAATTCTCTGCCTAAGGTCCGACAACTTAGAAATAATTTAAATTTCAACAGTGTGTGATAAAAAAAATTATGATATAAATCCAATCTTTCTCATTTATTTATACTTATTAGCTCAAAAACAACATAAATTTTTGTAAACTTATACTATATTCTATGCAGTATTGACACTAAACTACGTCTTCAAAAATCCTCTATTATATTATAAATCATACTATAGTTACATATTTAATTATATTACAATGTTAAAAGACACGAACAGACGAAAAAATAATTTAAACTCCTTCGTGTAAGACAGTTGACATAACATTTGAAGATTCGAAAAGCCAGCATTATCACCACACCATTTTAACCAATGCAATCTCCTTGCCAAAAACTCATCTTTTATCAAATGCTGACATCAACATTTCCCACCGCAGCGTTTAAGGGTCGTTTAAAGACATGGTTGTTGGAGAGGGTTTTCTACAGCATGGGTGAATCCTCGAATCACCCGAGCTGTAAAAGAGCCCCTCCTCCAACAAATCAATTCTTATGTACGTATATTGTATGTCCGTGTTTTATTTAAACGACGTGTAAATATTATTTTTATTAATAAACTAGAGGTCCGCCCTGCCTTCGCACGGATATTAAACCAAACCTTCAGATATATTTTACACACTAACGCGTTATGTTTCACAGTTTTCTTAAGGATCCCTAACTTTTTTAGCAGCATTGGGATTTGACACTGGACTTGGGACTGGCCGTAGAGAAAAAGCAAGCAGCGGAGCCATAACATAAAAAGAAGTTGAATGTATTGCGCACGGTATATTTATTGAATTTTTCATGCGGATCCCTAATTTTTTTTAAATATTCTAACGTGAACATGGGCATGTTCATCACGGAAAACTTAGAATTCTAATGGTGAAAGAATTTTTCAAATTTTGTTCACTACTTTCGGAGTCTATTCAATTCAAACAAACAATCTAAACTTCCCTCCTTATAATAACAAATTCTTGTATTCATATTTATATTAGTAAAACGAAATCTGCTGAAATCATGTCATAACATAAAACGTGAGACAGAGATATCCAATGACAGGTTGATACTCTTTTCAAGAAGCGTCAAACTGTTTCGTTCAAATCACGGCTCTATGCTTAGGTATATAAAGTTCATTCTTGCAGATTGTTGAGATATTTCTTACTGTTAATTGTATCAGATAGTAATGCAGTCTTTACATGATCCGATAATTATGCTTTTACAGTAGACAGATATTAACGCTGCTGATATGTCACATAATTTTGCCGGGTATAAATCATCACATATTTTTACATCCTAAGTATCATCACATAATTATACCTTCAATTGATAATCAGATATTTTTGCAGCGCTGCCCATAGTCATATATTTATGCTGGTGACTGTACATACATACATAGGTATGTACTAATAATTTTAAGTCTCAAATAAACAATGTATGTAATATTTTTCAATAAACGTCTAAGTATTATTACTTTATGATTATTATGAAGTCACATAGGTTTTTATAAGTCGCTTGATTTCATAAAAGGTTAAAGCAGTAGAAGAAAACCTTTATTAAAATCTCACCTAAGTTGTTACCTAATAAAATTCACTTATTTTTTCTTTAGCTAACTAGCGTTTTTATTTTTACTTACTTGTATTCGTAATGTAGTGTATATGTTTACCTCGGGTAAAAGTAGCTTAATTAGACCCTCGAACTAGTGGAGCCCTCTCGCTACGCTCGGGCTTCAAACAACGTCTCGGGACTAAATAAGTTATTTCCAACGCCAGGGTAACAATGTATTTACAAATTTATATTTTGAAAATAGTAATATTCCTTATTTCATGAGAAAACCATGTAATTTATAAAACAAGTAATTTGTTATTATTATTAGTGGACACAAGCCTATTAGGTACGTTAATTGAAAGTTATTAAAAAAAACCTGCTTTTATTGAATGTGAAAACCACGACGCCCCGTAAGTCTAATACGTCGTTCCTGAGAATTTCCGGGGGATTTATTTTGTTGTTCAAAAACGGGTGGGCGTTGTATTCTTTGGTATGCGGAAATAAAAAGCAGATAACTTATCCAAGCAAGCTGTTTCTGACTATATTAATATAAGACCCTCATTTCAAGTTAACATATTCAAGAATATTGTTTGGATCAAAAGAAAGAATACTTTGATGAAAGATCGAACCGAACCCGATGAGCTGATTGATAACAGGCTATTGAGCAGACGCGACATCATGGCTGCATTTTGACAGCAATAACCCCCATATCTTTAGACAATTCTTCAACTAATACTTCACACAAACTTGTCTCAGGTTTCTCGAGTATTCCTTGAAAACATACTCGAGTTTGGTATGATTGGTCGTCAATTTATCAATTCTACTCGAATAAGGTTGAATCGATCAATGCGTCACCATCTATACTAATATTTTAAAGAGGTAAGATTTGATTGTTTGTTTGAATTGAATAGGCTCCCAAACTACTGGACCGATATGAAAAATTCTTCCAGCATTAGAATCCTATGCGCGATGAACATGCTGATGAACAGGCTACAGAATATTTTCAAAAAAAAATAGGGTTCTGTAAGTAAAATTTAATTTGTGTTAAATACCCGTGCTAAGCCGGAAGTCCCGGCCCGGGACGGACCGCTAGTTTAGTTATATATAACTTGATAGTATATACTAACTTTATAATATAACTTTTGAGTAGCACTCAAGGTCGATCGCGGGGTACCTTAAGATGACAATTCATTTCTCCACTCGTATGAAAACATTTTCTAAGGTTAGTTCGAGTGGAGGTTTGTGTATGATCAAGCACACTGAAATGTATGGTATTGAATTGTATTGTAATATCTTAGAAACTAAATAATATCCCTATTTTTTCTAAGATTTCAGCGGGTATTGAACTAGCGACTTTTCTTCAGTACGGGACGCGCTAACTGATGGAATGGCGCGGGTTCAAACCCGCTAAAAATATATATATTTTTTGAACATTATACTATCTGCACCTATGCAATCTCAGTCCCGATCCGTTGAGTTATTATCACATTTACGGGTTACAATTATTATAAGTATTAGAATGTGATCTTATTTCAGCTCCCGTTGCACACCGAAAAAATATTCTATCAGCCATTATGATCATGATATCCTCAGCCGAATTCCAACCTCGCCGACCTGTCCAATGGCGAATAACTCTAATAGACCTCTGTGGCGCGGTAGGCGAGGGTCCGCCTGCAACGCAGGAGGTTGCGGGTGCGATTCCCGCCTCGGGACAAATATTTGTACGAACTGCAGATATTTGTTCAGGGTGTTCTGGTCGTTTTCTATGTATAATAAAAAATATATATCCATGTAATAATATTGTATTATGTAGGTATATAAGTTAGTATCATCAACATCATCAACATCACCGGCCTATAATAGTCCACTGCTGGACATAATTTTAGTTAAAAATGTACTGTACTTTATAAGCCTTTTTCTGGATAATAAACTTTACTTACTTACTTACATAGGCCTCCCCTAATGAGCGCCATAGATGGCATCATTATTTGGGGGTTATTGCCCATAATCCCCACGCTGGGCATGCGGGTTGGGGATCGCAGTTCGGTGTAGTTGTTCTGCAGAAGGCGCTGCTGCCCGCCCCCGCTGTGTTTCCCTTAGTCGCCTCTTACGACACCCACGGGAAGAGTAGTAGTATATTATGTAGCTATGTGAGCAGGACACAATGCTGTACAAGCAAACAGGGGCGCTATTTATAGCTCTCTTATTCCTCTCCGACAGCAGACTGCAGAACGACACGGCCGGGGAGAGGTCAGACGCAGGACCAGCAGCGGCATAACGTGCTTTCTGAGGCACGCACGGGGTTGTAACTGTTACATGCAAATAACTTGCTGACCAATGTAGGCATTTTAGTTTACCACGATTTTTCTGCTCGCAAAATAAATTTTTCGTCTGAACAAACGCCTCTTTAGTCTGTTGTCCAATTAAATTATATCTATCCATTGGAAAATTATAATTAACCACCATTTCCAACCCATCATTATTGTTATTATTGTTAGTTTGTAAAATATGCTTAGCTCTTTGTTTTCCTAATATATAATACCTACATAGCTGGATCCAGGCTTCTACATTACCAGTAGGTACCACTGAATGAAATAACCTATGACTGTACGACTAGGAATGCCAGAAATATGTTTACCTTGACATATTATCAGGACCTTGAGCGTCGGGTGTCGAATCCTGAGATCGGCAGCACGTGTGAGGCGAGCCTGCCTCAGTTGTTCACTTTGACACAGTTTTAGGCAAAGACAGGCTGCTGATGGAATGATATTTTGGGCTAGAACCCTATGGTTCTAGCTAATATATACATACTGGCATCATGTTATGTTACTTGCCTAATTTAACAATAATAATTTTACTATGTTTATGGCAGGCGTCGCGTCGCGTCGGTCCTCTCCCCCATAGCCAAACCAAACTACCCAGTCCATCTACCATCCATCACTAACATGGTTTTAGTTTCACATTTTTCTCGGAAACAGTCTCTACACCTGGCGGGTATCATCTTCCGGTGTATCATACTGTGCACCGAGGATGATACCCGCTATGTGTAGAAAATTAATAAAATTCTTCAAAATTAAATGTCATAAATGGTCTCTGTGCTGTTGGCTACGGCCCCACGCATGCCTTCCAAAGGACCGGTATGGCCCGTGATCATGGAAAAGAGATATAATAAATTTAATGCTCGCTTCGCACAGACTTATTGTGTTGTTGATATTATTTAGGATTCAATTTCTAAAAATCATTATTCCCTTGCCTAAAATGTCGTGTTTATCTGTTAGTAATCTGGTAGTAGTAATCAGGGCAATGGCAAATAGGTATATCAATCACATAAAAAAAAGTTAAAGTTTGATTGGTGAACCGTTTATTAAAAAATAATCCTAATAATTTCCTAGCAGATTGAATCACCCCTTAGCTCAGTACCAACATTACATGGCACCTTGTACACATGATTGATATAAGGTTACCTGTAGTAAACAGAGGGAAATGAACCTATTAGTAAGTATCGTACTACCACTACCAATGTTGTTGTTTAGTAGGTTACCCACCTTCCACACCTGCAACATAAAAATCAAGTCACAGGAAAACAAAATCGATTCCAGTATCGATTAATCTTCTGTAACAAACGATTACTCGCTACTATAAATTCCATTGCTAGTAAATAGAGCAAAAACACCAGATGCGTACATCCGTATCACAAACCAATAGAGTTCAATGTAATATTCAAAGTTTCAAGGAATTTATCATGAAAAACCGTGGTTTTAGCCCTTCATGAGATGATACAGAGTTGAGAATCGAATATTTTTTTCAAGAAAGTATGGTGAGTATGTTTACGCACTGGATGAATGGATGGCACGATGACAATACTACATAGATTAAAGAATAGTTACAGTAGTATTATTGTGCGTGATTCACTTCATAATGAGCACACGTGCAGTGCAATCGAATGTACAAGAAATTCAGTACTTCTAAGTACAAAACAAAGGAATTGTGAACTTCGATTTCTTTCTAAGTTATTTGAACGGAAAAAAACGCATTTCACTTTTATGTGCCTATTTAATTGCAGAAAATACTAGAACTTCTTTTGTATTCGCTGCTGGAATGTACCTACCTAGATAAGATTCAAATCAATCGGAGTCACTAAAAAGATCAGGAACTTCGACTGGGTCAAAGTATAGAGATTTAAAAGAAACCTTGTAACATGGTGTTTTAATTTATTTTATATTCAATACTGCAAAATTAGCAAAATAAGAAATCGCTATATAGAAGCGTTCTGGGTAAAATGACTAATCAAACCCAACTGGTCCATTTTTCAATTTATTTCCAAAAATATGAATCTTAGAAATTTCCAAAAACTGTTTATAGTTGTAGAGCAACGCCTGGCCCGAGAGTTGGTGCTAGTGGTATCTACCGCACGCAGCGCATCAGCATTATTGCCATACAGCGATTTGACTTACATTTGACTTTTCCTATTCATTTCCAATTACAGCTTGATGGAAATGCGGTTGTTTCGGCGGAGTATGGGTTCCGTTTCGTTATGATGACATTTGGTCGGGCGCTTCCAACTGGTATTGTATATCGATTGAGCTACCTGTAGATTGTTTGCAACAGTCTGGAGTTAGCTCAATTTTTACATTGTAATTTTATTTATAAGTTATCAAGACAATTACAACACGATTTAAAAAATATCAATTACACTAGTTACTGAGATTAAAATACATTATTAATGTATAGTGTAATTGATATTTTTATAAATAATGTAACATTATTTATAAATTACCTAGTAAGTTAAAATATAACAAAATAAATCAAAATATAATACATAACATAACAAATTAAATAGTTTTTAAACATTGAGACTAATAAATTAATTGACATTATAAAATAATAAATTTTCATAACAATGTTAAAATAAATAATAGGAAATATTAGTTCCAATTTATTTACACTAGACTTATGCTTAGTAAACATGTTTGGTAAATTGCGATAGGTCATGAATAAACAAATAATACCTATGTGCTTTATTAAAAATTGCTTCAATATGCATTAGCGCTAGGCACTCGTATCTGCCAAGGCTTACTTACTAGGTATTTATTACCTAGATACATAGTAAATAACCTGCTGCAATTTGTATCTGACTCATATCACGTAGTGTTATGCTTTATTTAAGAGTTAGGAAAATCAAGCTATTAGGGTCCAGGCTGAACATAAAGAAAGACAATAAATCAGGGGCCATGGTAGTGGCCCTGAGCAGTCGAGTACCTACCTCGGAGAGACAGCTGCCACGGTTCTCGAACTATTTCGAGCATATAGCACGGTCCGCCGCCGGAGGCCCGTGTTGCTCTGTGATTTCGAGGCATTATTGTTTGATAATTATTTTATTGGTTTAAAAGTTACTTGTTAAGTAATGTAAGAGCCTGTCCAGATAGGGCGTTATAATTATAAGGCGCGAATGTTTACGCGTAACATTCGCGCGTTCTTCAGATACTAGAGCAAATACCAAATAATAATAATATAATATAATAATAATATGGAGGTACCGTAGCAAATCGGTGTTTATTTTTAGTTTTTGTGCAAATCAAATTCAGAATAAAAGAATTTCAATTTCAAATCAATTAAATTAAATTTGCAATTATAATTTATCTGAATGTATTTTAAGTTTAATGTATATATGTATATATTTTAATGAAATTTGTAATTTACTAACATAGTACATAGGTAGGTTTACTAACAATTTATGGTGTAAAACCGAAATAAATTTTAATAGCGTCGCAGTCGTTTTAGGGGAAGCCTTATTGTTCAGCTGTGAAAAAATACGGGCAAGCGATGATAAACGTTAAATAATTGATAGAGATAGAGTACCGAGCATTTATTACAAATCAGTTCCAGCTCAGAACAAAAACAGTTATAATTATACAGACCCAAATTACTAAACCCTACTATTGTTAAACCCTACTTATGAAAATGTAAAGTAGGAGGTACATACCCACTCAATTGCTAATACAGAAATATTTAATACTAGCGGTCCGCCCTGGCTTCGTAAGGTTGTTTCACAAAAATTATAAATTTTTACACGTTATTGAAGTTTTCATAAATCTCTAACTTTTTTGAAAATATTCTACACAGGGATAATCCCACATTATCCCTACTCTAATGGCGAAAGAATTTTTCAAATCGGTCCAGTACTTTTAGAGCCTATTAAATTCAAACAAACAATCAAATCTCCCCGCTTTATAATAATAGTATAGATGTCAATAAGTGAAATTACCTCCGATTTATAATGGTCATCCCTTACCTACGCTGCAAGGTGCTTTCTATAAGGGTGCCCTACATTCACTAGTAGGTAAACAAAGTCTCGATTTACAACTCAAATTACAAAATCAATAATATTTTCACATATAATAGGAGAAAGTACGCATCAGCATTACATAATTTCTAGTAGAAAATAATATTTACAAGACTATGCGGAAATGCTCTACATTTTACCTGCTGATGTATCTACGTACCTTGCTATTTGTTATGTAATATAAAATAATGAATTTTTAGTTAACAAAGTTAATTATTACAATATTATAACATTTAGAACAGAACAAATTAGAACTAGTATTTACAAAGGAAACAATTCAGCTAACTGCAAACTGTTGTAAACAATCTACAGATAGATGAACTGATAAAAAAATATTACAAAAACAATAAATTTTTGTCATAGTCATGTATTTATTTGCCAGAAAATTATGTGCATACAATAAGGTCTTAATAAAAATTATTGTCCCAATAAGGTCTTAATAAAAATTACTAAACACACTACTGTTTTACTTATGTTTTACCATTAACAATTAGGCATGCAATTTTTTTATCTAAAATACAATACAAGTAATTAGTTAGGATACTTTAAACAATCATCAAGGGTTTTTAATTTTTATAAAATGAAAGTTTTATTAGACGGTTAATAATATGTCCTTTCCCAGCAGGTTCATAAGTAGGTACATACATCAGACTCATATATCAGATTTTTGTACAGTAAAAAAGGATGTATGTAAAATAAACATTATAAGATCCTAAATTTTAAACCTACATATCCTGTTCAGTTTTCATTACAATAACCGGTCTTAGCACCCGGAAGCGATATTTTCCAATGAACGAAAATGTTTTTTACTCAAGTAGTAAAACCTATAGTAAAAAAGAAGAATACAATTAAATAAAAAAAAAATTACTACCTACTAGTATTTATAATTGAAAAGATTGTTACAAACAATCTGTGACCAACTGATCCACACCAACAGAACATTGTCTCGCTGTATGACAAAAGGATAAGATTATGTAAATTATTGTTACAGTCAAGATCTTGGAGCTTAAGGGGGGGGGGGGGGGGGGATTGGTTGTAGTCACGCGGTAGTATAAAAAAATATAATATTTTTGACACATTTTCGGAAATATGCAAAAAGTTAAGTAGAATGCTATATCTATACGAATAACAGCAAACGGAGGGAGCAAATCATTAATGGCAAAACAAGAAAATATGTCGGTACTTAATCCATCCATTGATTTACGAAATTACATGTAATGTAGTGATCTGCGTTGGTTTGCAGTTGGCTAGGTACATTTTTTTATCCCCAAAGGGTGGCAGGGGGGGGCTGCCCCCCTTTGGCGACGCCCTTGCGTCTACCTAGGGTCACTTACCTAGGGTCTTGAACTCGACTTCAAGGGGAGCATGCAATGCGATACCCGCTTATTTGTCACTCTCGCAATCCTCGGCTAAATCTGCCGCCGCACCACCTCACGGATGTCCTCTGAAGATGAGAGGACGCAAGTTTGTCGCTCAGATTAAGGAATATAGTATAGATCTGGCATAAACATCTATACGAACTTGTTACGAACAGTTAGTTATAGAAGTGTGATGTATTTCGACAGCAGAGTTACTGACATATCGGCATCTCTTTTTGACTAATGAAGATAATCATGAGTAAAAAAGGACAACAGCAGTTTGATCATGACTGAAAATGGCAACATTGTTTTGGTGACGTCACAAAATACCTCACCCCTCACCCCCTGCGGCCGGTCGCCATGTTTTGTGGCAGTCAACAACAAGTACATCAGTTGTCATCCGGACTTGTTTTTATTCGAAAATGAAGGAAATTTAGAGTTAATAAGCGATAATTATGCTTTTTTATAGTGTGCAAACTTGGAGAATAATGCATTTTATAAGTGTATGTGCAGAGTGTTTGGCTGTCGCATGAAAATCAACAAAAAACATTAAAATATAACGTTGCATGGGAAAGGTACCGAATTCATTCAAAATTTCTTACATTTTCTATTATTTTCAAACATTTTGCTGTTTGTGGGAAAGTTTATAAAGATCCGCTTGCTTTTCTTTATTCATTTAATGTTTTACTATGAATATTATGTGATTTTAGGAGAAAATTATTCGTCATAGTAAATAGAGTTAGGGTTCGGTATTTTGAAAACATCGATTATCGATAACGAATTATTTCATCGACGCAGTACCAAAAACACAAAAATAAAAAAAATTCTTTACAGCAGCGTCAGCAACTTTGAACCAAGCTAACCAAGATTCAAAGGTGTAGTGCCAGGGACAGAATGTTTGGTTGGGGTGGAGTTTACGGGACGCAGGACTTAGAAAATTTTCGATGAATTTTTTTATGTACATAATATATAACATGTATTTTTTTTTTGGCTACGTAAAGAGGGTCAATAGGGGTCCAACTTTGGTTCAGGTGATCCACCCCAAAGTTCAATGACCTCGGCGCTAGAGGTCAAAGTATGTCGTTCAGACTTAGAAAAATTTCGAAAGATGTTTTTAGGCATATATATTAACAAATGTTTTTTATCTTGTGGCATCGTTAAGAGGGTCACTAGGGGTGCAAGTTTGGTTCAGCGGTTTGACCCCAAAGTTCAATGACCTCGGTGCTAGAGGTCAAAGTGTGTCGTTAAATATGGATGCAGAAACTTATAAAAATATAAAAACTTTACAGAGCATTCCGGGAAGAGTTGATTAAGTTCAATTTGAGTGGCGGATCCGACACAGAGTACCCCACTCCACGTGGTCTTGTGCGTGGCGCCCCTAGAGTGTATATAATAAGCCGGAGGCGCGAAGGGAGTGCAGCCTCCGCCAGCCGTAACAAGGGACAGGCACCGCGAACCAAGATTCAAAGGTGTAGTGCCAGGGACAGAATTTTTGATGGAATGGGCTTGATAGGTCAGTGATTGTCTAAGACTCTTCCACACACGCCATCAAGGTACAACGTTTACACGTTTATTTATTTTTATTTATTTATTCATTCACAAATCAGATAACAATCAAATTACTTACATTAAACTTATGGTATTTACAATTCTGATCTAGATTGAAATCAATTATTTGAACACAGAGAAAATCAATAATGTTGCATGCATTAATAATAAAATTACATAAATAAAGAGAAAAAAGACATAATATATCAACTTAGTTAGACAAATAAATAATAGCTTTACAAGATCTTTTTTATACTACGCTTAAATCTACAATGGTTTTTATCAAAAATATCTACGTCATTGGATTTCGCTACTTCATTATACAATCGACACATTCTTTGTAGGGGAATATTGTATGAAACATTGTTTACCTATATAAACTCTTATTGAAAATGTTTCAGGGGAACGGAACACCTGTATTTTGTATTCATTCTAGACGATAGGACGGAGGGTAATGTAATGCTAATGACCCGTTACGGATCACGTAGGTATAGAAACCTTAATAGAACTGAACAGAGCTTAAAGATACTTATTCTTCTACTTACTCGTATTCGAAAATGTTGAATTCAACTCCGTGCAACTCAATTACTTACTTATCGATATTCAATGTTAAAATACGCGCAACTCTACGGCAAGCCGCCATCTTTGTTGCAGACTAACTTTAGGTATGCACGTTTTTTTCGTAGGTATTTCAAGTCTTCCTTAGTCTGAGGTTTGTCGACGTATGCAGCTTTACTATGCTGTTTTCCTACTCAACTTTACCTACTTGATAAGTACCTATTGGCTAATTAGTATTTAAAGTCAATAAAAGTGTAATTGAGACAAGTAGACACAAGTCGAGACGACGACGTCCTAACGGTACTGTGACCTAGATAAGGATAACAGAACTTGCCTAAAAGGAGGCTGTGGACACGATGAAATACCGTTCTTCGATTTCACTTTGCAAGCAAAGAAATTACAGAGAATTTAACGTTATTTGTCGATTTCTTTAACACAGAGTTAAGTTAGTCAAGACAAGACGCAGAGTGATGACAGGGTGTACACTTTCACACAAATTTTACCGAGGTACTACTATGTTGTTTCCACCTATTATTAGTGTATTGTATATTATTGTTATTGACTAATGTATTTATAAATTTGTTTGAAATAATATTCTAACTACATATGTATATGTACCTATACAATAAGTAGGAATCTGCTGTAATTTTAAATGAGCATTCCGGTATAGGATCGATTCTAAAAATTTTAAATATTTATATTCAAAAGATTTCTTATTTTAGGACCTACATGACCAATTCATCGTAACAATGTTTAGTTCATTCAACCTTTCTCTGACTCATCGTGAAAAATCGGATGATCATAATGTTTCGTAAGAATAACTTCTAATAAAGTTCCTTTTTACCTAAAAGGAATTTTGCATTCTTGCAGAACAGCTTCTGCACGCTACTTTAGTCACATAAGCCAAAGCGAGGCCTATCGCCTATAGATCATGTACACCCTAATACTTTAGTACTACATATTAATCATCTTTATAATGGGTAAATCAGCGAAAAAACCTGAAGAAATGGAGATTTTTGCTCCGAAAACAACCAACCAGAGACATTTTTTAAAATACCTTTTGATAATGGAATAGATAATAATAACGCTTAATATATAGAACAAATATTAAAGACAAAAAAATATTACATCGTTGATACCCAAACAAGGACAAACCTGAAACCTGGATCTTGGGAACCATCATCCCTGGGTCATCAAGATAATAAAGTTTTATCACTCATCATCAATCATTGTAAGGGATACGAATATTAGGCAATTTAAATCATTTTAAATGCATATGAACTAGCTGAGCTGTTTTATTAACTCTATACTCAACGTATTAGCCTATTAGAGCTCATTTTATAGCTTCTCTTTCTGAGTGTCTTTTTTAAATTATGAGATTATAATACATAGGAATCTATGAATAGTTTATATTTGTGAATCAAAGTTATCTTTGATGAACTACTATTATTATTTAATATGTATCCAAACTTTTAAACTGCTTTTTGTAATTTTAATATCGTATGCCATCACTGCTCTATAATCATGTTGTGTATGCATGTTTCGGAATTCAATCTAGTATAGGAACCGTATATTTATTTTGTACTAGTTATGATTCGATTTTCATTTGTTTTGTATACCATAAAATAAAAAAAAAGTAGCACCATAATACTTATAAATTGATAATACTGAGTTTCTACAACCTCATTTTATAAGTGATGCTGCTTGAGCTCAAAAATAAAATGAATTCAAGGTATTTTCCGCTGTCAATGAACACAGGCTTTCAGTCTTCCGTCAACACATCGTTACCTTGACATAAATCAAGTGGAGACGTAGAAAAATCTAGGTTGTAGTCTTTATGTCACGAAGGTAAATGGCGTCGATATACGACCTACATTGACGGGGCCATAACGGTAATGTGGGCCATTGACAGCCGTAAGACGACTCATCACATCACCGAAAGTACGATACCCGGAACAAAAATCCAATGACTGAACTGGCATTATGTTGGGTGTCAAATTCCTTTGAGGTGTTTAAGGTCGATACTCCTGGTATTTTGGTACAGGATAACTGTTCAAATTCAGAATTTTTTGGTGCGATTCTCGCTGTGAGTCGCAGAATGTTGTATGACTTGAATCAATTGTTTTTCATGAAATATTGTAATAGATACATACATACAGGCCAGTATTATACCTAATCAGGTGTCTATGTCTATCTACTCGGAACGCGTGTTGTGTTGTTGATATTACTCATAATGTATTTATGCTTTGCATGCAAATATTTCTGTACATACTATTGCTGTAGATAAAGCATAGTGTAAATTCCTTTGTCCTCTCATGTAAAAAAGTTATGAAAAATTACGAATAAAAATAATTGCTAGGTAATCAAAGTTATGGAGTGCAGTGTGTGTGAATCAGGGTACATACTATGACTGTGACTCACTGTGTGGCTCCAATTTCTTCGCTGAACTGTATAACTCATAGTACTAACTAAAACACAATGTTTAAAACGCTAGACAAAGTATTTTGCTGATATTTCACTGACCCATTTATTAAATAACCCCCGACCCCGTTTAAGAAAAACATTCTGTAATTTTTATTTTTCGTGCGAAACTGTGAAAAATTATATGAATTTAAGATATCTCATAGGTAAATTTAGAAAGGTCGCCTTGTTTTTGTGCTCCTTTCCTAGCTACTACATAAAAGTAAGTATAAGTACCTACCTACTTGTACCTTTTTTAATATAATAAGGAGATAGCCACAAATATACCTACTTAATTTGGGTATACCTAGATATTCCTTTATATATATGTATAGATTGGTATTAGTCTATATCTATACTAATATTATAAAGAGGAAAATTTGATTGTTTGTTTGAATTGAATAGGCTCCGAAAGTACTGGACTGATTTGAAAAATTCTTTCACCATTAGAATCCTAAATTTTCCGTTATGAACATAGGCTATAAAATATTTTCAAAAAAGTTAGAGATCCTTATCAAAACTTCAATAATAAAACCTTAATATCAACTTTTTTTTCTTTTTTTGCGCTGCTCGCTTTTGCTACGACGACTCAGCCAGTGTCAGTTATGGATTGTCATTGTCATAGACATCACAATTCGTTACTGGGGTGCGAGAGGAAACTCAATTTCAATAAATATAAAAAATTCAAGATTGGAACCATGCGATTTATGCGATATAGCGGTGCGAGAGAAAAGTCAATGCCAAAAAATAAAGTGTTGTCTTTATCTAGGTAAAGGAGATATGGGTACAATTTTAAAAAGGAAAGATTTTATTCTTTGTTTGTGGTTTGAATTGAATAGGTTCCGAAACTATTGGACCTTTTTGGAAAAAAACTTCAATAATAAAGTACATAATCTAACGTGTGTGTATGTAAGAACTAATTCTGTAAAATACCCGTGCGAAGCCGGGGCGGGCTGCTAGTAACTTATAATTATCTAAGTAACATTTTCAAGTAGATATCATTCCGGATAACAAAGAGAAAAAAAACCAATCTGTTAATATTATTTTTCTTTTTACCATTTGAAATAATATCCTCATTAACGCTCAAGTTATAAATTTATTCAGCTTTAACATATGAAAGAAAGAAAAATTAATATATTTGAAACTCAGTAACACAATATATAAATAGGTACAATAATTAAGGTACAAAAAAACAGCTAAATCAGAAAATAAACAAGCACAATGCTACAGAGGTCCAAATAGGTCCCTGTCTCAGCATTATGCTGCTAAGCGAAGGCTCGACCTATAGCTAGACGCTGGTTTTCAGGCAGGTCCGACTTAGTTGAGTGTGGTTGTACAGGGTGGCACCAAGGTATATTATAGTATAAGACATGATAAGCTATGAAAGATGAATACATTATGTAGATTGATGTAGATAATAAAAATTAAATTTAGTACACAAAACATAATAACACTGAACACCTTTATACCATGTTTGACGAAATAAATATCTTTGAATTTGAATTTGAATAAAATATAAAATAACTTAAAACTATAAGAAGTTCTAGATATGGATTGCATTATTTTATAACTTTGTCTAACTTCTGCAAAGTTTACACATCATACCTCAAGTTCCAGCATTCTGAAGCTTTCAGTGCATTTTAAGTCTATTTCCGCCGCGAAGTTCATAACTTCACTGTAGTAGCATTCGCGGCTAAGTATAGTTAGGTTAGTTTAGGTAAGGTTAGTAAGTAGGTATAGTTAGAAATTATTGTACATACAAAAACATCTTTCTTTTCAGATATCAGATTTCAATAACTATATTTCTTTGTATAAAATCTCTGCATTTTTCATTGTTTAAAATCTCTAAGTGCTTATTATGTAAATACATAAGCACAATATTACAATAAGACTATTAAATTTTTTCACAGTGAATCTCTTTACTTCCATTTTCTTTCCAATGTAGAAAATTGATATTAACTTTGATATTCACATCTTAAATATAGGATAATAATGTGTATGTACTACTTAAGTTAGTAGGTACCTACCATATCACACGAGATAAGTAGGTATTTATATTTTGATTAAATACGCATTATTGTATTTTTTTATAATTATTGTTTTATATCGAAGGCCAACTACCTATGCATTGGGTAGACGATTTGTTGATTGGGATTGTAACCTGACTTACCTACAACCGGTGTCAAATGGTATTAAAGTACCTACTTATATAATGAAGAAAAACTCTTGATCAATGAATACAATTAATTGCGCTTAAATAACATAATTAGAAATAGTTTTCTACTATTGCGCAAAGCATCAGCATTGCCATACAGCAAGACTGAGCGTCATTAAATTATTTTTTGTACGATAAAATATACAAAACATTTATAAAATGACCGACTGGTATTGATTTGGATTTCATAAGCTACCTGTAAATTGTATATAAAAGGTGGATATATAAAAAGTATACAGGAATAAAAAAAACTTGTAAAGGTCAGAAAATAAAGGCTATTTTAACCTTATTTTACATCTGTATTTCCAGATGTAAAGTCTAAGGCTATGCATGTTTTGGAAGATCGTGAGATATATTTCATACGTAGGTGCTTTGACATTTTACCTAAACATAATATATTTCTCAGAAATTATATAATATCCTTAAAAATGACAACTTCTGCGGGACATGAACCCGCGACCTTCCCTCAGGACAGGAATATGCTAACCAACTGTGTGAAGATTACCCTGAGTGGCTTACGCAATAATAATAATCGTTTCAAACTAAAATAAAAAAAAAGAACTTATAAGTTCACATGTGTCAGTAAGTTTTGTTTTATTTGATCCAAACGCTTTCATACTCGCATAGTACCTAAGAAACTCCGCAAAGTGTGCAAAGTATGTGGATGGGCGCGTGTCGTCAGAAATAGAACTATGAAGGGTTAAAACAGGAGTCACATAAAGAGAGCATTGCAGGCTCCAATGCATAGCTGCAGCAGCTATGCAGTCTTTATTCCATTGATAATAATGGAAAGGTAAATGTAGTTACGAAAATTTTTATAAGTCTTTCAAATCAAGTAATAGGTAGCTAAAACGTCCTTTAAAAAATGAAACTAGAAAATAAAACCATCAACAGGTAAACATGTAAATCCCGGTTGAAATAAAATACCCAAGCTTTATGATTATAATAAAAATAAGTCTTACAAATCGTGTTCAAATACAAGCTACTATTTGAATATTATTTGTATAATTTTTACTTATTATATAAAAGTCATATAACTGTCAAAGCATGGATAAACATACATAAATGGTTGCCATTTGATACCCTCCCTATCCGCCTAGATCCGGCCCTGACTCAGTCTGCTATGCAGCGTCTGAAGCTTCGCGGCTATTTTCGTCTAGAACTGACCAACAGAACTGCAAGATCTGCCAACAGCTGGCTTGCATGCCATGGTATTTCAGGATCTATCACAGAATAATATTACACCAAGCGACCGACGCACCTACGAGTATAATATGACATTAATCAAGGTAGGATTTATTTATGTAGGTAGGTTTAGTTTTGTGTCTGTTTGCAAAGATTTTCTGTTTGGGATATTGTACCTAATATTTGTTATTTATTTTATTTATATGGCACACAAAACAGTGTACCTACAGTCTCAACTCAACATTAGAAAAAAAAACCAATATATTATATTGATTATATCCCTAAATTGTTGTGTACACTGCATGATTTATTCAAGACTGTTCTGTGTAAGGAAGATAAATGTGACATTTGTGAGTGTGTCGCTTATATCGAAGAAGTAGGTACTTATTGACGTTTTTGAAATAAGTAATTTTTTCACACATTTTTCGTCAACACTAACCGACTTAACTTCTTGATTATCCAATGATCTTTCGAAGTACCAACACCACCTAAGACGCTTACGATCGCATTGTAACTATTAATCCGAGTTGCGTTTAATTTAAGTATTCGGGGGTTATACTCTTTTATTAAGGAACTTTGTGGATTGTGGGTGCTTCTACTGGAAAGAAGCTAGTGTTTCGAAATTTTTGGTCGGGGTAATCCCACTTTTTGCCCTAGCTAAATGAATATTTAAATATTGTTTGTTTCGGAGCCCGAGGTGGTTTTATTGTATTCTAAACATTGAAGTATTAGGTATTACCTACTAGCGTACCTCACTGATTCTAAGCAGTTTTTTTTAATTGTACCCATGGTTTTGTTTGCCAGGTAATCCGATTTAAAGTCGTATTGTCTCCGGTGGTGATTTTCTTGAGTTGAAGTTTTGTGACCTAAGCTAAGCCAAGCCAACGAAGTTAAAGTAAGTAGGTACCTAGATCTGTAGAAGTAGTTAAAATTGCTATTGCTCTTATAAATTAACATAGGGGCATACGTGCGAAAAGCGTGTTGTCTTGCCCCCTTTTCATATCCAATATGCGTCGTGTATTAAGTTTTTGCAAAGCGAGCAATTTTCACGCCGTTAAAACTGGTGAGATTTTCACGCACTGAACCATTTTGCGCAAAGTTACCGTGCATCCACATCCAGTGTTTGAGCGATCCTTGAGTTGTGTTATGTTATGCTAGCCAGTAGGTAGTTTTATGCAAAACAAATACAAACAACCAACGGTCATTCCGCGCGTTCGCTTACCAGCTTCACGCAGGCGCAGTCGTCGTCAGTTCGAAATTGGCGCGCACAGTGGCGGTCAAGCAAACGCGCGCGCCCTTGCTGCGATACAAAAAAAAGTCAACGACCGAAAACTTTTGCAAAGTTCTGTCTGACTGACTTTGTTTTTGTTTTGTTTGTTTGGATTTTGCAGACTGGTTTTAGCGTTTATTTTTGTAAAAATGTGAGGGACGCTTCGAATTAAAGTGCTATTTGGGTGAATTTTTATCTAACAACTGTTCCACAGTGCTATCGGTAAGGAAGTGATTTATTATTATCAGTGACTGTTTATCATTCGTTTGCGAACTTTACCTAAAGCTATTCCTTTGTTTAGGTCCGACGCCCACGCCGATATCGTGTAACCAGTAGTACTACAATATTTACGATGGACAGTGAAAGGAAAATAAACATTGGCGAAGGTGTACCCCTCAACTCGACAGGTGCGGCGAATATTTTCTTGAATATGAATACTGGCAAAAATACCAAAGTAAACTCACCTGATGGGACAGTCATACAACTCAACACAGGTGACCTATTTTTAATATTTATAGGTACCTATCTTAATAAAATAAAACCTGCAAAATAAAATAACATGCCATTTAATTGCAGAGAAGCCGTCAAACCTCGGCCTGAATATTAACACGACATTCTCAATCGCGTCTTCCAAGAAAATAAAGCTTTTGTTCGTGTTGAACTTTTTGCTGAGCGTTGTGTGCATGGTAATAAGTTCCACCATCGCGTACTACTACTGGAACGAGATGAACGCCATGAGGCAGCAACTGGACCTCATAAAGGACCACTTCTTGATACAGAACGTTCCTAATTTGGGTCATGATAGAGCAATTCAGAGTGCGTTAGTGGGAAGGCCGAAATCAGAAGTGGAGGCCCGCGAAGGTCGCATGGAGACCAGCTCTGAGGATATAGGGTCCAGTGCCAAGCGATACTATGTGGAGGACCTCGGAGAAGACATGTGGCTAGTTGACTCAAAGAAAAAGAATTTAACAAAGGATAATTTACATACAATATCTGTTTCACAAAAAGGTGTGTTTCGTCCACGATTGGACAAGTTAATAGGCAGTGTGCTTTTAATGTGGCCTCTTAGATTCATTTACTTTTTTGTTTTCAGATACATTTGTCGCTCATTTTAATGGTGCCGTACACGAATTGCACATAGGAAATAAAGGTGAGTGTTATTCACTTCTCTTTGCTTACCACCCTAATCTTATATGAATTCCCCCCAATCACAGTACTCAATAAAATTTTATTATAAATAATAATTGCTGGAGAATTCACACAGCCATCTAGCCCCAATTTAAGCAGAGCTTGTGTTATGGGTACTAGATGACTGATATACTTTAAACAATACATTACATGGATAGATATATTTTATTATAAACAGAAACCCAGAACAAATATCTGCAGATTGTACAAACATTGGTCTCGAGATGGGAATTCTTGTTACTCACCTATATGATGCAAGAAATAAAGTTCATATCCTGCACTAAGAAATATGTCTATGATACAAGTACATAGCTTCATTAATTATAATTACTTACATAATACAATAATTCCAATTCCATTATTATCCAATAGAAAAATAACAGATGACTAAAAGCTCAGTTGTTGTATTATTAACTTTATTGACATGAGTGTTAAGTTAATAATGTAATGAATGACAAATTCATATTATAAATAGTAGGTAGTTGCCGCTGCTAGAATGTGATTGATATGATAATTTATGTGAGGACAGGGCACAGGATGCATGTTTTGCATAGTAGCCATCTAAAAATACCTCTTATATAGCATTAAAAATACCTTCATTTGATTGGTGGATTTAAGAATTGATTAGTGGGAGGGACTCAAAATAGGAGGGTATGCCCATAGACTTATTTTCATAAAATAAGTCTATGGCAAAAAACGTAGTTTTAAAAGTCACCAGGCAACTTAGCATGCAGACTTAAACTTAACCTAGCTAGGTTTAGAGTTCAAAGTCATAAATCATAGGGAATGCTTAAGTGCCTCCATTCAGTAGCATTAATAGCCAGTGTAATTAAGCAACCAGACATTGTCATAAGTTTTGTTTTGCGTTATCATTTTACCATAGGAGCCATTATCAGGCATCTATTTTAATGCTCACTAAATGCTTTGGTGTGTGTAGTTCTTTTGTCAACCGACTTCGAAAAAAGGAGAGATTTCAATATGTGCTCTATGTTAGGGTTCGGTACCGGAAGGGTTAGAATGGAACCTATTAGCCTCTGCTGTCTGTCCATCTGTCAGAGGGTTCTCTCTAATGAAACGTAAAATATTGACAGGTTGAAACTTTCACAGAATTTTTATTATGTACTGTCGACCCGCCCCGTCTTCGGACGGGTGCAATGGAACCTATTACTAAGCTTCTGCTGTCTGTCCATCTGTCAGAGGGTTCTCTCTAATGAAACCAAGACATTGACAGGTTGAAACTTTCACAGAATTTTTATTATGTACTATCGACCCGCCCCGTCTTCGGACGGGTGCAATGGAACCTATTACTAAGCTTCTGCTGTCTGTCCATCTGTCAGAGGGTTCTCTCTAATGAAACGTAAAATATTGACAGGTTGAAACTTTCACAGAATTTTTATTATGTACTGTCGACCCGCCCCGTCTTCGGACGGGTGCAATGGAACCTATTACTAAGCTTCTGCTGTCTGTCCATCTGTCAGAGGGTTCTCTCTAATGAAACGAAGACATTGACAGGTTGAAACTTTCACAGAATTTTTATTATGTACTATCGACCCGCCCCGTCTTCGGACGGGTGCAATGGAACCTATTACTAAGCTTCTGCTGTCTGTCCATCTGTCAGAGGGTTCTCTCTAATGAAACGAAGACATTGACAGGTTGAAACTTTCACAGAATTTTTATTATGTACTATCGACCCGCCCCGTCTTCGGACGGGTGCAATGGAACCTATTACTAAGCTTCTGCTGTCTGTCCATCTGTCAGAGGGTTCTCTCTAATGAAACGTAAAATATTGACAGGTTGAAACTTTCACAGAATTTTTATTATGTACTGTCGACCCGCCCCGTCTTCGGACGGGTGCAATGGAACCTATTACTAAGCTTCTGCTGTCTGTCCATCTGTCAGAGGGTTCTCTCTAATGAAACGAAGACATTGACAGGTTGAAACTTTCACAGAATTTTTATTATGTACTATCGACCCGCCCCGTCTTCGGACGGGTGCAATGGAACCTATTACTAAGCTTCTGCTGTCTGTCCATCTGTCAGAGGGTTCTCTCTAATGAAACGAAGACATTGACAGGTTGAAACTTTCACAGAATTTTTATTATGTACTATCGACCCGCCCCGTCTTCGGACGGGTGCAATGGAACCTATTACTAAGCTTCTGCTGTCTGTCCATCTGTCAGAGGGTTCTCTCTAATGAAACGAAGACATTGACAGGTTGAAACTTTCACAGAATTTTTATTATGTACTGTCGACCCGCCCCGTCTTCGGACGGGTGCAATGGAACCTATTACTAAGCTTCTGCTGTCTGTCCATCTGTCAGAGGGTTCTCTAATGAAACGTAAAATATTGACAGGTTGAAACTTTCACAGAATTTTTATTATGTACTGTCGACCCGCCCCGTCTTCGGACGGGTGCAATGGAACCTATTACTAAGCTTCTGCTGTCTGTCCATCTGTCAGAGGGTTCTCTAATGAAACGTAAAATATTGACAGGTTGAAACTTTCACAGAATTTTTATTATGTACTGTCGACCCGCCCCGTCTTCGGACGGGTGCAATGGAACCTATTACTAAGCTTCTGCTGTCTGTCCATCTGTCAGAGGGTTCTCTAATGAAACGTAAAATATTGACAGGTTGAAACTTTCACAGAATTTTTATTATGTACTGTCGACCCGCCCCGATACTAATGCATTTTATACATAAAAATCTTCCACTTGAATCACTCTATTTATTAAAAAAAACCGCATCAAAATCGGTTTCGTAGTTTTAAAGATCTAAGCATACTAGGGACAGACAGCGGGTAGCGACTTTCTTTTACACTATGCAGTTATGTTTGTGGTAATTTCGATGACTCTTGCGATTGTAGGACGATCACTAGATGGTCCCATAAAAAATATTCCCAAGGGTATTATTTGTCCCACAAAATATAATAATCTTTATTTTTTTTAAATCAAATTATGTTGTATTATTTTAAGAAACCGATACAATCGTAGTTATTACTGAGTCATTCTTACTAATCTTTGTAGTTCCTAATATGTCACAGACTCGCAGTATTCTTTGTTTGTATACTTAGGTAGTTCTTTCAGGTGATAATCCTATAAAATAAACAACTAAGAATATAATCAACTGATTTGTACACTTAACAACATATTTTATCGTCAGTGCTTAGACATAAGTACTGTGTCAATTATATACTGCTTATGAGTATATTGCAAGACAATACTTAAAGATTATGTATCATTATTAATATTATATAAATATTGACTGACACAGTTTTTAAATACACAAGGCTCGAGCCATTGTTACCTTTATATAGTTTGTTGTATTTTGTTACAACAAACTTTATAACTACTGTTTATATATTGTTATTGTTACCTTTATAAGCTGTGATAAACTTATTGCTAAAGAGATTACATGTCTAAAGAATTTTTTTTTACATTGTAAAAGTATAACCACCATAGTTATAAGACCATTATAAATTACTAGCTGCGTGACCGCGGTTTCACCCGCGTAACTCAGATCCCGTGGGGTTCACGGGATAATAAGTAGCCCATGTTATTCCATGTCATAAACTATCTGTGTACCAAGTTTCATCAAAATCCGTTTAGTAGTTTTTGCGTAAAAGAGTAACAAACATCCATCCATACTTACAATCTTTCGCATTTATATTAGTAGCATAATGGTTATGACGACCCCTGTGTCACGGGAAGGTCTGCCTGGGACGCAGGAGGTTGCGGGTTCGATTTCCGCTTCGTGACAAATGTATGTACGATCGGCAGTTAGTTTTGTCGTTTTCAATGTATAGTAAAAAATATCTATCTACTTAATGTATTGTTATCCTCTATTTTATTGTGTATATCAGTCATCTTGTACCCATAACACAAGTTCAGCTAAAGTTGGGGCTAGATGATGCTGTGTGCATTATCCAGTCCAGCATTCTTTATTTATATACCATTGGTTTAATAATAATTGTAATTTATAATCACCATACCTAATATTACGCTAGAATTGTGCGAAAAGGGGAAAGATATTTATACCGAGTTAAAACTGTCCCAAGCGGAGTCACGAAACACTTGCTATGCATTCCTGGTGGAGATAACAACTAGCCGTGTTCTGTGGACACTTTCACATGCAAATTGTACAAAAAATATAAAACTCCCGGCGTGCACATTTATGCAAGCTTAACATAAAACTATAATCCTAATATGAACACGATTGTAATATAAGCACGATTTGATTCGAAACTTTTTGAATAACATCAAACAGCTGTGCCAAAACAGCTGAGCACATCTCTGTGTGCACAAATTATCATGAAATTAATGTTATGGTTATGATATGACTTACGTCAAAAAAGTAGCATTAAAATACCTGGAGACGGTGGACTTTTGGGGTAAATAATTTTATTTCAAACTAGCGGGGCGGACCCCTGGCTTCGAACGGGTATTTATCAAAAAAATAATTTTTCATGCGGATCCCTGACTTTTTTGAAAATATTGTATTGCCTATCTTCATTAGGGAAAACTTTGGATTCCAATGGTGAAAGATTTTTTCAAATCGGTCAAGTAGTTTCTGAGCCTATTCAATTCAAACAAACAATATTTACAATTGAGCTAACTGCAGACTGTTGCAAACAAACTAAAGTTAGCTCTACTGATCCATATCAATACCAGTCGGAAGCGATCCCAAGACGCTGGCTGCATTGCCTCGCTGTATGTAATTCTATGATCCAAATTACAAAATTATGTATATTTATTTGTTATTATTGTTCCAGCTATAATCGGTCCATGGGTGAGAGACGACGAGGTCTCGTCCAAAGGTAGCTCGGATAAGATCGAGCTGGAGAATAACTACGTCGTTATCAAAGAGAGCGGGCTCTACCTCATATACGCTAATGTAAGCACCTTATCATTTTACTATAAAAACTAGTTTGACGAATTCATTATGAATGTAAGCGGGTTAACTACGAACCTATTTTGTGTTGGAAGAATACCAACGTTTCATCACTTAACGAGGGACTTCGCGCCCGTATCGCCTCAATGCGCTCAGCATAGAAGCGATACGGGCGCAACTTGAGCCGCACTCACCTGATGAATAATGTTGGATCATCCACACAGCATCATCTAGTCCCAAGCTAAGCAGAGCTTGTGTTATGGGTACTAGATGAAGGTATAGTGTAGAGCAATGTTACACCCTAGCAGTAACATCTCTGTGGCTACGCAGCAGGCTGATGAAGTCCCTCGTTAAGGGGTGAAACGTTGGTGTTCTTCTAACACAAAATTGGTTCGTAGTTAACCCGTTTACATTCATAATGAAACCCTTTCATCTATCTTGTAGCTTAACGCATTTACTGCCCAACTGCTGCGTAGCCACAGCGATGTTACTGCTAGGGTGTAACATTGCTCTTCTCTATACCTTCATCTAGTACCCAAAACACAAGCTCTGCTTAGCTTGGGACTAGATGATGCTGTGTGGATGGTGCAACATTATTTATTTATTTACATGTGTGTCAAGGACACATAAAGTTTTAAGTTCGTTTTAAGTTTAGATTAGGTACTTAGTAAAAGTAAAAAATGTTGACTATCAATGCCAGTTAAAACTAAATATTATCATGGTCAATAACATACCATGATAATATTTAGTTTTTTGACACAGGGATATATAATTTACTATTTTTGAGTTTTCCTCCGTCAAAGTTTCATGCGGAGAAATTCCGTTCAGATGTATTTAATCCATCCATTCTATCGTATTTAAACATCCAGCTGATGTGACCTGTTCGTCTGTTTGTTTTCAGAAACCGCATCGATAAAAAAAAATATTAAACAAAAATGTTTCGTAAACTCTGTCTTTTCAAAAGCCTCGTCCAATGTTGAAAATATAAATAATCGCGACTAGCAAGGACACGCTTATCATCATTATGTTGTGCTTACCATGTGTTCCCTGTCCACTGAATTATGGAATTTATTAATAAAACGAGAAATAGATTAATAAAACGTGATATTTGTTGGTATGGGACAGTGATTCAGTTTAATGACATTTATTTCTCAAAAGAACAGGGTTCACTTAATATGAGAATGCTTATATAATAATCCTAAACTTACTCTAATCTTAACTAATTAATATTTTATGTGTGGTTTTATACATAATATGTATGCAGGTAGATGGTTAGTAGTTTAAGTTATTTTATAGTTATAGTAAGTTCCTTATCTAAAAAAAATTGTCATAGATTATGTATATTATGTTGTTTCAACCTTTTCTTGAATACATGCATTGATAAGCAGTTTCTAATGTTATCAGGTAACTCGTTATAAATCTGCGCACCTTCATACATTATGTTTCGCTTTCCATAGTTGGTGCGTGGACTCCTTAGTTTTAATTTATTTTTATTTCTTAAGTTGTAGTTGTAGGTTTTCTTTGTTAGTGTGATTTGTGTATGTATTGTATTTGTTACTATTTTCCTAACAAGGATACAAGTGAGGTAGGTATATAATTGTTTTATATTAAAAATTTTGGTTCGTTTGTAAATAGTGTGTGTGCTAGTTAGGTAGTCATATTTGTATAGAACTTTAATTAATTTATTTTGGGATATTTGTAGGGAATTTAGATTTGACACGGCTGCTGTTCCCCATACTTCCAGTAGATATTGTAAGTGAGATTTTGCTAGAGAATTATAAATAGTCAGTAGAACTTTACGTGGCAGGCATCCCACAGATCTGCGTAGTGCGCCCGTTAATGAGACTAGTTTAGACCTCACATGTTGAATATGGGAATGCCAGTTTAGGCGGTCGTCGAGTATGAGACCTAGGTACCTTTCTTGGTGTGAACGATGTATTACCGAACCCCCAATAGTAAGTGACGGGAATTGCGGGATTTTTTTATTCTTAGCTGCAAAAATCATAAATGAGGTTTTTTTTGGCATTGACTGTCATGAGATTGCTCTGACACCAGATGTTAAATTTAAATAAATCTGCCTGTGCATCTTTTATCAGTTCGCCGAGGCTTGAGCCAAAGTAAAATAGGCAGGTATCGTCGGCGTACAAAGTAACGCTTCCTTTTAGTCCTATTTTGCTTATATTGTTAATATAAATTAAAAAAATTAAAGTTCCAACAATGGATCCTTGGGGAATCCCATAGGTAATTTTTTGACGACTACTTTTATTATTCCCTATCTTTACGACTTTGGTACCTATCGTTTAGGTATGATGTAAATAGTTTTAGTGCTGTGTTTCTGATTCCTAGGTCATAAAGTTTTTTTAAAAGGATATCGTGGCTGACGGTGTCGAATGCTTTTTGAAAATCAATAAATATACGTAAACAAAACGATTTTTCATCTATATTTACCTTAATTTTGGTTATTAAATCAATAGTTGCCGACAAGGTGTTCGATTTCGGTCTAAACCCATACTGATGTTCGTATAGAAAGTTTATCTTATTTAAGTGATGCTCGAGCCGATTGTACATAACTTTCTCAAAGATCTTACAGATAGCGGGTAAAACTGATACGGGCCTGTAATTACTAGGGTCAGATTTGCTGCCCGATTTGAAGATGGGTGTTACTTTGGCAATTTTTAAACTACTCGGGAATGAACCGTCTTAAAAGCATTTGTTAATACAACTAGTTAATGTCGGAATAATTAAATTCGAAATACATTTTATTGATTTGGTGCTTATTCCGTCCAGCCCGGTGCTGGAAGAGGAGTCTAGGTTGTTTATTATTTTATAAACCTCGTCATCGGTACAAGGTCGTAGAATTTGTATTTCATCGGGCGGGTTGTTTTGTCGATAGGTGAGTATGTAGTAGGCATTATTGAGATAAGTAGTCGGGATATCTTTAGCTAACATTGCACCTATTGTTGAAAAAAACGTGTTAAAATTATCGCAAACTTGAATAGGATCTGTAATATGTACGTACATCTTTTATTATTAATTTAGAAGGTAAAGTGGGATCTTTCGTTTTGTTTGAAACTAATGAGTTGATCAAGGTCCATATTTTCTTCGGGTCTTACACTGGTCGAACTCTTTACAAAAGTATTTTTCTTTAGTAGTTTTGATCAACATACTAACTTTGTTTCTTTCTATTTTAAATTCACTTTTTAGCGTATCGTTTTTATTGTCTGTTTTTAGTCGTGTCCATAAAATATTCCGTGTATTTATTGCTTCAATGACTGATTTATTTATCCAGTCGTCTCTAGGTCCGTTTAGTATTTTTGTTTTTAATATTTTGTTTTTATCTAAGCTATCTAAGCTTTTTATAAAATACTCTAGAGTAGAATAGTTGTAATTAGTTGCTAGCGAACTTCCATTATTTTGTATGTCTTCGTATAGTTGAGGGTAGTCCGCGGCTTCGTGTTGTAAACTTTGTTTATGGCAGTGTTTTTGTTTTACGAGTTCTAAGGTCAATTGTTTGTGGTCGGATAGACTTGAGTTTAAAATTGTAATGTTGTATGAGGAGTTGTACATGTCTATGCATATGTGGTCAATGATTGTTTTCGTGGTGGTACTCTGTCGGGTACAGTACTCCGGTTCAATTTTGTTCAGGATTTGGTATCCACCTTCTTGCAGCATAAAAAGGTAGTTTTGTGTGTCGCTGTCGTTTCCAGTCAGTAGGTCGATATTAAAATCTCCAAACACGATACTATTCTTTCGGTTTTCTATTTGTTGTGAATAGGTTTCTAGAAATTGCTTGGTATTTTTCTTATCAGGTTTGTAGATAGCACCCAGGTGAAGTTTGTAGCGATGTATGAATATCCATAGGTAGTTGATTCCGTCTATTATTGTGTTCTGTGTTTGTTCTTAAGTAAGGCTTTTGTGTATGTATATAGAGACTCCTCCTCCCTTTTTGTTTTTTTCTTATATTGTAGGCATGCGAATACTCCGGTTACGAAAATAAATTAGCTTCTTCGTCCGATCTAAGCCAACTTTCTGTTTTTATTATGAGGTGGATGGTACAATTCATTGCCTTTATAATACATTGCAACTTATACTTATACTATCTGAAATAAAAACTAAGGCAATGCCACATAAAAACTACAAAAAAAGCAAAAATAAAAATTATTATAATACATTTTCTGAAAAACGATCACTTGTTAAATCTATGGTAAAAGATGCCTATGATAATTATAAAAAAGGGTTGCAGGATCGCTTCATTCGGAACCCAAAATCATTTTGGGCTTTCATAAAAACTAAAAGGTCAAAAGTAAACCGTACTTGCATTGCAAAGGAAGGTAGAGAACTCCCTCCCAAAGATTGTGCTAGGGAATTCTCTAAGTATTTCCATTCAGTCTACAACGATAAGCCGCCTCTACTTAGTGTAAGTGCGGCCTTGGAGGCAGCCGGAGCTAGCGGATCACACCGAGTGGCAATAAATCGGTTTACCCACTCCGATGTCAGAATAGCCCTTAAAACTCTTAAACCTAAACTATCTTACGGTCCGGACGGAATACCACCTTTTGTGTTTAAGGATTGTAGAGACGCGTTCACGGGTCCGCTGTTGCATCTATTTAATCTCATCCTAGAATCGTGCACATACCCTGAGGAATGGAAAATCACTCGTGTGATCCCAGTACCAAAAGGTGGCGCGAGTACCGATGTAGCGGGTTATAGGCCAAGAGCTGTACTGTCATCCTGTGCAAAGATTTTGGAGTCCATATTACATCGATGCATCTACAGCCAGGTTAATTGTCAACTGTCGGATGCCCAGCACGGGTTTAGGCCAAGTCGAAGTACGGATAGTAATATGCTATGTTTTATGACATATGCTGTCCCAGCTGTAGACTCAGGCGAACAGGTGGACACGGCGTACTTCGACTTTCGTAAAGCATTTGATACGGTTGATAATGACGTCTTACTGGCCAAACTGGCATCGATGGGATTTACTCTAGATCTACTAAAACTATTTGCTAGCTACATGAAAGGAAGAATGCAGTATGTGGACTATTGTGGGTACCTCTCGGAACCTTTTTTCACAAATTCAGGCATAAGTCAGGGAAGTAACCTAGGCCCTCTTGAATTTTTGATTATGATAAACGACCTGCCTGGTGTCGTAAGAGATTCTGTTTGTCTTTTGTTTGCCGACGATCTAAAGTTACTGATGCGGATAGAGCAGATCTCGGACTGCGAGCGCTTACAACGTGACATAGACCGTGTTTCCCAGTGGGGTCGGGATAACAGGCTCTTTTTTAATGCGACCAAGTGCTGTACTATTACATACGGCCGCAAAAAGGATCCTGTTATTCATGACTATTCCCTGGGTCCTGATCGTATAGATCGAGTGCATTCTGTTCGTGACCTCGGCATTCAAATGGACGCGGAATTAAATTTTCGAAGCCATGTAGTAGATACATGTAAAAAGGCTTTCAGAAATCTGGGATTTATATTGCGACAATCTGGCGACTTTCGTAATATCGGCAGTGGCGGATTTACCAATAGGCTAAGTAGGCTGGAGCCTAGGGCGGCAGATTTAGAGGGGCGGCAAATTTAGCCCAAATAATAAAAAAAAACTTATAATTACGAGTATATGTATACACAACACATTACGTTCGTAATCCGTTTAAAAAAGATTACTAAACGCACTGTAAAATATACTTGTTATGTTTCAACATTTAAATATTTATTTTCTACTAGGTACGTATGTATTTGCGTAGTAGTTTTTGAGTTGCGGCGCGGGAAGGGAACGAATGACATACTTTACATGACTGTTCGCTAAGAATGTCTGGACGAATTGACAGCACGAGCACGTGCCACGAACGCGTCCGCTCCGCGTCGATTCAATAACTTTATTTCTTTAGGCTTAAAAAATAAGCACTTAATCAATAGACCTATTTTCTTGTTTTTCCGTAATTGAATTGCTCCCTCCGTTTACTGTTATGTCTTTACTTATTTATAATTATAACATACTTTTCTAAACTCTTTGGTACTAACGACCGAAAAAGTCACAAAAAATTTCGCGGCTCGCTCCGCTCGCCGTTCATTCTGAATTATTCTAAGATTATTAACAACCTTGCGAAAATGTCACAATTTCTCAACCATTTTCTGCGGCCGCAAACACAACAAAATATCGGCGCTCATTCCGCTCACTGTTATAATTTGTATTATACTACCTCGTGACCATCCGAAAAAGTAATAAAAAAATTGTCTTTTTATCTTTTTTACTTCACCAAACTCCAAAATTACCACTGCAAAGGCTCTAAAAGTTTGTTATTTTCTTAATCTTCAAAATGTAACGCTCGAAGTTATTTCTTTTTTCGTCTTTTTTGTGTTTCTCACATTTTTTTCTTTGTTGCTGGCATACCAAACCAATCTCCAAAATTTCCACCGCAGTTTTTGAAATTTATGAGAGCTAGAAATGTCTCTCTTTTTGTCACAGAACATCGGAAAAATGTCAAAAAAAATTGCGGCTCGCTCCGCTCGCCGTTACTCATGGTTATTATTTTTCAATCGGTTTTTTTTAAGTTGCAATTTCTGAATAAATGTAACTTATTGAATTTCAAAAGTCAGTAGGGGCGGCAAAAATTTAATAGCCTTCTAGCGGCAAATTTGTAAATCCGCCACTGAATATCGGCACTATAAAGGTACTCTATAACGCGTTAGTTAGAAGTAGGTTAGAGTGTGGAGCCATGGTATGGAGCCCTCATGAAAAAAAATATAGTAGTATGGTTGAAAAACTCCAAAATAAATTTCTAAGGTTTCTTTATCTGAAGTTATACGGAGTTTACCCCTTTTACCCACTTATGTATCCGACTCTAATAAATTTCTAAGGTTTCTTTATCTGAAGTTATACGGAGTTTACCCCTTTTACCCACTTATGTATCCGACTCTTATTCGTCCTAGGTATGGTTGGATATTTTAAACTCGAAATTAGAAGGGAAATGATGTTGATTATGTACATCTTTAAACTAATTAGAGGCATGATTCACAACCCGCCTGTTTTAATGAACATAGGACTGCACGTATGTACCTAACAAGTATGTATACGCGCGCCGAAGGCCTAGGCTACTTGCGATTCCGAGAGCAAGGACTAACCTCCTGAGCCAAGCCCCGTTGACGCGGGCCCTTCGCACGATCAATAGTTTATGTGCAGATGGAGATGAGGATGTTGATATATTTTATATGTCCTTGCCAAAACTCAGGGATGCGGTAATAAATTTTCTGGATAGGTCACATAGGAATAAGTAATTAGTTGTAATGTTTTTAGTGTATTTCTTTATCGCTTTGGTTCTGTACTGTTATGATAATGTAAATAATTAAAAATAAATAAATAAAAAAAATAAAAAAACTTTTCGAACTTTCCTTTGGTGCGTATACTGCGTATGTTAGTGTAAAAAAATTTGAGTGAAGATGGGGCGTAAAATATGCCGTCGTAAGTAGACTTAATATAGTTATAGGTGTTTGTTGTATCGTTTGTTCCTGGTGTAGATTTTATTAGTTTTTTGAAGGGATTTTTACTACCTTTGGAATCCCCTTAATGTATTTTATCCCGATGTCTAGTTCTCCATTCTTTTCACGGGTCTTTAATTCCTCTTGGATCGCGTGGAGATATGATTTCTGCGCAAGGGTTTGGTCTGCGTAAACGCGAACATTAGTATTTTCGGGCAATTTGAATTTATTTCGTAGAGTAGATTTTACTTCCTCAACTGACTGAAAGGAGACTTTTATCATGCGGGTTTTATCTGGTTGTATTTTGCGAGCCTTGAATGTCTTAATGGTGTAGGACAGCCTTTGCTTTCGTGGATTTTTCTGAGTATTTCTACAATTTGGTCCTGATCGTGTTGTTGTCGGATCTTTGGGTTCTTCTCGTTCGGTTCTGGAATGCCTACAACAATAATATTGTTCATGCGGCGGTGGCGCTCTTCAAGTTCGAGGAACATATCTTCTTGTGAGGTGTAGGGGTTGCTACACCCACCCGATGTCGAGGGTATTTGCTCACTTTGTAGGTGGGTAGTTTTTATCAACTTTATACTATTCTCTAGCGTTTTTAGTTTGTCACGTATATCAATATTTTCGGTTTTGATGCCGGATACCTCCTTGCTAATATTCTCGTATCTAAGCGTCAAATTATCAGTAGTGTCCCGTATAGTTTTTATTTCATTTCTGATTTCCGTAAGATTTTCTTTTAGATCGGTGATGTCCTCCTTTTGTTGGGCTGCAAATCCCTTGAAAAACGCCATCATTTCTTCGCGGAACATGGCTAATTCTTCCTTGATTATGGCCACATCGGGATCCGGCTGCTTTCGCTTGAATATCGGCGTTAGATTCTTTGTCGGTGTAAGGAAATCTGCGATTCCTGGTGAGCGAAGGTCGGGCTCAGATAAAACGGCGTGGAGACTCTTATTTTTCGGTGTAGTATGCTGCATAGTTATACTTATGCCGTCGGGGTCGGTTTCCAAAGGAAAAGAGGGCAGGTCCTTGTTCTTCGGTGAGTGTTGCGTACACATCCTTATGCCACGGGTGCCACTGTACCCTGTACAATGCGCCAGTAACACGAGAGGGAAGATAGGGTCTCGTGTTCGCTGCGTCTACTATGCGTACTCTGTGGCGACTCTTCGGAAAGTATGAAGGCTTATTTCCAGTAGTGGTGCACAAACGAAATTCACTTATAACTCAATACACTTAGAGGCTGTTTTTGGTAAAGCTCGTTAGTTAAATTATTCGACGAGTAATTGTTTGCAACGAATAAACGCGTGCACTGGTCGGGGGCCGACACGGAACTCTCTTAGTCAACCACCGAGATAGTTACCTATGAATGGCTACTGTTACATATCTACTTACTTGTTACTGGACTGGTTTCCGCAACCAGGCCACAGGTGGGCCCTTCTTGCGTGACAGGTGGGGTCTGCTACTTTAACCACCCGATATCCTCCAGGAAAGCCAGCAGCTCGCTGACGCCGGTGCATGCCTCCCTAGATGTTCTCGGTTTACATACCTATTCCGTAAAAGCTATTGCTGTAAAGTTAAGTTATAATTATAATTTTACAGCAATGGTTTATTGTAGGATACAACCAACCTCAACCTGCAACCTCAACGAAACAATAATATGGTTTCGTTGAGGTTGCATTGCATTTGAGAGTGATATTATTTTAGGGTCGGGCTTTTCCTTTATTCTGCTTTCCTTAAATTAAATTAGTAAAGTTATTGGCCGCGATTTGTAAACAATTTTCTATTAATAAACAAAATTACAATTATATTAAACTCCTATGTCGAATTTCATTAAAATCCTGTTTATTCATGAAAATGTAATAGACAAACAGACAGAGTTACTTTGTTTATAATATCATATTAATTAGTGTAATTAAAATACACCTCGTCTAGGATGCTTAAAACATTATAAAAATACTATCTGTGTGCCCACGGTTTCACTCGCGTAACTCTCGATCCCGTGGTATTTTCGGGATAAAGAGTAGCCCATGTTATTGCAGGTCATAAACTTTTTGGATACCAAAATCATCAAAGTCCGTTTAGTAGTTTTAGCTTGAAAGAGAAACTAACATCCAACCATACAAACTTTCGCGTTTGTAATATAAGTAGGATCATACATATATAGGCCATCTGCTCGTTCCATCAATTTCAAATAGAGCAAATAGAGTCCTAGTAGTCCTTTTTTTTTTTAAAATCCATTAATTTACTTTACGACTCCATAGATGGTGTTCCCGTTCTTTTCTTCAATGCATCTAAAGCCCATTTTCCAACTCCAATGACCTGTATAAATGATTTTAATTATTCATACTCATACTCAACACATGCTCTTATAGTTCATAGCACAAGGTTCACATTCATTTCCCTCATTCCAGATAGTCTACCTGACCCAAGCTCCGAACTGTTACTTCATCTGGGCGCGACAATCTTCGCAGCCTCCAAGACTACTCTCCACTTGCGCGACCGGAGACGACGCCAGCAAGCGACAACTAGACAAGTCTCAGATCTCATGCGCGACACAGACTGTCGCGCGACTTTTTAAAGGCGATACGGTCAATTTAGCGCAACGGGAACCGAATCGTGTCTTGTGGCTAAGGCCGGGGTATAGCTTCTTTGGGTTTGTTAAACTTAGTTCCTAATCGGCTGTGATTAGTTTTAGTTTGTTGTACATAAGCTTCAATGCTCAGAATAAGCTAAGTGTAGTAAATAGTACTTAATGCACCACTTATCCCGTATGCGGCAGAATAATGTTGCCAGTAGGCGTATGTGTAGGCTGTATTATGCAAATAAAAGTCAAATGCAACTCCCACTGCTAAATAGTAGTCGAATGTTATGTTGATTTCTAACGCATAACTTTTACACAAACAAAAAAACCATCCCTTATTAAATATTTTTATGCTCTTTTGCCTAAAGTACTACTAGTAAATATAAAAAGTACCATTATACAATCTTCTCTAATAAAGCAAATTATAATACATACAAATAACTACTCAAAATAAGTGGTATGAGTAGTTATTTGCTACTATTATTTGCTTTTACTCATAATACTTAAAACAATTGCCCCAACTGTGTGACTGTCGCAAACAACCTACACTACCTACCGGTGAGCTACCTCTAGATTGTAATGTAGAACTGATCCAGTTTACTACTTAAAATTATTGATCCGTTTAATCCGTCATATTTTCTTTCCAATTTGCGTCAGAACAAGGAATGGTCCTAGCAATTGGACAAACAAACAAATAATAATGTAGTCTAACGTCATTGTTGTGGTCAATATATTCGCATATCACACATTACGTAGGTTATTGTACTCAAAAGTAGTTTCTTGGTTTTCGTCTGACTCAGCCGAAAGCAGGGAAAGATCCCGGCATTTATAATTTGACTGGAATTTACCATTCCCGTACTTACTCAGTTAATCACTGCCAGAATGGTGCTAATATAATTTAAGAAATAGGTACACTATTGAGTAATCTGTGTCAGGGGGTGCATATTGCATCATATAAGAATAAGAGAGAAAAGAAGGGAGGTATGAAGTAGAAGAAAGAAAGGTTTAAGTCGTGCCCTAAGGTCCTAATTATATTTAGTTTTCTAGTGCCATAACGTAGGTAGAGAGTAACCGAGAATGGGGCCTTGCAAGGCCTATAGGTTTTACGCGGTAAAATTTCAACACCTCTTTTGGCTTATTGTTTTTAATTTGTGCTAATTTACCGCGAAAAGCCTTTGTGATGCTGTTAATTCAGATGTATAAAGTATGAGTGAAAAACTCACGAATGAAGAGTTTATCACTAAAACCTTATTCGCTGCTTATTCGTTGATTTTAAATTTTTGTTTTTTAAATCGAAATGCAACGAACAAGCGGCGAAAATAATGTCACGAAATACAGCTGAGCTTACGGGGCTCATTGTCAAGGTGTGCTTAATTATTTGTGCGCTATTAGAAGATCTTTGTAAGATTGAACTATTTTAGGGACTAGATGTTATTACATTCTTTATGATCTTATATTTCTAGTTCCACACAAAGGCCGGAATACTCAAACGAAAAAATACATTTGAGCGATCAAATAGACATGACATTTTTCAGTGAAAGCTGACACAAGTTGTTGAGTTGTGTTTGAGTATACGGTAAGGTCCCTATTATGAAATCTACATAGATCAATCACAGATCTACGCTGGTGGTTTTATGCTATAGAAAAGCGCTACATGACTGACGCTGTTGTAGTATCGGCCTAAGATATTGATAATTTGTAGAAATAGATGAATACAACATATACAATGTATCATGATTGCCATGTGCACTTCATGATAAATTGTTTACCAGTACATCACAGAATGTGCCGTATGTGTGCCACTTTCTTATTATCGCACATAGATAAGATAACGCCAGGCTCCTTACTTAACTATAATGTCCATTATTTTTAAGCTGATCTCTTTAACGGAAAAGTAATCCCACGGTAGTAACCAAAATTCATATTAAGTTTTGCAAAATTCTATTTGTATTAAAAGTGCTATTGATTTAAGATTATTTGTCGTCCAGTGTTAGAAGATAGGTTTCGTAATGACTTGTGTTATTTAGTTATTTGCTCAAAAGCAATTATTGTATGACTCAGATGCAGAGTAAATAAAAATAATAAGAAATTTAGGATTTAGTTGCTTACGTTGTTATTGCAATAATAATTATTAGGATTGTGTTTAATATTATTATATATATTCATGGGTATTTATTGCGGTCATTTACCATTATCCCGATGTTTCAACACTTCAGTGTATTTAACAGTATAATATTAGTTTTGTTCGCAGTGTTGAAGTTTTCAATACCTTCTATGGTTTTAGTTGCAGAGTAGAAATTTATTTATTTGAAATTCAATTATACATTTAATTAAGTTTTTTAATTATTACATTTATTACCTATCATAAGGTATTTGTGGTTGTACATTTCCTTACCTATTTTTTAGGTTATTCTTTGGCTTTTTATTATTTTGGATAGGTGTAAATAATCCTTGTAATTCTATGTCTAATTAATATAGTTAGATTACATACATAATAGGTACCTATAAATATATAAGCAATGATACAATACCATTATGATTAGTCATTTGTTATTATCGATTAGTCAAGTTTGTACTTCCAGTGTTATAAATTTATAATAATAAGTAGGTAGGTAACTAATAATTATTTGTCCCATTTATTGGATGGAAATGTTAATGACATTCTTATATCGTTAATTTGAATGACAGTTTAAATATTGTGCCTTACAAATAAATGTGCCTTAAATATGTTTGTAATTTCATTATATCGACCAACCCCTCCACACAATGCCTGACTGAATACCTGACCTAACATATCAAATTGAATAAACTTAAAAAAATATTATCCATTATACATTATTATGTGGCAAAATAATAATATCTAACACCAAACACTCGCTACCGAGTATAGGCCTCTTCCATATCTCGCGACCTCTGTAGGTCTTGTGTGAATCCACTGCATCCCTACAGCCCCCACAATGTCGTCTGATCATCGGGCAGGTGGTCTGCTTCGAAGTACCTAGCTGGATATCTCCATCCAGGCCACCATTTGGTGACTGTTGCATATATAAAGTATAATAATTACGAAATGAAAGATCACCTATGTAAGTAAGCCGATTTTGTAGTAAAATGACTGACCGACTACATAGAACCTACCTAGGAATCGAACCTGCGCATATACCTACTTCTTTAGATGAACACTACAACAATACTCAAAGACTACCAACCAACCCACCCACGCCAAGAGGCGCGTTTCGTTATCATGATTGTTACGTTTCGTCACATTTGACAGTCTATTGAAACTGTCAAAGTCAACGTAAGACAATTTCAGAACAACGGAACGTAATTTCCTAACCTTAAATTTAGTATAGACTGCGGATTTGTTTACTTCCATTTAAAAATTTATTATTTTCCTCGCTAAAATGCTAACCAGGTAAGGATTGATGCCTCGATTGAATAGTAAGTTTCTATCGCCTGTAAAATATAATCATTACATTCCAGGGTCCGATTTAGGCGAGATTTTCGACTTATCGTAAGGTGTCTATCGGACAAGCCCGACGATGGGAAAGTTCCTAAAATTAAACCCAAAGAGCCAGCAGCATCCGATAAAGGCTCTGAAAATGCAACAGAGAAAATCCAGCAACTGCTGAAAAGTATGCTAGCTGAGCCTAAGATTAGCGAGAAAGAATATGCAGAGAAATTCGCAACCGCCCCAGACCCAAGAAGGATAAAGGAAGTTCGGAAGGTAGAGAACATAGGTAAGACGTTCTATAAGTTCACTATAGCTTTCTCTATCCTTAATAAGAAGCTGTCAAGATTATTTCTCTAATCCATACTGCCAAATGACTAGATAGAATAGAATAGAAGGACATTTATTTATGACAAGAATACAATCAGGAAAAAAAACATTACACTTAATTATATGATAAGTACATGTATACAATTGTTACAAAAAGATGCTAAATTCAGCATATAATGACTAACTGACTATGCTTACTACGGTCTGAATAGCAGACCTATTTATTAGCCAGCGCTGGTCTTCTGTTAGAGCTTGTATACAGGCACTATAGAGTATTACAAAATAATGAAAATAAAAAATTATAATCATTACTTTATTTTAGTAATTATTTATCGTGATCGAATCACACATCCTATATCTTGAGGATTCACATCCTGATGATATTTATTTAACCATGGACTGTAGTAACCTTTGAGTGTGTTTCAGAGGAAAGCCTTACAAAAGCTGCAACAGATGTCGCCCAAGCAATTGGTGGGGATGTCAAGCAAACAGAAGCTGAGCTACTCTCCAGGGTGTTGGGGAAGATCAACCAAACTTCCACAAGTCTCAGGTAGAGTTAATGCTATTAGATATAATAAAAGTTGGCTTTTGCTATATGGTGCGTGTCTCAATTTAATCCTAGCTGTAGATATTTTGAGAATTGCATTAGTTTTGAATGTTAAATTTATTGCCAAATACTGCTGATTATAGTTGAAATTAAATTAATACTTTTCATTTCAAGGTAGTGGGTTTGTTTTCTCTATTTGGGACAAATGTTTGTGCACTCTGCAGATTTGTTGTAGGTGATCTAGTCATTTTCTATGTATTATAAAAAATATCTAACTATGTAAAATATTGAAGATACTGTCTCGATGGTCCAGAATTATTTATGTTTATGAAGCCATATTTTAACATGACTGCAGTGCTATAACCTGAATTTACATGTATTTTCCAGTGATCTCCTGGTTGGGATGAAAGTGGATAGAAAAACACACAGTGAGGACAAACCACGAGAGACAAGAGGACAGATAGTAAAACGTCGCATGGAGAGACAGGGTTCTAGGCCGCAAACTGATGCAAGACAAACCAGTGGATCTCAGGAGACGAGGTTCTCTCAGAGAACGGGTAGGGCAGCTGAGGATGGCAAGGGAGCGCCTAGAAGACGGGATGTGTAAGTTTTAATCAAAATTACACAAAGTAGTGGCGACGATACGATAGTAGTTGACGACCTCGGTGGCGCGGTGGGCGAAGGTCCGCCTGCGACGCAGGAGGTTGCGGGTTCGATTCCCGCCTCGCCGGGACAAATATTTGTACGATCTGCAGGTATTTGTTCAGGGTGTTCTGGTCGTTTTCTATGTATAATAAAAAAAATATCTATCTATGTAATAATATTGTATTATGTATATCAGTCATCTAGTACCTACCCATAACACAAGCTCTGCTTAGCTTGGGGCTAGATTATACTGTGTGGATTGTCTGGCATTTTTTATTTATTTATATCTTTAAAATAAGATAAACTTTATTTGTAGCAATTACTAAAACTATGACATTAATAAGCACTTAGTTAGTTAAATAACCTACATCCTAAAAATAATATAAAAATAACCATAAGATGCACTTATAAAGTAACTAGAAAGATAAGCAACAAAATGGCGTAAGACTCGGCATATGTTGTGTTGCTGTATGTAGCTACTACAACGCTGATCTTCCGTCGTAGCCAGTGTGTTGCGTCACTTTAAGTTTAATGTGATATTCCTAAAATGAAAGAAGAAAGAAAAGAAATTTATTTGAAAGCCAGTAACACACATAAACACTTTAATAAATATAGTAATATAGTACAAATAAATAAATATATCAGAGAACATAGAAGAGTTTAGGTTCTCATAATAATTAGACACAGAAGAAAAACAGAAATGTAGACTGTTATGACAAATTATTACTCTACAGGGCATCAGCTGCACCAATACCAATCAACATCTTCAGCGGTGAACCACTTGGCATATTCAAGGCAGGCGAACAAAACTACGGCACAGAGCTAGCGATGTGGGAGAGTTTGAAGAAACGGGAACTGACCCTCGCTACAGCCCAGCCTCCAACAAACTACTTTGAGAAGATGATTCAGTGGACGGAGCAGGGAAAAGTCTGGAAGTTCCCTATTGATAATGAACAAGGTAATTAACCTCCATCTTTAATGTCTTTCATGCCCAGCGTGGGGATGATGGGCCAGCTACTACGCTCATTAGGGGAGGCATAAGTCCAGCAGTGGACTATTATAGGCTGATGTTGTAATGTTTTAACTTCTTTTTGTTGATGTTTTTTTCTTAAACTGTTGGACTTGGATATAAGCACAGCGCCATCTAGCCACATTAACACTTACATTGCCCAAGAATAAAACATCCCGTCGTCGTCGTCTCGCAGGCATTCCGCGAGTTGCATATCAAGAGCACAGCTGGCGCCAAATCCGGCGTTTGCAGTGAATGCGTTAAGGAAAGCACAATAGTTTCGGAGCCTATTAAATTCAAACAGACAATCAAATATTTCCTTTTTATAATATTAGTATAGACAAGTAACTGTATCAGTGGGTTCCTATCAATAGCCCATAATTTATGTACTGTAATATCAATATCTGTAGTGTGCTGATGGTTTCCCTAAATAAATAAAATAAACAAAAATGTGACATGTCAATAAATGCTAATTTAGATTATACATAAGCTAAACAATTCTATAAATTGCAGCTTAATAAAAATAACATTTAAAATACGTGTCCAACACACAAACACTTTTTTCTTCCAGGCATAGAAGAAGAGAAGAATGTCCATTTCTCAGAGCATATTTTCCTGGACTCTCACTTAGAGGGCTGGTGCCCCAAGAAAGGTCCCATCAGACATTTCATGGAGCTAGTCTGCGTGGGTCTATCTAAGAATGCTTTCTACACAATACAGGAGAAAAAGGACCATATTATGTGGTACAAAGAGTTCTTTGAATCCAAGCAGGACTTGCTTAATGAAGTGGGGGTATGGGAGAAGCCTAATAAACCGAGTAGCGAGGCTGAAGTGTCAACATAGTGTTTGTAATTTGCAATATATATTAAATTAGTTGCTACATACAAAATGCATTATTTATTTTTGATAATTATCATTTCCTTTTCCCAACAGGTATGGAGGCATATCTCCTCTTTAGATAAGTAATGAACTCTCAGAATGCTGAGCTTGTATGAGACTTTATAATGTGAAGGCATCTGTGAAGGCTTGAAACTAGGTCCCTAACAATTAATATCAAGAACTACCACAGCGTGTAACCGACTGCAGATGGATGGTGATGGAATGAATGCAGTGGTTGAGCAGTTGCCAGATGTTAGCAATTAACTAAAAGTCTACAGGCGATTAGATAATGAAACACTTAGGTATTTTATTACTTCACTTTATTGCACCTACGGAAGTACACTTCGTTACATTTCGATGTTTTGGTCACTACAGTAACCATACCTTAAATAATTGGCATAGTCTTAATTGACTTTACATACATACATGGATTATCTATTGTTAAAATTGAGTAAAGTACACCATTCTTTTGAAGTCATTTCTTTGAAAATAGCAAAATCTCAAAGTTTCTGACTCATAATTTGAAGATGTCATGAAAACAATGGTATTCTGCTACAAAAGATATGCTTCACAGTTCGATAAGTCAATCCAAAAAGACCTCAACATCTTTGATGCTAATAGTTACACCAAGAACTATTTCAATACAAAAACCTACCCAATTATTTCAAGTAAAAAACAAGGAACTTGTTACATCTAAGTACATATTCTTACATTAATCATCGTATACTTTAAAAAGCCTCCAAAAACTTCCCAAATTATAAAGGTACAATAATGTACTAAAAAATCACATAACTTTGTACAAATTAAACATACGGATTTGTACATGTTTTTGTAACACAACAATGTAATTCACATTTAAAGCATTATTCAATGGAATGTTATAATTATAACAAAAAGAGGCTTTTATAAGGGTAATTAAATCGAAGTGTTAAACTGAAATGTTGTAACGCTACAACACAAAAAGGAATTAGGAATATTTTTATTAGTTAGGTATATAAAATGTACCTTAGAAAGTTTACATAGATAGAACTAAATACTCAAGTTATTGTATGGGTAATAAAATAAGTTAAAACTATTATCTCCACTGAGTATTACCGGATCTTACTTCACTAAAGAAAACAAAACAGAAAATTACAACAAGAACGATACAAAGATAACAGGAAGACATAGACAAGAAATACGATCATGATCATTAACGATCATGAAAGGTTTTAAAAAGAAGTGATGTGTCCTAGAAAAAGTTAGATCCCGATTTATTCTCTTTCAAAAAGTTTGAGCTATTTTAATAATCATAGATATTTATTTTACTGAATTAATAAAATTAACTTGGAAAGATCAAAGAACATGTCAATCTGGCCGCAGCAATATTGAACACCATGAGAAAAATATATAAAATTGGCAAGATGTTGATTACATTCTTCATACAATATATATTACAAAATGTAAAATTACCGAGATACCTAACGCTAAATCCTATTTGAATATGATTCGTTCGTTTCTACCACCACAGCTACCCGTTTTAGAACTACTTCGATATAAGAGCTTGTACAGCTCTGTATAAGATTGACAAACTACCACAAATAGATATTGGCCCAGCGACGTTAGAATACCCACTAGCTAAGAAACTAAAAACAAATGAAGATAGCAGAATCTCTCGTTTTACGCTAAATTAAGCGTTGATTTGGGTTAGAATTCTACGCTATAAGCGTTGATTTAGCGTAAAACGACATGACACGCAGATGGAATACGATTTGTAACACAAATACACATGCCATAGAATATAAATCTGCTTGAAAATTCGTTTCGGCGAGGATTCTGTGTGGGTCATATCTATTCTGTGATTATACGAGTGCGCTTTGGAAAATTCTATACAATACAACCAGTTTAGAAGTTACATCTCTGACTGTCTATCGAAGGAAAGCCAGATAATTTGGGTGAACTGGGCTCATTGTTGCATGTTTTAAGTAAACTAATGAATGTATAGTCAGAAATGTAAATGCTACTTGCTAGTAGGTTAGATATCTAGTGGATAACCTATCCATATAGAATTGCGATTATTATATTTCTAAGAAAGTTTTACGAAATGTAACCATTTGTTACATTAATTTAAAATTATTGGTGTTATATCTACGTGCATAAGGGGGCTTATTATATACAAATCAATGTTAATAACATAGTGTAGACAGTTTAACAGTTTCATCTGAATATATGTATAGAAAAAGAAGTATTTTCAAAATGTAAAGGCACATACGTTAGTGTATTTAATTAAAAAACTATTTGCGATAGTTGATTACGAAATAATAAAATTTCGCAGCGCCATCTAGTTATATTTATCTTCAACGCAACTTTACTATCCCGATAGCAAATGAGAACAGTTGGCGATACCAAAACAGTTCTAGTGGATTCATTAAAACTAAGTTTAAATCTGGTTTGCATTGTTTCTTGTCACAACCGAAGAAGCCCCCTTGTTATATTGTCTGGATGCAGGCTCGCTAATGGACTGAGTGGACGGCTGTGTAGTTATTAGCGCCATCTGGTTACATCACCTGAAAACAACGTGTTAAGAATTTAACGAAAATTTAGGATTCTAATGGTGAAAGAATTTTTCAAATCGGTATGTTTTCAAACCAGTTGTTTCGGAGCCTATTCAATTCAAACAAACAATCAAATTTTTCCTCTTTATAATATTAGTATAGAGTAGCGGTCCGCCCCGACTTCGCAAGGGTATTTAACAAAAATGGAATTTTCATGCGGATTCCTAACTTTTTTGCAAGTATTCTATAGCCTATGTTCATCAGGAAAATTTAGGATTCTAATGGTAAAATAATATTAGGTCTTTACCTATGAAATTGCCGTTTTGTATGAAAAAATTTAAACGAATTTTTTTCATGTATTTTTTATTTGTATTAATCGAAGTAATCACCCATGCAATCAATGCATCTTTGCCAACGCAGTGGCAGTTTATTGATGCCCTTCTTAAAGAAATCAGCAGGACGGGAGGCAACAAATTCTTCAAAGGCATTTTGTACTGCCTCTCGGGTATTGAATTTTTTTCCCGCCAAGAAGTTATCAAAATTTTGGAAAAAGTAGTAGCCTGTAGGCGCAAGGTCTGGTGAGAAGGGCGGATGACGTAGAGCTTCCAACCCCAGTTCTTGCAACTTGGATACCGTCTGCTGTGCAGTATGAGGTCGCGCGTTGTCGTGCAGGAGCAGCGGAGAGGAGCGATTGCCCAATGCTGGTTGGAGCTGTGCCAGTTTCTCCATCATTGTGTTCAGTTCTTCACAGTACACATCTGCAGTAATGCTCATCCCGTTTGGTAAGAAGCTGTGATGAATCACACCGGCGCTAGACCACCAAACAGTGACCATCACTTTTCTAGGGGTGAGTTTTCGTTTAGGGCATTGTTTAGGTGCTGAACCAGGATCCAACCAACTTGCTGAGCGCTTGCGGTTATCAAACAGAATCCATTTCTCATCGCAGGTAACAATGCGGTTCAAAATTCCTTCATTTGTGTGTCTGTTGAGCAGTGTAAGGCACGTCTCGACGCGTACTTCGCGCTGGCGATCATTGAGCTCGTGGGGCACCCATTTGTCAAGCTTTTTTACCTTGCCAATTTGACGCAAATGGACCAATATTGTTTTGACGCTAACGTTGAAAGCTGCTGCTAATTCAGCCGTAGATTGTGTAGCATCAGCTTCCACAATCGCCTTTAATTCGTCATTGTCAGAACGGCAATTTCATAGGTAAAGACCTATTATATCAAATCGGCTTTTGGAGCCTATTCAGTTCGAACAAACAAATCTTTCCTCTTTATAATATTATACTAATATTGAATACAAAACTTACGCCAAAAAAAGGATTAAAATTTTATAAACCTATAAAGAGTGTGGTGTATTATATACCTATGTGTGAGTGCACTGCACACATATAGTGTAGTTGATTGACATTAAAATAATAAGTTATTATGTGGGTACTTGGATAAAGATGCTGATGACGACTACCCACAATCTTCAGTCCTGATTTACCAAGCATTTATTTATTTATTTATCTTTTGGTGGCTTTAGTATCGCTGCGGCCATTATAGGCCTATTGTGATCGCCACTTCGTGCGTTCACATTCAAGATGCGGCGTTAAAGTTCGCCACTTACATCTGCTAAGAACTGAAGGATTTTCTTCGGGGTGATGTTACTTAGTTCTGGGTTGAGCAGTTGCTTGCCCAGACTGGTGCTACGTTTATGCATCAATGCAATTGCAAGTTTTACCAAGTAAGTCCAGAAAGGTTAAATAAAGTATACCTGCAGTATCTGGCTCGCCTCGAAGGCCGTGCCGGGCAGTAACACGATGGGCGTGGCAACGCGGCCCGCCTCCACGCACACCATGTTTGGGAACTCATCGTCTCCGAAGTCCGGGATCTCTTTGGCGAAGTCCGCCCATGGGTTCCAGATCACTGTAAGGCAGGTGCATTGTTAATGATTTTATTAGGTTTTAGAAGGAATTTGCTCAGGAGGATAGAATGGGAACAATTAGGTTTTTTTGGTTCAGTTATGACGTCTCCCCGATCCGAAAAGAAGCGCCAACGATTTTTTCTTATAAATTTTTTAGGTTGATACCTTGTTGTTTATGTAAGTCATGTTACAGAGGAAGGTGAAATCAAATGCAATATCTTAACAACTTTTTTAGCACTGAAAAGCCTATCGGAAATTTCAAATAATTTTTTGAGTTTTCTTTACTATTTCAAAGAAAAAACTGAAAAACCAGATGGTACCTACTAATAATTGAGGGCATTTCACGGTTAAAACAACCCCCAAGCTATTGCATTTGGTTCCACCTACTCTCAGTAACCATATGACCAACGTTCTGCCGAACACTATGTATGTTGAAGGACCAATCAAAACACTTCGTTTGTCAAGATATATCAATATCAGTCATCTAATTGTTTCGATTCATTTCGATGAAATAAAATCATGAATTTCAAAAATGTTGGGATTAAAAAGTTTCAAAGCTATTTATTTCTAGTTTTTGTGCAAACAAAGACAATATCATAAAAAAAAATCAATAGTTTTACTCCAATCGTCATCTTTACCAAGTCATCTAGTACCCATAGCACAAGCTCTGCTTAGCTTGGACCTAGATGATGCAGTATGGACTGTCCAGCATTATTCAATTCAATTCAATTAAAAAAATAAAATAAAATAAAATAATGCTGGACAATACACATCATCTAGCCCCAAGCTAAGCAGAGCTTGTGTTATGGGTACTAGATGACTGATATACATAATACAATATTATTAAATAGATAGATATGTTTTTATTATACATAGAAAACAACCAGAACCCCTGAACAAATATCTGCAGATCATACAAATATTTGTCCCGAGGCGGGAATCGAACCCGCAACCTCCTGCGTCGCAGGCGGACCTTCGCCCACCGCGCCAGAGGTCGTCACAGATTTTATTAATCTAATGCGTTACTTATGGCAAATTATTAATTAAATATTGGTTATTTCTCATACTAACCGGTATCAGGGAAGTTGTACTTCTGTATCCGCATCTTCCGTCCGCTGACGACGTTGGTGATGATGTGCTCTTGCATCGTGTTCTGGTAGATGCGGTCCGTCCACTCGTTTATTGTGACCACCTCGCGCGTCTCTTGGTATACCGCGCCTTCTCGCGTCTGCGAATGTTACATTAATACGACTTAAATAATATACGAGTATATAGTAGATAGATATTTTTTATTATACATAGAAAACGACCACAACACCCTGACTGAACAATATCGACAGATCATAAAAAAATTTGTCCCGAGGAGGGAATCCTGCATAGTCCTTGCATACCTGCATTCTGAAAGTTCCTAGACAGTCTTACCTTATCTATGAACATGCAGCCGTGCATGCCTGCATTCTCATAGTTTCCTAGACAGTCTTACCTTATCTATGAACATGCAGCCGTGCATGCCTGCATTCTGACAGTTCCTAGACAGTCTTACCTTATCTATGAACATGCAGCCGTGCATGCCTGCATTCCCACAGTTTCCTAGACAGTCTTACCTTATCTATGAACATGCAGCCGTGCATGCCTGAATTCCCACAGTTCCTAGACAGTGTTACCTTATCTATGAACATTCAGCGCTCGTTTATACAGCAAGTAGCTAGGTAGGTATATCTACTAAGCTACGTACATATCAGTTACCTTATCTATGAACATGCAGCCGTGCATGCCGGTGATCTGGCAGCGGCGCACGTCCGGCACCTTGAAGTACGTGTGGAGGAGCAGCTGGCAGCTGAACGTGAGCTCCTTGGACGGGTTGTACACGCCGATGTTGAAGTGCAGCTCTTTCTCGCGCAGGATCAGCCGGTACGTCAGCCTGAATCTGTGGGATACATTTTGTTACAAACTAGCGACCGCACGGGTGCATGTTATACATAAAAATCTTCCTCTTAAATGACACGATGAACACCATCAAAATCCACTGCGTAGTTTAAAAGATGTAAGGATAATTAACATAGGAGATAAAGGCTTATTAATACAGCACATAGGTTATGTGCTGTATTAATAAGTGATACTATATGTATAATTAAAAATTTTATAAATCAAAATATGTAATGTTAACAAATAACCAATTTAATTGTTATTTTCTATTGACTAGCCTAATTTGCTTCTTTAATTTGACATTTATAGGTAAAATTAACTTATGAATTCCTTATTCTGTTTTATTATAAAGTTTTTATTTTTAGTTCTTATTATGCATGTAACTAATAGACCAAAAATTGCACGCTGATATATGACAAATAACATAATATCTATAATTTTTACTGTACCATATATTTAACATGTAATTAAATTATGCCATAAGACAGACAGACAGAGGGAAGCGACGGGGATACGATCAGCCCAAGGTATAAATGGAGAGAATAGTGTATAAGCAAGATACAGGCTGATGGTGATAGTGGATCTCATTAATGGAATGTTGGATTTTGGATCTTTAAAACAATATTTTCTATGTATAATAAAAATATCTATATTAGTATAAATATATTGTATTCAGTATATCCGTCAGCTAGAAGCATAACACAAGCTCTGCTTAACTTGGGGTTACTTGATGCTGTTTGAATTTTTCAGCTTTATTTATTTATTTTTCAAGCAGTTTTATTTTAATTGGCCCGTTTAAATTAACACTAACAAAATGCTCAAATTAAAACGTCTAAAATATTGAGTATACGAAACTGCAGTAAGTCCCTAAGCTGAGAGGAGCTAGATTTACGAGTAATTTTCAGCGCACCAATAGATACTGCGCTGAAAATTACACGAAAATCTAGCTGTAGCCTTTATGTAGATCTGCAATTAGCGCACAGCCTAAGATAGAGGGGCTAGATGAGCTTGCTGTTTTCGGCGCAGTATCTAAGCTTCCTCTATGAATCCACATCGATACTCAGCGCGCGAATCCTTGCTTGTTCCTTCTCGTCTGAGTGGATTTGAAGTATACCTACACCCTCTCGTCTGACTTAGTTGATCTGGAGTATACTCACTGATAGTGCCACATGGAGTGCGTGAACTCATCGTCCATGAGGCTGAAGACAGCCTCGACGTCCCCCGAGGGCAGACGCTCCGGCATCTTCTCCACGTGCCAGCGAGCTATCCGCGCGAACCCGTGCTGGGGACCGAACGCCCATTGTGCGAATTGAGCTGAAAACGAACATTGTTCACGTACAGCGAAAGTTACGAATGATGTTCCTAAAATGTATAAAATTAAATAAATAATAAATAATGCTGGACATTCCACACAGCAACACCTAGCCCCAAGCTAAGCAGAGTATGTGTTATGGGTACTAGAAGACTGATAGAATGAAAGAGATAGATGAAAGTATATTAATTAGATAGATATTTTTTATTATATATATATATATATAGAAAACGACCCGTACACCCTGAACAAATATCGGCAGATCGTACAAACATTTGTCCTGAGACGGGAATAATGATAATAATAAAAGCTCTATTATTCATTTACTAGATCAGTTACTAAAGATGCATGAATCGGTTAGTGTCTCCGTATAGAGTTTGGGCAGTAAATAAGGCGCGATGCAGCCTGACATCTTATCGAAATTATTTGGATGCATTTGAAGTCTATTCGAGTACAACTATTTGCAAGTTACCCGTTACAATAGTTGCTCCGTCTGGATAGCGCCATAAATGTTATGTTATGGTCGCACTTGGATGCGAAACAAACTGGACAAACGAGGCTAGGAAATACGACGAAGGCCATATTATGATTTCGGTACTAGTAATACTTCCATAGTTTTACAGCACCTGTCCTCAGGATAGCAATTAAATCCCTCTCAAATTTTACTAAGATCTGTTCAGCCGTTCAGGAGTGAAAAGTAACAAACACACAGATGTTTACTCAAAATTATAATATACTAGCGACACGTTCCGGCTGCTAGGGTGCAAAGCTGATACAAAAACCGTCTTATTGAATCATACTATCTATTAAAAAAAATAATCAAAATCCGTTGCGTAGTGTTAAAGACCTAAGCAAACATATAGACTAGCTAGACATACAGAACAAACAGACAGCGGGAAGCGACTTTCTTTTATACTATGTAGTAAAGTGCCCGCCCAGGTACCAAATGCCGTGAAAAACATGCAGACGAGCAAAAATAAAGTCATGATCATAACATTTTATATTAACCCGTTTAATTGCACTCAGGGGACATTATATCCATGAATAGCGGCACTCTTACCGCTGTAATTTTATCAATTCCGTTCCAAGGTACGCAATAAAATGTGGAATTTATCGGGAATAATGAAAAATATTGACTTGGACTTGGAGTGTCACAAGAAACTTCTGGCAGCTGCTTCTTTGTAGTGTTTGTTTCTTTCGACTGTATTTCACCTGGGTGTTGAAATGCTAATATGGCGCCGAGGGACATAATTTCTGGCAAAGTGAGTACCCAACACTCCGAGCGTGACAAAAACACCTTAGTTAGGTACCATTGAACTGTTTATGCATTATACATAAGCACACACAATTCTTATACTTAAATTTATAGATAGAATATTAAAGAAAGCATTTTTTTCTTGACTTTTCTGAAATGTAGAGACAGTTGAAGTTTTCTGTATTATGTATATCAGTCATAGTACCTACCCCAACCTACCCATAACGCAAGCTCTGCTTAGCATGGGGCTAGATGGTGCTCTGTGGATTGTCCAGCATTATTCCTTATTTATTTTATTATAATTATTACTTACGAAACACAAATGGAATTCCTCCCCGTATCGACCTCTTTCCGTCGAAAACCGCTTGTTTGCTGGAAAAGAAAATAAAAGTTATTGCTATATCTAGAACTACAAACGGATACCTACTTAAAACTGTGTGAAATATCCTGCAAATTGTAAAGAATTCTAGCTAATTGTTAGAATTCATGATGATAATTCCATTCGGCCAAAGGCGTTTCCTTTTTACTGTGCTTTAGATTCGCTAAGTTACAAGTGTTACCCTCTAATAACATATCATACATAGTTTTCTAGTTATAGTAAAGTCAATTCTAGAACGTGTGAATCAAAACCAATAAACATTTCAGATATGGTGTACATAACTTATAACCAGTTCACGTCTTAAACAAGCTTTCTTGCCTTCGGTGTCTGCGTAGCAGCTTTAACTTCAGTAAAGGTATTTACAGGCTGTAATGCGAATATATCAGAATCAATAAGTACTGGTAATGTTACGGCCAGTGCAATAAGTACCTAACCTACGTATAGAACAATAAACGTTAACCCGAACCGCAGAGTTTAGCCGACCACATACATTTCTCTTGCAGCTCACGTTTCAAACATGATCAATTTTAGCGGTTGCATTCCACGATGCAAAAAGCACCCTTATATTATAAATGCATCAGTGGACAGGTCGGACGCGACAAAAACGTAGCTCGACCATCCAACGTATAAATTATTTATGCCATTTTTAGCATTTCGGAGTTTGTGAAGCGGACGCGGTGACGAGTTGATGGCACCTCGTCATCCCACAATGACATTTTCAGACGATTTTAAGCCCCAATCGGAATATATCCCGATTCGGTAGACGAAAGAATTCAGCAACAGTCTAAACGAAAATTAAACTCTCGAGAAATAAATGATAAACAAACGGAACCGATTCAATTTACACAGACAAACATGGAACGATGTCAAATAACCGAGACGATGGTGATAAAGCACTAATGTTGATTAATTGTAGACGCTAATTAAATATCCAGAAAGCATAAATAGTAACCGTTTCTGGAAATCTAGTGAATAAATCAACCTCCCACGAATGCGAGCCGGGCGCAAGGATTTCACACGGATTAGTAATAGTATACAGTTGAACAAGCATTAGTTCCAATAGACCAGATATATTTATGCGTTCCTTTAATATCAAATATGCAATATCAACATCGATACTAATTCATAAACTGCTGAATAATCTAGCCACCTTTACACGATCACCTTTTAAGGCAACGATAAAGTAGCTTATCCTAGTTATAAATAAGAAATGAATCGATTAATAAGCACAGGAGCATCCACAGGCTAGCCATTTTATAGCTTGCATTAAAATAAAAGAGATAAACGTTCAATTATCACCAACATTCGGTTAAAAATATAACTCTTGATCAATCGGCGTCAAACAAAGTTTTGCAATTAAAAGTCTTTAGACAAGGGAGTTTGGGATGAGACGCAGTTCCTGGAAACGGGTGGGACCTAGATAAAGTTTTAATTAGAGATTCCGAATGGAATTCCACCATCAGTCGGCCGGGAGCCGATACATTCCCGTCTCCAGCCGAGTTTTTACCCTCGAACCCGTTCCACCAGGCATTCCACGTCCAGATAAGCACACAATAAATACAACTTCGAATCAATGCTTTCTCCTCATAAATATCGGAAGGCTATTTCGCAGCATCCACATTAGGACCTTTCGAGGCAATTAGTTTAAGTGAATAAGGCATAAATTCCATCGGTCACTTAAAGGAATGTAAGTTTTTCTTGCAAAAACAATTCCAATTCCTAGTAAAGATTCATTGATCTAGCTGCCAAGATCACCCCGTAAATAACGCCCGTCAGATAAACTGCGGTTATCTGATGAGCCATAAGCTGGATCTTTGCGAGACTAGCAATTGTCGCAAAAACCGTAACTGCGACAATTTCTAGCAGTTCTCATCCTCATTGTTCTCGACTTTCATACTTTACATTATTGATCAGCGCTAATAAGTTTACGTTTCTCAACATTGTATGACAATGTTGTAGTTCTCGTGGTCCCGTGAGATGCGAGCGTCCCCCAGGGCAAGTAGTTGGACCGCTACTCTATAACAGTCCTACGATGACGATGTAATTAACTTAAAAATACTTGTCCTATTATTTTCTGAAAACTCGTTTCGTGGACGTTGTCGTATAATAACCGGACTATTTCATTCATGTCACACAAGCCTGAGGGGTTGGTAGAATTAAGTGCAATTAACGACAATACTAAGCTCCAATAAAAATGCAAATTGGCCCGGTTTTCTAAGTCAATGCATTTTGTATAGAAAAAGCTTGTAAAAATTATCGAGTTAGAAAGGAAATATGCAACAACCACGCGTATCCACTTTTTAAGTTTGTTTCGATAAACACCCTTCCTCATAATAATGAGGTTTCTAATTATACTAACTAGCGTTATAGAAAAAAGTTGCTTAAGCAAAGTAAGAAGCATGGAACGTACGGAGACTAAGTTAATGGCTAGGAGCGTGTTACTTTGACATATTAAGGAGGCTAACAGGTTTACGGGGAAAAAATTACAATAATACGTATGGCTACTGTGCATCAACAAATTAAAGGTCGCATAAACGATGGGACAACGTAGTCCGTAATTAGAAGTTTGGCCCAAGCCGGCACGACTGGGGATATTATTATCTCTCGCATTATCGAAACCAAACCTCTTAAAGTATAGTATTGTGAAATTAAAATGGTTTTATGGAACAGCTTTGAGTCGTTTAATAACGGACATTTTGCGTATCAGTAGCGGTTTAATGTCGGAATTAATAGAATTTAATTGTAGAGTTTATGTCTCAATTTACCCATTCGCTTATTTTTCTGAAAGAAATATACTTTGACTTGATATACTTCACTTTAGAATCCTATACCTACGCGATAATTTTAATAAGTTGAACATTGTCATGCTGCTAACACAAGAGAAAGTAAGTGATTCGTTGACGACCTTCTTTACAATGCCAACAAAATAAATTAAAGCTACGCCTACTGGAAACAAGAATCAAGTTTTTCATTGATCTCTTTTATATCATTTCCAAGAGACTGAAAAAGATTGAAAAGAGAGACACGTATGACCCCTTCATAGCCGGCTGAACTTGGTTGGATTTGCCTTGGCTCAAAGAATTTCGCGAAATACTCTTAAAAGATGAAAGATTTCATTAAATATAAGCGATATAAGATACTAGCCAAAACCAATGATAAAAATAAGTTCTACTCTAAACTTAATTATTTCGAATTACCGATAGACTGAATTATTTCAGAAATTTTATTTAGATAGACAAAACAAACACTCTTTAGACACAGTGATCTTGTCTCGTCTTCGTGTAAAATAGGGTTGCTTGTTGTACCTTAATAAAAATAAGAAATAAAGTGCTACTGATTTCCTTTTTAATTTTTGTGGTTAGCAATATTTGTGAAGAAAAAATCACTTCATTTATTATTTGAATTTATAGTTTTAAATTTCACTTGTCTAAGTTCTTATTTTGTTAGCCTGAAGGAAATACCAGTAATATTATTAAAATCTTAAAGAACTAAAATTTTTGACTTCTGCCGGGGATTGCAGTATAGAGTAGAATAGAGAAAAGTTACATAGAATGCTTAAAATTTAAAATTGATGCTGAAGGCATACGCAAGGTATGGTGATGCGATGATATCATTATTGTCTATTCTACCTAACCGAATAATCGTCTCCTAGGAGGGCTGATTGATACAACTACAATGCAAATCATGGGGTAAAAAAGGGGACCATATAGAACCAATCCAATGACAAGTATCAAACAACGGCGCAGCGTTGTCAAACACACGTAGCGAGATTTTTCAGTTCATTTCATTCAGAAAAACCAGGACTCTTTAACATGTTTTTATGATATAGATGATTTTTTTAAAGCTAGAACTTAAGTACCTAATTAGTAGTTATAATTATTGCATGCTAACATAATAGTGAGACATGAGTGCATTATTTATACTGAACACCTTTATACCATGTTTGACGCAATAAATATCATTGAATTTGAATTTTGAATTCGAAATTTACAAAAAACTATAACAGATTAATTTGCTAACCTTGAGAAGGGCTGGCGTGGGAATGAAAGTGCTAGACGCAGCGTGGGTGTCAGGTCATTGCTGTCCTGTTGAGACGGGACACTGAGGAGTTACCTCATCGTCCTTTCTAGTTTATAATAGCTCCTGATTCGAGGAACAATGTATCAAAGCGAAAACTCTCGGAAGGCCCAGCATGGAACGAGCCTTGATGGATGAGAATTGAGTTTTGAAACTGTAGTAGCCTGTCCTGTTTCCAACTGTGGACGCTGTGCAGCTGAGATTATATTGATGTATTATCTAGTCAAATGTGTCATAAAAGATATAATGTCCAAACAAGTTGTATTTCATTAAGTATTTTATTTTATCACTCAAATCCTTGCCTTTTAATCGTAATGCCACAAAATAATTACTATAATCTTCAATTTTTATAATCTTCATGTACTTATTTGCATTAAATTTATTACTTGATACAATCGGCTTTCTTTGCAAAAATATGACAAAACCCACTACTCTTGTCGTATCAAATTAATTATTATGCTCCCAAAAAACTGCGTTCATTCTGCATCCATCTATTCTATGTATATTATGGCTGATTCTACGATCCAGCAGCGACACCCGCGTTTCTAAAGCTCGTTTTTACACATCTCTCTCTTTGATGCTAACCGGGCGTAAGGTTGCCAGCATCATAGCAACGACTGTTTAATCTACGCCGGAGGAATGCCTGTTTTTGCGGGAGCGTAGGAGCTTGGACTATGATGGAGTGCGCACGTGCTACTGTTCTTGCACTGGGGATTTACAGCGATGACGTAATTTACAGCTTTGCTTAGATGCTATGTAAATTGTGCAGTGGGGTGTAGATTTATAGATGACCGGCAGCTTTGGTTCGTTAGCGTTTCACTCAATGCATGCTTTTAAGTTGTGTATTGTTGAGCAATTTTTTTTAAGCGTGCACGATCTCAGAACCTGTCCATAAGGTTTTGTCTCTGGTGTCGATAAGGAGCGATATAACGATACAATTTAACAGGAATCAACTTGCCGGAGTGTATCAATAAAATCGGTTAAGTATCGATCGTAAGCGAACCTACACCTGCTTTGTTAATTATTCACTTAGAGACACATCCTTTTCAAGTTTTCATTAGATAAGCAGCTAATTATATTATTACAGTAATTAATATCCGTAGTCATGTTTATTGTACAACAAAGTACAAAGCCGCCTTTGATAGCCATGAATATGAATGTTTCCTTACGCCGTAATAATTAGTGTATTATGAATAAAATATTATTATCTCACTGATTTCTAAGGCGGACATACTCGTAATCCATGCTCAATATTTTTATACCTCTAATAAAAGTCCTCGTACCCATAATACAAGCTCTGCTTAGCTTGGGGCTAGATGATGATGTGTATCCAGCATTATTATTATTATATTGACTCTTCATTTATTCAATATCTAGTTCAAAATTATTTTTTTATTATTCGAATACACACAGTATTATTCAATTATTCTACAGTAGATATATATGTATGTACATCAAAACGGTGGAAAGGCTCAAGCGGCCGGTGCTTGCAGAGAAAGAAACTTCCTGAAGATACGCGCCTAGTCAAGGAGTACCGCCTTTTGGATCTGATATGATCCTTATATGTTTTTTAGCCCTAAACGAGAAACCCTAAACGAGAAACGAGTCTGTAAAAACCATTTTTTTCTAACTACAACCGACATGTAATTTGAACATGTTTTAACTTTACGATTACGATCAATTATGTACATTTGACCTTACATTAAATTAATAATTCAATGATTGCCAGCATTAAGGCAAAGCCAAGACGGAATTCAAACAACTGATAAATAAATGAATTGGTACACTGAATAGTATGTTGGTAAAAGGACTGTTGAAAATACCAATGAACAGCTACAAAGTCAAGCTCACAATGATAAGTAACATCAGTTATGTATTTATTCTGGCGTCTGCCACGAATGGTTAACAGACAGGTCCGAAAGATCATTAGAAATTCAATTTGTTATTATGATGAGCAATTTTTCATAAGTTATTGTTAGCTACAAGTATGTTGCACCTTTAGATGGGCTGCTCTTTGCCAGAGCGTCATCATCTGTCTATTAGTTTATTGCTCTAGGCTTTTGCGCATCTGTGTACAAATTTGGCAAGAGTTGAAGGCTTAGAAAATTACGAGGATGTATCGTTGATTCTCATGAGGGCTGCCTGTCCAGTCTAGATCCTTACGCGTATTCGTCTCAACAAAATGTTATTTTGCTAATACAAGACAAGAATTAAATGGTCGCATAAACCCCGTACGTACTTTACGTAGTACCTTACGGCGACAAGGGTCAGGCCTGCAAATAGCGCCGGCAGATGCTTCGGACAGCCGATTAATAAGACGGGAGCTCCGCCCTAGGGGCAAACCCCCAAGCTCGCCGCAAGATAAGCCGATTACGAATCTCGGAGACAGCTCAACAGTAATAAATACATGCTAATTTTGGTTGACAAACGTTTTGGTCTGGGGACTTAAACCGACAAATATCACTGACAACAAGATATAGATCAGTACCTTTTAGTTTAAGGGTGAATTTTAATGTGACACGTACTCGTATGTCCAAATGTTTTGCTATGTAAATCGCATAGGTATATTGGATAAAGAACATACGTAACACACATATCCCACACCACTTCCGCACAGCACAAAAAGTATTTCAAATGCAGGCCATAGGTAAAATGTATCTAAAGATAACGAGTTTGTCGATCTCATTAGATCATTTGTTTGTGACTGACAGGATAATACACCAGACAGTGTGGTAATAAAAGCTTGCTGCAACCATTACATGCTTTGTTTACCCTAAGCTTTAAGCGAAAGGTTCGCGCGCTGTCCACGCCACACTCGCTTGAATCCAAGTGGCAAGATCATTACGCTTAATTGTCAAGCGTGCGTGGACAGGACAGGGAGCTTGCGGTAGCAATAGCAAGCAACCGAGCACGTAGCAACGGCTAACAATTCGTTGCCGTGTGAACAACGCATGGTCAGCATGATTTATGGCGAAGCTTTTACCTTCATTTTAAGTGTGCGTTAATAGACTGCTCTGCTATCAAGGTTCCTAAACCTACAGATTAATAACAGCCTACCGTTTTTATGAAGCGAAGATTCCCAGAAACATAACTTTTTACGAGCTAACAAATGGTCGATTAACAATCTTAATTATCGAGCAGGTTTATTACCCAAGTTGCATCTGAATCACTGAGCAAAAAGCTCAAGAGGCGAACGTAGATGTTACCATATTAAGGCGTTGCGGAGTCGAAACACGGAGTCATTGGATCATGCCATCTATCAGTTGTAACTAGTCGATAGATCATAGGTGCGACCATGTAAGGCATCGGCTTAAGCTTGGTGATGTCATACACGTTACTTAAGATTGGTGTACAGGTCCGGTCGGTAATGATAATGAATGATGAGTCTTACAATTTAATTAGTTTATTTTTAATACTGTGGTACTAGTTAGACCAAGTAATTAGATTACATCTAGTGTCTCGTGTCCTGTGGACTGAAATATTGTTTTCTATAAGGAGAGTTATTAGAGATTTTAGTTCAGAAACATGATACGCCCAGATACGCTTTCTTTTAAGTAAGCAGACGAAAGTTTTGTCACCACAGCACAGCACGCAATCCATACTAAACAAAGACTTACAGCAACCTTTATTTTAGAATCCTTCCTCGTAGCAAGTACTTTAAGATGAAAAAATAATGCTTCGTTTCCGTCTATTAACCCACCATTTATATTAATCAAACTCTATGATGTTACCAGCATTGTACGCATCTGGAAATTCCCAATTATTTACCACTCAATTCAAAGGTCAATGGCGTGCAGATTTTAAGTTAACTTGAGGCAAAGATGCTGTAATTGTGATAAATCATCTCCGCAAATCATAATTACAACGCGGCACAGTCATAGTGCGATGTAAATCACATCCAACTTAGCAAAGCTGGAGGATAATTGCACTAAATCATGAAATGAGCAATCAGACAATGAATTTCGATCGTGGGTGTCTTGGATTACTAAATTACATATCGGCCCTCCAAATCAGTTGATGGAAACGGAGCTCTAATATTTCACCACAGCTGTTCAGCGTGTGGAACAATGTCTAACATGTCGCTCAGAAGGACAAAAAAAAACTGAACATGTGTCGATGAGCTCGGGCAGTGGACTAGCTCGTGACAGTGCCATTAATTAGAGCCCGACGGGCGGCAAAACTTTGGTAACTTAAACACTTGGTAATTTAGAGAGATATTTCCGCTTGGCTTGGTAACGACTACAAGTGTAAAGCAAAGTGTTATTGTCGGATATAATGAAGGTTAGCAGCACCCTGAACGTTCACGGCTCACGTTTAGAAGTATCTTGGCGAGATAATGTGCCGGTAGCGGAGCGAAGCTGGCTATTCAGAGGAGTCAATGGCGTGTGACCGGCGGCTGAGTCGCTCCTTGCCCGCCGGCCTGGCATTCTTTGCCTACGTCTTGTTTCCTTTTTGTTTTTTATGAATTACTAGTTTTCGAGCACATCAACATGCGCCTGTCTGATAAAGACGAATAGCGTCCCGAGATAAAACGGATACCTTATTAAATTACCTTTAATTATTACTATTTAGTTTTAGTTGCGTTAATATGAACATTGCTGAGATTATGAAATAGAATAACCAACACGATTAACATATTTTTTATTCAAAGCTCAAGTCATGATTAGATAATCTCATTCAAAGCGACGATGTCAAGCGGAGCAGAAAATAAAGCAAGTCGTCGGCGCGAGTCGATCGGCGGGGTAATCTCGCGGTCATCCTATCCGGCTTTGTACATCGCCAGCATAAAATTATCTGAGCATTAGCGAGCGGGGTGTCCGGGGACCATTTGTCATCCGCGGGGAGGGAGGGAAGAAAGTGCCGGGAGTCGGGGCTGCAGACGCGACCACAAAAACAAGACTCGGGCAGGGGCGGGCCAGCCACCGCACTCCGCCACCCGCAGGGCTGTGCCGACTGCCAACACACTTCGTTAGGGCTGGGCTGGACTGCTCTACCTACGCTATTGTTTGGACAATGTTGCCCTGAATTATTGCAATTTTACTACAGGCGGAGGTGTAAATAAACATTGCTTGAAGGCGTAGATATCCGCATGAAGCTGTACCAACTTCAATGTTGCACTGAACTTTTTATAAACATTCCTTTCAACGCGTCTCTTCCCAAATAACACAATTATTTCAACTCTTAACACGCACACAAGCATTGATAGTTTCTTGAAACTATAAAATAAACAGAGGCCCAACCAGATGTTGATGATTTCATAATTTAAATGGATCTTCGAGCCTTTTGAAAGTGTAGTAAAAATTGCCCGTCATAAAAGGGTCAAGCGGGCGCGTCACGTTGGCCAGAGGCACAAAAACAGCAAGAGTACAAACTATATTGGATATTAGAACAGGGCGCGTGCCGACGAGTTTTTGCCACTGGACACTGGGGGCTTAGAGGCAGCCTATTTTAATTTGCTAAATTCCATGACTTTTTGTTGGGTGTAAATGTAAACCCTTTGGATTAATTAATGAAAACTTTAACAACGTATTTTATATTAGGGCAAGACCTCATTCTGTGATCTATCTATTTATAGAAAACACGAGAAATTGATACAATTTGGAGAAAGTTGATATCACGAAAATTAGGCTGTTTCGTAGAGAAAGAATGCAACCTCCTAATCTTAGCTACCCTCTCGCCTCTCACAAGGTAGTTGTATTAGTACGGACAATAGAAAAGATCATTAAGGAAGTCTGCCGCTTGTAGAACTTCCCAGCTAATGAATGTAGGTAAGTAACAAATATTAGGCATCCATCCACTTACGACCATCTAAGGCCCGATCCACTTAAACCTGAGACGAGACAAAGAGAGGCGTGCAAACAAACAAAGTGATCCTCGATTAGCACAGACTTTGGCAGCCAATGCGGCAAGATTTTCCTTATCTCTAAGCTCTAGCACAGCTTTAAGGTAGAACTAGAGAAAATTAGTCTCTATAAAAGCTATTTTGAAGATATTTTCTGTGTACGTACACAGACGACAATTGACGTTCATCGAAAGGAAATTTCCCTAACAAATTCCATCAACTCCGCATTACATTCGTTTTGGCTTTATGATATTAAATTTGGTGTTTAGTTCTTGCTAAAGATTATTTTAAATACATATTTCTTTTTTAGTACGTCAAACTTAAGAACGAGGGGTTATCAATGGCTTATCATCTTATCATGCATGAGTCCAAGAGTCCTGTCAGGTCTAAAGGAAATAAAGCACTTTGATTTTGATTTCATGCTACAACCGTAGTTTTACCTATTCTCTAGACGTAGGATTGTAGATATTATACACATAGAATCATTAGCGGCAGTCGGTCGTTTGTTAGAGCAATTCGCGACGGAGACTGCTTTTTGTCCCGACGCCAAATTGCACCGGCACAATACGTGTGCCACCAAATTGATTTCCATTTAATTGCAGAGGGATGAGACGGAGTAATGTAATGGGTCTTTAATGATGAGGAACAATTTCCATTTCTGTTTTCATTTCTTTTGCTTCTTTTGGTTGAGGCACATTTTGCTCTACCAAATGTAGAGGGCTTATTTGCACCCTTCATTAGGTCTATGGTAACCATAATTTATACTCACCTAGTCATAATTATTTGATATTGCTCACTGCAATAAATACTGAAAAACTACTGAGGCAGAACTGAATATGACCTCTTAAATTTTTAATTGAACAAACAAGTTATGTCTTGAAAAAAAAATTAAAAAATAATGGACATGTACAAAGGCGAGCGCAAATAGTTTTCTGACAGCAAACCCCCGTAGGTTATGGGTATAAAGAGAATTTACAAAATTAGTAAGAAGTAAGAGTTGAGTGTAAATATAAAAGGAAAATGAATTCAAAAAACCTACAACATCGAAATGAAATAAAGAAATAATAATACCTAAAATAAAACAAATAAATCAATAAATACAATATATATCGGCGATGACTGTAGATAGCGATATTGATCTCAAATCAAGGATGCAATATTACTTTTAACCGAGGAGGTACCGTGTTCGCCTCTAAAGATTTCTTTTTCATGTGGTAGCCATACTAGGTATGTTCTCCGTCGATTTTGTATGACAGACCTAAGCATTGATTGAAAGAACACAATAAAAATAAAGCGTGCATGGAAGAAAATAAGCGGAAGTATTAAACATCCATCTCTTATCGGAATTACAGTCAAAAAAAGCATCAGTAAGGTCATCATCCACTTTTTGACATATCTCTAGTTTTTCTTAAGGTGCAAAAAATTATCGAACGGATGTAAAGTTCACGGCAATTATTATTATTGCATTATCTCTTTTGCATGTCAGGCTGTTAAGAGTCAAATTACGACTTTTTATTTTCTATTTTTGGAAAACATCTAGCTAAATATTTTTTATAATTCTTACTTGCCTACACGAATAAAAACCTTAATGCCAAAAAGAGTTTAAGTCTTATTCAATATTTTAATGCCGAGTAAAGACTGGTGTAATGTACCATTTTGAGCGACCATGATACTTTACGTCGTCGCTGGCCGTATTTAATTCCTCGTTGCTCGTCGTGAGCGCATCTGTGTAACACGTTACGTACGTTACGCCGTACCCACCATAATATTCCGTAGAGGTGAACTTTGTATATGCACCTATAGAATGCCATAAATGATTGAGTATTGAGTATTCCGTAGAGGTGAACTTTCTTGTTTGTAATGTGTTAGCTCCCGAAACTTCTATACTGAAAATTATTTATTTTTCGGAATATAATTATGTATTGAGATTACGTAATGTTCTACGTAAATTTTCATTAAATAATCTCTATTGAGATAAAATAAAATGAAGTTTCGAAATATATTTAAATGTATGAAGTTAATGAATTTCAAGACATGAACTTTGGCACTGAAAGCATTAACATTTTCAGTGACGACATTTACCTATCTGCCAATATGGTATACATAACAACAACACTAATGTCTGGCCGGCTTCACTCGTATAATACCTTAGTCTCTATAGAATTCAGAAATAGGTATTTAAGACTAGCGGTACGCCCCGCGACTTCGCACGGGTAAACAAAAGTATCAAAAATTATAACGAACTACGTTGGGTTTCACAGATCCCTAACTTCTTTAGCAGCATAGAGCTTTTTGACATTAAATGGACATAATATTTTGACATTGACTTGCCTACCGGACGGATTGTGAAGTTTCTGACACTCCTTAACTGACGCTGGCAGAGTCGTTTCGTTCGGAGCCCCTAAGCCTCTTTAAAATATTAGTACAGATATAGTTGAAAATATTGAATGATTTTGAAATCGAACCGTGATTGCAGAGAGACGGTAGGTAGACCTTCAAAACAAAGATAAGATATCTTAATGACTTGATAATATAAAGATTAAATGTGTACGAAAATTCATTCGTTACACTGTGGCAAGGATCAGAATAATCTCTATTTTGGGACACTTTGAAACGTCAAGTATTCTAATACTACATACCTAACAGCACAAGAAAATAAAGAGATACTTTAACGTCTTAACCATGTACCTATCTATACTTCAGCCAAATTCAACGTAAAATAAAAGTCTTCAAACTATCATGGTTATTTACTAAAGTTATTTATAACAAGATATTAACCATGATTAGATTTTTCCAATACTTCGGCACATGGCATATGTTACATGCGCCATAATCACGAAACAACTGAAGTCACCGCGTGTAAGTTTTAGAAATAATGGAAAAATTTTACTCAATTCATAGTAAATATCCTGTCATACAAGATTTCAATGCTAAATGTTTGTAAACGGCTAAAAATATTCAAACCTAAAATTTACTCTGTTATATGAAATGATTTTTCAATAATATTGCGAAGGATTTTATCTGAAACTCGAAACGAAGCTCGGTATTTTTTTTGTTGTTTAGAAATATTACACATCACGTTTGGCAGGAGTAAAGAACGAACCCGTGTGCAGCATATGATTGAAATAATAATCGATGCGAAACAGACAAGAATTATGTAAATGATCTAATGCCGTATGTAATTAATGTAAATTTAATTACGCCTTGCTAATTACACCGTGTCAAAGATAATTTAATGGCCAGATGGAAAATATTTTATATGCAAATATTGCAGATATTGCTTTAAGTTATTGTCTATTACTAGCCAAAAAGTTCGATAAAAAAACTTAGTCTCTCACATATTCGCGCTAGGAATTTTAATCTACCGACGGGATGGTGTTTTCTTAACAAACTAGCTCGGAAACGGAACACGTGGTCATTTGTACGACCAGGGGCCGTATTCTGTTAACCAATTGATTTACTATGACGAATCGTCATAGAATAAGAAGTGCTAGCTATTTTAGGAAAAAATGTGTAAACTTTTGACACGCGCCCCTTTATAATAAGTTGTGAAAATGTGTCATTCAAAAACGATACCCAAGTGTCGCGCGAATATAATTTAGTAGAATTAAGGGTAAAAGCGTGGGGATTATGCGCAATAACCCCCAAATGATCTATTAATGCCATCTATGGCGCTCATTAGGGGAGGCCTAGAGGTCCAGCAGTGGACTATTACAGGCTGATGATAACGATGAAGGGTATACGACGAGTCTGAAAAGTCTCATGGCGACACTTCCGCCAACACCTGTCCATGTCCAGCAGAAATTCTGACGCAGCTGTAAGCAAGTCTACTGTTTCCAGGTGTTGGGCTGGGTCTAGTTAGTTTAGAGGGATTTTACAAAGCACTCGAATCCGAGACGAAGCTTCGATCGCAGTTTACACTTTTACTAGCTTTGCATGCATTTTCTTAAAACAAAAGATGTTCTTTTGTGTAATAGTTGAAACCGAAGACCAGTTCAATACCTTAGATTAGACAATACTGACAACATTATGACTGGGTCTACAACTGGTAATCGGTTAGAAGTTCACTGGTGATGGATTTCAAGTTAGACAATAAGGCTGCGGATTGGGATATTTATCCCGTTGAATTGCACAAACATACATACATATTCACACAAATTATTCAATCACGCGACGCGATGGCCGCGAACCGATAAAGTAGGTAATAATTAGACTCAGTTTTCTAAATATGTAGTACCTATAGGTACATTTTCCAAAGCTGATTGCCTGACAACGCGAAGACTACAACCCTCAAGTATTCATGTATTCACAAGATAAAGCGGATCGCGCCAGCTTTTAACAATGTATCTATAATGAAAAACCTAACACCCTAAAGGAAAACTTTAGCAAATAACTAACATGGAGAATGTCAAATTGACTGCAATTAAAGACATCCCTAGACAAAATTATAAAGTTCTAAAATCTTACCTTACAAATAATTGTTCTTGATTGTTCACCCTCCATGATACCACTGTAGCACCTAGAAATAACAATTGAATGTTAATAATGCTTGATATTATGCATCAGGGCTCTTCTCGCTTACTTTCATATTGATATCAGTTCTTAGTTATGTTGCTATGTTGTTTGTTGTCATATCAGATATGTAAGGAAGATGAATTGTAGATTAAAAGTAACAGTTTATTGGGATCATCCAAGTAAAGAATTAAAAAAGCAAATAAATCTTAGTTCCCTAGAATTATACAAACAAAATTATTTTATTATAGACTTACTACAAACGTTTTTACTATAAGATATCATATCTTATAGTAAAAACGTTTGTAAGTTTAGAATTTGTTATACAAACCTATAGAGCTAGTGCATTAACTATTTATTTTTTATGTAGGTAAGGAAGATTAATTCTAGATAAAGTTACTAGAATAGAAGTAACACAAAACAACCATTTTTAATGGCATATTTGTGTTTATTGGTATTCAGTGAAAGAATTACAAAAGCAAATAAATCTTTCTTCCCTGGAACTATACATAGAATTACATTCCAATTAAGGAATACATATCATAAAAAGTTAAGAAGAAACAATAAAGTAAATTAAAAAAATATATGTATTCTAAATAAACGACCACTTGAAAATAAGGAAACGAAACATCTTAAAAAAATTATAGGTAAGTAATAAATTTGTGAAGAAACACCGGAGATAAGTTTTTGTTGCGGATGCAAATAATAGGTATGATTATTGTTCAGTTATTATCATGTAGATAGAAATGCCTGCCTGTACTGTACCTAGGTAGATATAGTTTAAAGAACCAAGCGGTACCTTGTCTGTGTTGTAATAGATAAGTTTTTTATGCATAGGTACATCAAATACAGACCTACAATTTAAAATCAAGTACCTATCCACAATTTACTTCCTACAATTCAATAACCAAGGTCAAAGCCGCCGCCGCAGACAACTTCATAGATCCTATTCCATTCAGAAAAACTAGTCGCCGCTGACCTAACCACGAACCGAAAACACACGATTATATCCGCATTATTCGCTAGTGTAAACCAAATTTTAACAAATACTATGAAAACTACTTGGGCTTATTTACCAAACACTTAGTTTTCAAGTTACGCGCGTTAGAAAGGTATAAAAAATAAATAAACTTGTATGTTTGCGGTATTTTGTAAATAGACAACAAAGCAAAAAGAAATAAACTGTAATTTAGTTTGTTTCATAAATTATTATCGGAACTTAACTTACCGAAAAGATTTACGGTACAAGTCGTATTATTTCCTCTGTCGAGAACGACAACACTCGTCGCTGCCATTTTTCGTTTGACAGCGAAGCCAACTGACAACAACACATTACCGCAAACCAATGTTACACGAGTGTTCTAAAATCTACTAACTGGAAGATTTTTGAAGCCCTTTTATTCATTATAGCCTGCTAACATAACCTTTGCTAATCTCAATCTGGCTTCTATTTGACGTGGTCAGAGTGAGAAATAACACTAATTAGTGACTGTTTTAATTAGCACACCATGAAAATCCGTTCCTGTTTGGAAAATTTTGAGACAATTCATTTTTCTACACAAACGTCTGTTTTTTGACAAATGCTATTCTGTTACCATTTTGTGTATAATTGGACAACAACTATTCGTAGCCTTAATTTTTAGCTAGCGAACAAAACAAATTTATGCGTTAAAGCTACGAAATAAGTTGTTTTAAATATATTTTTAGGGGAGAACCACTCAAAATTTTTGTAATTGACTTATGAAACTTTCCATTCAGAACATACAATTATTTTTTATATTAATGGTGAATCAAATCCATATAACCTTGTAATAAATAAAACCAATTAAACCAAATCAAAAACGAACCATTTAAAACTTGTTACATTTATTGCAGTTGAACTAAGAGAATTAAAGCAGTTTGGACGGTTACACGAAACACAAAATTGATTGTTTGTTTTTAAGTAGGTAGGTAAGTACATAATAAAGTAAAATAAATTCTATTACAATAATATTTTTTTTTTTAATTTATTTTGCATTTGCAGTGCCCTGTCCGAGCTGATGTTGATAGCTAAGATCGTAATGATCTTTGTCCAACATGAGAGCAATAAAACACTTGAAACTTTGGTAGACTTTTGAAACTTAAACATGGCAGCACCAGAGGTAACGTCAAAAATATTAATAACTTTTGAAAAGCAATCATATCTTTAGGTGCAGAGAGTACAAAAAAGCTTGAAAGATATTTGGAAACGTGTTCAGTATCATGGTACTGTAAAAAATGATTAACCACTTCCTTTTTTAAACGAAATTACAATATTATAAATACTACAATATCTTTTCCTTCTCTATAAAAAAATATCATTAAGGTTAAATTTTTAAGTAACAAAAGCAATTAGAAAATAAATAAATCCAATTTTACCCAGTTAAAGTTTTTTAAACTTATTCTCATATAAACAGATACTGTTGTTAAAAAGTTACTGAACGTGACTAGAATAAACCAATCATAGACAGCCAACACTGTGCCGGCAAGTGTCATCCGCGGCCGCATCATACGTGTATTTTCCGGTCCTTGTTCTTTCTCCGCTCGCTTCTCTTTCAGCTTGAGCTTGGTGGCGAATAGTGTCTTGCACATATACAGCGGTTATAAAAATGTTGGGATCACTTAAATTAGCTTTATTTTTAGGTGTAATTTATCTATGTAGGGCGGCCGAAGAAGATGTAATCGAACTTACAGATTCCGACTTCTCGTCAAGCATATCTCAACATGATACTGCTTTGGTCATGTTCTATGCACCTTGGTAAGTCACGGACACCTTTTCTTGAAAACAATTGTATTTTATAAGTTTATATTTCACGTTTTATGTTTTCTTTGTAGGTGCGGTCACTGTAAACGGATCAAGCCTGAGTATGCGGTAGCGGCCGGTATTCTGAAGAACGATGAAGAACCAGTAGCTCTTATCAAAGTGGACTGTGTAGGCGAAGGCAAGGCGACCTGTGAACAAAACTCAGTGTCTGGTTACCCCACACTGAAGATATTCAAGAAGGGAGAAGTATCAAAGGATTACAATGGCCCAAGGGAAGCAAGTAAGTTCTAGAACTGCCATGTCATCTCATTTATTGTGTAGATAAGGTTTAAGTCAATGTCAAGGGTCATTGACTTTTAGGGAATCTAATATCATAAAATAGGGGAAATGTGCCCTGAGCTCTAATAAGCTCAGTTTTATGTCATCCTGTTACCCCCTTTATTAGGATGTCATAAAACCATGCCAGTGCAGGTAGTATGCAGTAGTTAATAAATAGAACTTTTGTAGCATAAATTTTATCAAACTACCTGTTTTTGTAGCAAAAATCAAAAAATAAAGAGGGTGCCCTTTTTATTAAGGATGTCATTAAAAATTCTAGTGCAGGTAGTAATCAGCAAATAATAAAGTATTTTTGTAGCAAACATTTTATTACCTATTTCTGTAGCAAATTATATTAATATTTGTGAAAAAAATGGTAATCAATTAATTATTGTATTAAAAGTTTTTCTGTGTTTATTCACAAGTTCAAAAGAATGAATCCTTAATTAAATAAATAATAGATTACTTCCATATTGATATTCATTTCATTCATGAAATGATACAATATGACAAAATGTTTTTTGAATAAGTAAATAAAATAAAACTAAGTTAAAATTTAATTCCATACTTTCCATACCAAAGTTAAATGTTTTACTCTAAATTTAAAATATCTTCTTAGATGGCATTGTCAAGTACATGCATGCACAAGTTGGCCCTACCTCCAAGGACCTGCTCGATGTGGCTGCATATGAGGCATTCCTCAACAAAGATGAGGTGGTAGTCATTGGTTTCTTCGAGAAGGAATCAGACCTGAAGGGAGAGTTCCTGAAAATTGCCGACAAGATGAACGAAGATGCTGTGTTTGGACACAGTTCCGCTGAGGCTGTACTTAAGAAGGCTGGTTACAAGTGAGTAGATAATTAAGAAAATACATTATTTTCAGTATATCATCTCTCTGGTGCAAAGGGAAGGCTTTTCTAAGATAAGTTACATAGGAGAAAGGCATGTATGATTCCTGCCACGAGATGAACTAAATGATTCTATGTTCTTCCTACCATAAGACAAATTAAATTATTCTTGGTTCATGCTGTACAAAAGAATAAGAATAAATGTTTGCTCTGGGTCTGCTGTGGATGGGCAAGAAAAGAGTCTTGCAAGGTATGATGACTTAGAGTGACGCTGGGGGTCCCAATATACTTCCTAAAAGAAATTCCTTCATGACAACTGTTTCTTTTTATATCTTCTTATCTTCCTAACCTACTAGTTACATATGAGAATCATTTGTATTATCATCTAATTATCAAAAAAAAGTACAAAAAGGACTTCAATATAAATAGCAACAATCTTTTCACAACTAAGAACTACGAAACGAAAGTAAACCATCTTGATTATAAATCTAGCATAACTTGTTAATTTGATATGCTCAATGCTACCATGGTAATGAGAGCTATTGTTGTATTTTGCATGCAGAACTGTTGCTATGCTTATCAGCTAACAAAATTAAAAGCATTGAGGGTCCATTCCAAATGCAGTATGTGGTTGTACATACTGCATTTAATTTTAGTATTTATAAATTCATGGTTAATGGACAAGGAAACAATGGTCTGATGACATCATGGCAACATTTGGCCAGACCAAAGCTAAGAAAAGAGTTCTTTGGGAGATTCTGGTGGAGGCCTATACCTACTTATAAGGTTTGGAAATAAAAGAGGTTTTATTAATAGTGTTAATGTTAACTCTAGTATGTATGAGATGACATGTCAGATCAATATCATACATACTAGAACTAACATTTTTCACAAAAAAACTACATTAAATTCATTAATATTTAATTAAAAATTACACTCACAACCGGTATTTATAAAAGATATTACAAACATAAAACTAATTGGGTTGTTTGTTGAACGACCATTTCTCCTATTTTGTGTAGGTACCTTCCTTAGGCACATTTATGCCAGTGAAAAGAATGGGCATAGGATTTCGCGTTTATAGGAACAGGATAGAACATAGTTTTTTTACCACACGCCTGGATGTGATCTAGGCGTAGTTTGACAATTGAACCCGTTAGGTCCTTTAATAAAATAAATCAACATTCCTTTTTATTAAGGCTCCGGCGACGAATAAATTGCCCATACAAACGTAATACCAAAATGTTGTAATTAGCGCATATTTTCACCATGATCTACTCTATAATTTGTATTAGAATAGTATTATCTAAGTTCCTGCCACAATCTTTTTTGAAAATACTATTTCACAATACAATTTGATAAAGAATAAAATTAAAGATAAAGAATAAAGTTAAATAAAATTAAAGAAAGAAAAATAGCAGATCATGGTGAAAATATGCTTAAATTACAAATTATTTTTGTATTACGTTTGTACGACACGAATGAATTTCCAAATATATATTTGGGAAATTCATTCGTGTCGTCGGAGCCTTAAATAACATAACAAACAACACAGTAACAACAGTTTGCAGTTAGCTCAATTGTTTCAATTATAAATACGAGTTCTAATTTGGTTGTTAAATAATTTTTAATAAAGAGTAACATTGACTTTCAACATGGTAATGTTAAGTAACTCATTGTTATGCTGATATGTTTAAACAGTTGGTGTTTTGACATTGGAACAGAATAAAGATTAAAATTGTGTTATCATTTGTTTTAAAAAAAAAACCTGAAGGAATAATAACATTTTTGTTAAATACCCGTGTGAAGCCGGGGCGGACCGCTAGTATATTATACAATTAGCTTTTATGTAGGCCGGGTAAGACAGAATGTAGTTACCACTTAGATAATTTAATTTTATGTTTTTATTCCCCGTGATAAAAATTACATAATGAATTCCAAACATGATAAGCTTTTATGTATTACGTTTTGTTAGATAACCTTATGTTACAATATTTAAATAACGAACTGAACCTAAAGTCGGTCTACTTTAATATTTAGACGGCTTTTACGATGGTCAGACGACCTGCGAAAAGACCTTTTCAATAACATCGTCGAATATCTAAATTAACCTCTTATAGACACATGTTTTGTAGAGCATTTAGAAATCTGAACCTAATCTATGCAGGAATTTTACTGAAAGTGGTTTCGCTTCAGTAATTGCAGTCGATTTTCATAATAACGAATCTCTAAATAAACCTCTTAAAGACACATGTTTTGTAGAGCATTTAGAAATCTCAACCTAATCTATGCATGAATTTTACCGATAATGGTTTCGCTTTTCAGTAATTGCAGTAGATTTTCATAATTAGTGTACTTAATTCTTGCATGCCTCTACAAAATATAATATTAGTTATATGTATATACTCAAATAGCAACTGTTATCTGCAATAGGTAATTAAATAAATCAGCGTAACTTAATTAGTAAATCGTAAATCATAATCTATAAATTAAAATAATGAACTAAAGTAATCTTAAAACTAAATACATCAGCATAGTACCGCTTATTTATACGCAAAAACGACTTTTAACACGTTATGCATCAAGATAAAATATCGGTGCTTAAATTTAGCAAAAAATTTAATTTATCTTTCTGTCTTCTTCTATTGAAATAAGTCAGTGAGATAAAACGATGCTTAGCAGCTCAAGTTAGAGGACCATTAAGAGGTTTAACCCACAGCTGTCGCTAATAATCAACTGTTTAAACATTCATAAATGAACCCATAACTTATAATTAACCTTTAATGTTTCCCCTTCGATTCACCTGAAGGTGGTTCTAATGGCTTAAAAGATCAATATGCAACTGAACAGGTGTTACGATGTATTGAGTTACGATGTATGCTGCCTACACGATCATGTAAATTCCTTTGATAATGTCAAGTGAACTGTTCATTGGTAATTGGACAACATGATATGTATAAACTTGGGTTAAAATATCATAGGAGTGTCTCAAGATAATCTGGTCTTTGGTACCGATCCTTTGAATTTCAGATTCAGATTTCAATGAGTTTATTTCTTTAGGCTTATAAATGAACAAAATGTCCGCCCCGGCTTTGCACGGGTATTTAACAAATATTGTTTTTTCTGATAATATTATTTTCTTCATCAGGGAAATTTTAGGATAGTGAAGGAATTTTTCTAATTGGTCCAGTAGTTTCGAAGCCTATTCAATTCAAACAAGAAATCAATTCTTTCCTTATAATATTAGTAACATAGAGCAACGCGGTCCTCCCCGGCGGACCGGAGGGGAGCGTTATTTGTCGATTCAACATTGTCAGGCAATTTTGGCGGGGGGGAATCTGCGCTGCGCACTCATTTTTTAATTCGCACACAAACATATTCATCTGTAATTATGAATCTCACACATACGAAATTAAAAATACTCTAACAAATTCACCCACACATTGATACATTCTGTCACAGAATGAACTAGTTTTATAGTACGTGTAGGTCCGCGTGGACTTGTACTTTGACAGAGGGGAAAGCTGCGTATGGCTACTCCCCTCCGGTCCGCCGGCCGGGGGCCCGCGTTGCTCTATGATTAGTAAGTATAGAAGAAATAAGGTGTTATTGATTTTGTCTTCACTTTTTTTCCCACTAGTGGAAGATTTCTTCTGCCCTGCAATCAGAGACAAAAAGCTGCCTCTGATTGTAGTCTAGTGTAGGTACATTTGATCTCAGGTATTACTGTTACATCTCACCTTACCCGTCTTCTACCTACCTTTAACTATTATATTGTAATTTGTTATGTTAGGGTGCTACCCTGACCTATTCTAGTGCTGCCACCTATTTTATCTTATTTTATTATGTTGAAAAAAGAAAATTTTATAAATTCTATTGGACAGTTATGATAACTATTTTAAAATTTCTTAATGCACCTGTAATGGTTTTATTTTGTATAGTTTAAGCAGAAATAGTGTTACCACAAAATAAAACTGTTACAAAATCTATAGTAGGTATCACAAACGGACCAATTAAATTTTCTTTGCTCAAAGTAATAATAATGATGACGGCGCTGATTTAAGTCGCGGTAACGCCTTAATAAACTATTTCCTTCTTTTATATCACAGCTGCGGCCAGCACAACATTCCCATATTCCCCGCCTTCCTACCTTTAATCCCACTCTAGATAGAGCCGGCATAACATGCCCACATCATTATTATTTAACAATTATTCTTGTTCGCAGAGACAATGTAGTGCTGTTCAGGCCGAAACGTCTCCATAACAAATTCGAAGACTCGTCTGTGGTGTACAGTGGCGACTCGCTCAGTGGATTCATCAAGGAGAACTAGTAAGTACTTCATCATCAGCCCATGCTAGTCCACTGCTGGACATAGGCCTCCCGTAATGAGCGCCATAGCGCTAAGTAATTACTAGTAAGGACTTGCGTATATAAAAAACTTGTAGATGGTTTTTGTGGTTGTGGACTGTTAGTTACCAGTCAAAAAACAACTGAGGAAAAAATAATTCTTAGCCATTTCTTCCATATAAGGTTGTTATGTCGACTTGACTTCTTCGATATGGCAGTATGTGTCTGATTTGCCACTTTTCTGCAAGGTTGTTATGTCTGTGTGTCGCATCGTATTTCAAAAACTGATGAATAGAAGATTTTTTTGACAGATGACTTACTAGATAGAGTTTTATTTGGAGAAAATCGGAACAACGTGTAATGTAGTGATAGCTCTAATAAAATTAAAGTGAGCTGTTTTCGAATTGTAGTTGCACCGTTATAGCTTTAACTGAGGTTGCCGCCATTATGGTTTTATGGTGATCCGAAAGAATTGTTTAATTTATTTATCCAACAATTTGCATTGGGCCGGAAATTTTAAGATAGGAATATGTTAGGTAAGAGTTAAGCATAGCTATTACAATAATACAATTAATAAATATAAAATAGTTCTAGAATGTTTAAATTATCAGGAAAGGAAAACCAGTTGATGTGGGCGTGGTCCGATTGACAGTAGATACAGTTAGCGCTGTTAGACCACGTGGTCGCCTGGTCAAGGGTCTGTAATGGTTATTTTAACTAACCTAACCAATGTATAAAGTATCTATAGCGTAGCGATCTTACTAATATTATAAAGCGAAGCTTGTGTTTGAATTTTATTTTGTTACGATGTACATTACGTGTTTCGCGTACATTTAGTACTGAGCCTAACGTAAATAATAGGTTAAGTAGGTGATTATTATACCGAAAATAAGTACGCGAAGCCGCGGGCAAAAGCTGGTTACAAAATGCGAATATGTGGTTTTTTACCTGTTTCCGCCAAATTTAAACTAATGGAAAGGCCTGAAATTTTGAGTAGGTATAACGTTACGTACAGGTTACTTTTCATTCAGAAAACGCGTGCGAAGGCGCGGCCTGAACCTAGTCTTACATAATCAATTTCAACCAGACCTCTATACAAAAAGTTAGAGTTTTCCAAGTTATCGTGTTTCGTTTCGGCCAAGTGTTCTAATACACAGAATTAGAGTACCATTTTGCACAAAAAAGCGAAATGAAACAGTCGATTGCGTATTTTGGAGATTAACTTAGTGCCTCAGTCGTAGATTGCGCGGTTAACCCTCGAATCGTGTCGTTGACCTTTCTGAGATGTATTAGTACCTACCTACCAAGTATGACGTGAGACGAATGCTATAACAATGGTCAATATTAGATTTTTTTATTAGAAATGCCACATGTTTCATTTGGTTATGGAACGGTTAAATTTTAATCAATTTCGTTGGTCTTGTTAAAATATTATTACGTTTTGTAAAACATCGAGTGAGATTTTTTTTAGAATAAAGAATTTGAAAACGGCTACACTGATTTTCATCAAACATTGGGTACCTACGCTCATACACAAATATAAGCTTAAAAAGTAATAAATAAATCTTAATCAATTAATCTATGAAACAGGATCAATGAGAGGTTTGTTCTTTATTTTACTTTTCATGGGCGGTCAAATAAAGTCCAGACTATTTTGAAAAGAGTTCACTGAGGGGTCACTCATCACACCAGTCATCAGATCACTGATATTGGCAACCGGTTCCAAGTCTAAAACAACATTAGTACTGACATCTGAACATCGCCAAACAAGGATACACTACGTTTAAAAATCGCTGCATTGTAAAAGTGAAATCAATAAATATAATCCGTCTCTTTCAGCCACGGCCTGGTCGGTATCCGCCAGAAGGAGAACGCAGGAGACTTCAATAACCCCCTCATCGTCGCCTACTACGCCGTCGACTACGTCAAGAACCCTAAGGGCACCAACTACTGGAGGAACCGCGTGCTTAAGGTAACTTATAGATGTTAAATAATATCCCATTTATGACCATTATGATCTAGCTACCTGTAGTTTGTTTGCAACAGTCTGCAGTTAGCTTTTATTAACTTAGATAATTTGTCTTATAAAGGATTTGTTGATAAAGGAGTTTTTGCCCTTAAAAAAATTGTTATTTAATTATTAGGATGTTTGTTTTAATTTCTTTGAGATAACCCCGAGGACATTATGCATTATAATAACAAAAATATATATGTTGTTCGCATAGAAAGATCTCGGTATCTTTATCTAGGTTGATGATGGATGATCTTTATTGTGATTAGTGAACCTAGGGCGTAAGGTTGATTTGATTGTCACTATTTGTCCAAGAGTCCTGTAAGGTCTAAAGGAAATAAAGCACTTTGGTTTTGATTTTTGATTTTTTGACTGGTAATTTTAATTATGGGCAGACAGGGCCGTAGCCAGAAATACTATTCGGGGGGGTCGAGCCTTAGACCCGCCCGAGACCAATATGCCACATCTTTTTATACCTACTTATGCTAGTTATGATAGTATCCGGAGTGGTTTTTAACCAAGCACTCCAAAAAAACCGATATAAAAATAACAACCATGAATAACGGCGAGCGGAGCGAGCCGCGAATTTTTTCTGATTTTTCCGATGTTTTGTAAAAAAGTATGCAAAAGTGTGGCAATAGATATGACAGCTAGCCCCGAATATTTCAAAAACTGAGGTGGTAATTTTGGAGATTGGAGATTGGTATGCCAGCATCAAAGAAAAAAATGCGAGTAACACAAAAAATGAAATAACTATGATGAAAACAGAAATAACTTCAAGCGAGCTACATTTTCGGGTGACAAAAAGTTAGTAGTAGTAGTTAAGGGGTAGGTTATTAACAGTTCATACTAACTATTTATTAATATGGAAACATAAATAACAGCGAGTGGAACGAGCCTTGACATATTGTAGGTGGTTTTTGCGGCCATTGGAAATGGTTGAGAAATGAATACAATATAAATGTCGTCGAGTACAGTGAGCCATGCTATGCATAGACAAGAAAAGAAAGCTAAGAACAATTTGGTTTATTGAAGAGAAATAAAATAGCTCCTACTACATAATAAATGGCGTACAAAGCGAGCCGCCAAATTTTTAACATATTTTGGGCAAGCTGGTAAAAATGGTCTAAAGGCTACAGAATTAACGGCGAGCGAAGCGAGCCGCAATTTTTTTAGAGATTTTTTGGACGTTCTGTAAAATAGAATCAAGAGTGACAAAAGATTATGTATAGCGAACCCCCAAAATTTAATTAAATTCTTTAGAGGCTTTGCGATGATAATTTTGAAGTTTAGTGAAGTAAGCAAGGTAAAAAGACAAACAATGTTAAAAAGAACATTTTTTAAAAATGAAAAATTTTTGTTACATTTTCGGATAGTCACGTGGTATAATAAAAATTATAACAGTGAGCGGAATGAGCGACGATATTTTGTTATGTTTGTAGCCGCTGAAAAGGGTTGAGAAATTACGACATTTTCGCAAGGCTGTAAAAAAGTTTAGAATACTTGAGAATTAACGGCGAGCGGAGCGAGCCGCGAAATTTTTTGTGACATTTTCGGTCGTTACCAAATAGTTTAGGAAAATATGCTATAACTAAAGGCATAAATAACAACAAACGGAGGGAGCAATTGAATTACGGAAAAACAAGAAAATAGGTCTATTGATTTACAAAATTAAAAGTTATGTCGTGATCTACCTGCCTAGCTGGAATCGGCCGTAAATGAATGCGATGCGTGCACCCAGCTCATTTACATAAAATGTAGAGACGAATTTTAACGAAAAAAATTTTGAGTTTTCATGAGAGAATAACTTAAAAAGATATTTAAGTGCTGCGTGCTTACAATGTATGTTAGTATGTAGATAGACACAATAGGAATGGCACGGAGCGCGAGTGCGCCCCACCCGCCACCGACGAATCAGAGCGCGCTGTTGTAAATCGGAGACGAAATTAGAGAAATTTTTTGTATTTTTAAGAGAGAATAGCTTTTTAAAGTGTTGCTTGCCACGTACGAGTGCTTATCCGAGAAAATTTTACCTATTAAAGTTTGATTTTTAACGGTGCCTCAACATTTCGGGGGGGGGGGTTGAACCCCCAAACCCCCCCCCCCCTCCCTACGGCCATGTGGGCAGAGAATAGCCCAAGAAAATACAAATAGATTGTGTGATATGATAAAGAATAACTGATAAAAGACATGGGTGAGAGAGAAGTAAGAAAACTGTGCGTACGGAAATAACGGCAGTTATGGGAGTGTGGAAAAATACACGATCCGACGATCATACCTAGCGTGGGAAAGGGACAAGATGGTGGTATTTGATAAGGTAGTGACTGAAGTGAGGTGCAAAAGCGGTAAAAATAAAAGCCCTTGAAGTGTCACTGTCACATCAAAGATATAAGCATTGCACACAACAAAAGGCATTTACTAAGCTGATAACGTCAATAAATCAATCGACTTACATACTTAAAAGTTTCTTAAAATACTAAAATATTAACATATCTGCTACGTATTTCTCGCTCTAAGAAATTCATTCATTAAAATCCTAAAATTATTTTATATCGACGGGACTTGAACCCGCAACTTTCTAATACATGACCTACTAACATACTGCACAACGAAATTAAATAACCGAAGACGAGTCGAAAATCATTGGGTTAAGTCCCATTCTTTGGGATAATATTTATATTATCCCAAATATAAATGAAATATGACATATTTACTTAACTAATTGGCTAAATTGGTTGTGTCACCTTCTATCTTCCACTAGTGGACAAAAAAATTAAGTGAAGAGAAATCAATAACACATTATTTCTTTCTTTCTATTATCTGTAGGAAATTTGACTTGTCCAAATGCTTATTTTGTATGCTAAGAAATAAAGTTATTGAATCTGAATCTTTTTCTTCTCCACAGGTTGCCAAAGAAGTATCTGAAGCTAATTTCGCAGTGAGCGACAAAGATGAGTTCACGCACGAGCTGAATGACTACGGCGTAGACTTTGTGAACCGCGACAAGCCCTTCGTCGCCGGACGCGACGCCGACGGAAACAAATACATTATGGAGGCTGAATTCAGGTTGGTCTTACCTACCTCACTTTCAGACTGTTCACGCCTAATGGGGCGCACCAGAGTGGCATCAGTAGATATGCTCCGGGTTTCGTGGTTTGATGTCGAGTTAGCCCTTTGTCGCCGGACACGACGCCGACAGGAATAAATACATTATGGAGGCGGAATTCAGGTTGATCTTACTGCCTTACCTAACTTTAGGCCTGTTCATCGCGCCAGAGTGGCATCGGTAGGGTTGAATTCAGAGGTCTTACTTCACTTTAAGACTGTTCACACCTAAGCGGGCGCACCAGAGTGGTGGCGGTAGATTTTGCTCCGAGTTTCGTGGTATGCTGCCGTAAGTTAGATAAGTATCGGCCCGCCCGGCTTTGGAAGGGTATTTAACAAAAATTATATTGAGTTATGTGTTCTATCCAAAGATAGAACACATAACACAACGAGCCGAGATTTTGAAAAAAATAACAGTATGGGTGCTATAGTAGAGAGAGACGTAAACATAAACTTTCGCGTTGGAATCAATTAAAACTATTTTGAGCATCGTAATAGTTCGCTATCAAGATTATAAAAGTAATTTGTAAAAATTTACTATTTCCTTTCATATTTAGTAATATTTTTTTTGCAATTATCTATTAATAATATTCATCAATATCTCTTCTAATATTTTTTGTATTTGAAGCAATAGATTCTGCTGCTGATCAATGCTGATATCAATTCCTAACTCTCTTAGTTTCGAACTCGGCCATCACCACACTTACCAAAAATCCAACCTGTTAAGGCACCCACAAAAATCATCAAACCCCTTTCATTTATCTTTATTTTTATATGTATTCACGTAATGCAAAACAAATATATCCACCCAACCTACATTTATATGTTATTTAGCCACGATAAGGCTGCACTGTAGCCATTAGTATGCAGATATACCTTATCTCTGTTTAACAATGTTGCAAGCAAGAATGTATTAAGGACCTTGTAAGTTTATTTCCTCTGCATCGTTAAAATCATTTGCATTTAAATTCCACTGATAAAGTAATGTTAATTTACACTAGATACAGTTTTCAAAAAAAGGTAGCACATTGTTATAATTTGCAGTCTAAGAAATCCAAAAATAATTTCAAAACAAATATTTTGAATAGATACAAATAAATAGAAGATAGTTAATTATTCTATAGAATAATTAATTTATAAAGTTATTATTATATTACTATTTAATTCTATTTAAAATATTTTAAATAGAAGATAAATAGTTAATATCCCAAAACTTTTCGATTTAATTTATTAGAGATTACTTCGAGTGCGGGAGCTTATGCACTATAATAGAAAAATCTTGAATGAATGAAGTGGATATTTCATTCAATAAGTATAAATTTGTTTTATATATCTTGCAAAAGCTCACTGCAAGTGTTCGCGAGTGGTTCAACGAACTCCGTCGTTCAGAAATAGAAATCTCTGCCGAGTATCCCACAAACGATTAGATATCACATTTGATCGAGAGTGAAACCGAACGAAGTATTTCGATAGTCGCCTTTGAAAACATATAAGTTATATTAATCTTTATATAATTTATAATTAATCTTCAATGAAACCTTATATATAACTTAGATTTAATATTTAGTGAAACAGCAATAAATCTAATAATGCTGTTACTTTCCAGCATCGACAACCTCCTAGCCTTCGCTAAAGACGTGCTCGACGGTAAACTGGAGCCCTTCGTGAAATCCGAGCCCATCCCGGAGTCCCAGGGCGCCGTCAAGACAGCTGTCGGCAAGAACTTCAAGCAGCTGGTCACTGACAGCGGACGGGACGCGTTGGTCGAGTTCTACGCGCCCTGGTGCGGACATTGCCAGAAACTGACGCCGATTTGGGACGAACTTGGAGATAAGGTAATCTGCGATTAGTCAGCTTCTTGGTAGGCTGTTTGCTTTTGTTTATTGATAACTAGCGGTCCACCCCGGCTTCGCACGGGTATTTAACAAAATTAACAATAATTATAAATCTAGTCATGATGGTTTACAGGATACGGGATAATGTAAAATTCTAATTATGGAAGAATTTTAGAAGTTTGAGTAGTTTTGGAGCTTATTTAATTTAAAAAATACATAAACAAGCAAATCAGCAATCACAACTCAGTACTATATTACAATAAATCTGGTAAAATGTGAGACATAACAAGTCAATTCCATAATCTGAGTCACTACTGTCAATGTGAAGCGATTAAATTAGTGGTATTAGGGCCCAGCTATATTGTAAGCAATTAGTGCCCCAATCCTTTGCCCAGCAATAGGACTCCTTTTGAAATATCTAACACAGTATTTTCCCCAACAGATGAAGGACGAAGACGTTGATATCGTGAAGATTGACGCCACCGCCAACGACTGGCCCAAGGGTCTGTACGAGGTGTCTGGTTTCCCCACCATCTACTGGAAGCCTAGCGACGGAAGCAAGCCAGCTAAATACAGCGTAAGTACTTAATGATGATGTACTCCTAATAAAATTATCTCTTCGGTAGATAGAGTCAACAAAGAAAAAGACTGTCTTCACATATTGCCATTTTATTAGCAATAGAGTTCTGCACAGCTGGAACTAACAAACAAATAAGTAAATGTCTAAACTGATAAATTTTGCTAAAATATGGTTTGATATCATTAAACTGTACTGATTTGTATTGTATATAATATGGCTTGATACTTGATATAATCAAAATGTTGTTTTATACATCGAAAACGCCGAAACGTGATTATTTTATCTGGGTGTACCGCTGCTTCGCACCTCTGGTTCTCACCACAATTTAATTTTTGCCGTTTCATAACTCCATAAAGTATGACTGTCCAAAATAAAATGTCAACTTTCTTTTATTCCAGGGTGGTCGCTCCCTTGATGACTTCATCAAATACATCGCTGAGCACTCTACCAACGAGCTCAAGAGCTTTGACAGAAAGGGCAAAGCCAAGAAGGAAGAGTTGTAGATGTAGTTGTGGAGATCTGTAAGAGAATGCAAGTGTGTGAGTGCGGATCAGAATGCTAGACTAGTGAAAGATCTACCAATTTATCTGTGAATTGAATAGTGTTCTGCCCATTGCTTTGGAGAAGGAACTACCTGGTGTTTAACACTTTCAATGTTAATGCCACATATGTAGATGTGTTTGACCTGCATTGCAGTAGCTATATAAGCATCACTATATTATTTATCTTTAAGAATCTGATGTTTTCTACTAAGAGCAAGGGGCCGAAAATAGATCTATTTCTAAGATAAGCTGGAAGGTCTGTTGGTTGTTCTCGTTTTCCAGTTTTCACAAATTATGGAGACAGCCACTGTCAGGTTATTTTTATGGAACTAAATACAGTAATTTGAATGCATTTCTTTATAATTATGTTGGTGAATTTAATATTAAATCACTAGGTTGTATGTATTTATAACTCATTGTTTTATTTTTTACATACCACCCAAAACAACAATGCAAGATTTTAAATACTTCTTTCCATGAGGATGTTTATGAATATAGATAATCAAATGACAAGCATGATTGTCTTGTAGTTCATGACGTGACAAGCTTGGCTTAACTTGGGGCTAGATGAGGTTATGGACTGTCCAACATTATTTGATGATATGATTCATCCCTTAGCTGAAGGTTAGCTGGTACCTATATGTTAGCCTACCTCACATGTTGCCAACTTCATGGTCCAAGGGTAAATAAAGCCTTACTTGGCTCTTCTCCTGATCTCAACACTATACAAAAAGATAAGACTGGTGGTAGGTAAATGACCACCAGAAGGGATGCTCTTACTTTGTACCACCACAATAATCACAATTATGATAATTTTAACAAAATATACTTTATTCTTACATTATTTAAATACAAAATGTATTCATAAACCTAGGTTTTCTTCCTTCCAAGCCTCTATCCAACTCACAATAGTTTGCACATTATTTTCTAGTTGGTCTTCAGTATTGTTCTGTAGTTCTTTGATAATCTCAGGCTTGTATGAGTCCTGGGCTTCTTGTAAGAGGGTTTCAAATATTTCACATTGAATATTATCTTCCAGCTTTTTTCCAGTGTAACCTCTGAAAGGAAGAAGTAATAAAAAAAAATACCCAACTTTAAATTATTTGCAGTTTTCCTTGAACAATACATACTTCAACAAAGAATAGGTTTATTTAAAGTTGCATAAAAATATGAAAATGTTAGGTAGGTTTTTAATTTATGAATTTTAGTTATTTCAGATTTCCAATAAATATTGTAATTTATTAGAAGGTTTCACTAATCCCTGAAAGCAGGATGGAATGATTTTACCTACATGTTGTTGGTTTTTTGTTGTTAAGAGAATACAAAACAATACTAATTGAATGTATATGATATTTAAGGCACTATCCTGACTGATTTTATTTCCACCTATTTTATCTAATTATGATGTTGAACAAAGGAAAGTTCAAAAATTTCATTTGCAGTTTGCTATTATAGATCCAAAAAAGCTTATATATAAGTATCACAACCGGCAATGACCAGCTATTTTATCTTATGGTATAATACCAAAGTCATAGTTACCTAGCTGTGAGTCTATCATACAGTGAAGTATTATTGGTTCTGATTACAAATACGGCGTCAAACCACCTCTCAGGAAAGAATTCACAGCCATGGTAGTCCACAATATTGCCTCCCTTGGCCATCATACCTTCCATAATGTCAAGCAACTGAAAAGATGATAGTGTTTTAGTTATTATGCCTGCCTATGCTCTACCCAGACAATAACTAACGGGCAAGGGCTTGGGTTCATAAAAACATCATGAAGATAAAGAATTTATTGTTCTAAACTAGGTGTAAGTAACATTACATTAATTTTGGTGATGTCAAATATATAATGGTATCTCTAGTTTGCCGGCTAGACTTGCAACATCAATACAAAATAATTAGGTACATACATTAATAAAAAAATATTTTAAATGAAATATATAAACCTTGTCTTCATTGAGAAAAGGGCACTGGTATTCTGGGTCATATTCATCTAAACAGTTCAGCTCCTCAGCTAATTTAGACACTTCTCTCCAACTGAATTTGGTGATGTCTGCTACTTTCCGACATATAGTAGACTTGCCAACACCTGGAGTACCTGGAAACATGGGGAACACTGATTAGTTACTAATAAAAGGGTAAACATGTTTATTGTGACTAATGCCAATGGAAAAAACAGAAAGAGAAATTGCAATACTTTAAGTAAACAGACTAATAAGAATATAGGGGGTATAAGTTAAATCTTTGCTAAGAATAAAGTGGAGTGGTAGGCTCTTCATGCTAGCATTTTCGCACCTGTAACTAATATGTTGGGAGTAGTCCTCGGTCTAGATGCCATGTTGATGCCGGTTTAGATTTGTAAAAGTGGCCTTCCTTTGTATCAATAAACTCACGATATAGTAGGTAATTCTTATTATAGCTCAAGTGGACAATTCATCATTTTCAAGTCAACTATTAGAGAATTAGAGAGCTATTTCCTCTTTTCCCACGTTGGTTTGTTAGGTTTGTTTGTTTTGTATGTTTCTAACTTCAACTTCTTTTATCGTCTACCTATTGCAATCAACTTCTTGAAATTGGTATTGCATACGTGGCCACTTTTTTCTATTAATAGTCTCGTTGTTAAAGTTAGCGGACAGCCTGGAGAAGAATTCTATTTTGCAGTCTTGCTTGTCAAAAAGATTTAGACCACATCTCTATGCTTTTTGATACCTCCGTCTCGACGTTACCTCGTCGACCCTAAAAACCAATAAATTTATACGAAGTGAAGTATTAAGTAGTCTGTGATAAATAACAGATAGGGGGAAGTGGGGTACATTGATACACAAAAATTCAAAGATCCATAAAATGTGTCTAAACATACAATTTTTAATATTTTTTGCATTACAATTTTAGCTAACTACCTATTTAAATATTATAATGGCATAGTTAAAAATTGTTTGAATCATCAAAGAAAAGAAATAATTAACGTTCAGTAAAAAATGGCTTTTGTATCAATCTGCCCCATTAGCGGCATAGTTTGATACACCACGTGGGGCACTTTCATACAGGGTGGAATAGCTATGAAAATGGTCAAATTAAAAAACTTTTACATTGTTTCTTCTTGTTTATTGTGATGAGCCTCATAATCAGGGATCGGAATAGGTAGAGTTTTTAAGTACCTACCTAATGACGCAAAAAGCCAAGGATAACATAACATGGATATGCCTTTTTAATCCCTGAATCGGGAATTGATACAACATTTTTGATATTAAAATTTCTCAAAAAAAGCTAATTAAAGCCACGTTTTGTGACTTGAATGGTGTGGATTCATAATTTAAGCACACTCAACGCACCGAAACAAACGGGTGAACAAAAATGTAGGTACCTATATGTATATCCAACCTCTTTTCAAACTGGTCATCCCAACGTCCACCCCGCACCCCGCCTGCTACAAGGCAGGAATATACACAATAGAAAGATAAATAAAAAGTCTACGCCTACACGCTGTGTTGAGAAACAAAAACCGCTATCCGACATATCGTGCAGGAATCAATTAGGTACTTTTATTTATTATATTATTATAAATTATTATATTTTTAGAATAAAAATAAATGTTTCGTAATCGAAATACTTACGTAAATAAATTGAAGAATATCGGGATTAATTTAGTATATGAATTTCGAGATTCTGAGATATATCCATACTAAGCTACCGTTCTAGCGTGTATGACGTCATTTGGTACATAAAAACTCTACCTATTCCGATCCCTGCTCATAATCAGCCTTCTAATATAAGTTACTCATGTAATTATTATATCAAAGCTTATTCAGGCTCAAATAATCAATAAATCAAACTACGAATCTTAGTGTTTTTGAAAAAGCAATATCAATAATTTTTCTTCTCTTATTGCACATTATATGCACTCAAATTAATATAAAGAGATTCATAGATGGTTCGAGTTGAGCCTTTCCTAAAATTTCGTGTACTAAGTAAGGGCAACGTCAGACACTTCGACATCTGGAGGGACAGAAATGTAAGACATGGTCAATTTGTTTTCTCAATTATAGGACCTCATACTCAGTCAAGTTGTATTTAGAAATGACTTAGAAATTACATTAATGTGGTACCGATGTTTTTTTTTTGTACAGAAATGGAGCATCTTAACACAGAGACGGGGCACAATGATACACATCAATGTGCCCCGCACTTTGTTGCATGACAGTGCCCCCAACGAAATTTTTGAATATTCAAATTATCATTCTAAAACGCACTTTTATTTTAAGTTATATTAACAAAAATCATAATGATTGATAGTTTAACTTACCTTTGGTATATAAAAATCCTTGTTAGATGTTATCGAAGAGCATCGATACACTTTCATAATATATTGTGGCAAAATTTACTTACGAATGCTCAAAACACATTCTCGGCAAGCCCTAGGCCGCCCGTTGACAGACAGTCGCCTAGTCGGTGCGGTTACAATGGATGCTTGGACCTTTTTGTGAACGTTTTAGTGACAGCGCCACTCAAATCCATTCAGTCAATTATTTTAGATAAGGCTAGTGTATCAATGCACCCCGTCTCCCCCTACTCGTAGCTAGCAATTGCAATAGTCTACCCTTGACAAGACATGGGTCCTTCCGGACCGTAATAAATAATAATTAAAAATAATATTACCTACTGGGAAATAATGTGATCTCTTTGATGAATTGTTCACTTCAATCTTTAAAGGTAGGTACCTATAGGTATATAAAAAATAGTAAAGAAGCGAACAAGAAACCTTTACCTTGTTAGATTGTTAGTTTTGGAGCAAAACTCGTCTCAAACTTTTTTATCATCTAGATAATCTGATATTTTATAGTATACCTAAGCCTTTTTGTTAAGAACATTTTTGAAATTTCGTTTGTATATAGGTAGCAAGGGCGTCGCCAGCCCACGGCCCAGGGGGGGGCAAGCCGTAGCCAGAAAAAATTACTAATCGGCGGGGGGGGGGGGGGGGATGTTAGAACTTATGATAACATGGGCTGATGATTATTTTTTTTTTTTTTTATTATGTACGCTAACTTTATCCAAGTAATTTTCAAGGCAAAGTGTTTAAAATTTTCCTATTTGCCTGGTCTGGAAACAATATGATCTACAACTGGCATTCAACACTGCAAGTGAATGAGCCAGCACGACAACTATTGTATTCGGGTCATTAGGTACCTAGTGCAAAAAAAATTATAAGAGACTGCAATGAGCGCCGATATTTTGTAGTGTGCGGCCGCTGGAAATAGTCGAAACTGAAGTCTATGCAATAAACGGCGAGCGGAGCGAGCCGCGATTTTTTTTAGAGACTTATTCGGACGTATGCTAAAAATTTTGAAGAGAAGTTATTTGTAGGTACTAACTGTCACTACTTACTCCTAGTGATAGTGAATTTATGCGGGATTAATTGGCAAAGCAAGACAATAGCAGGACTTTCGTTGTTTTGCAGTTGGTTAGTTACATTTTTTTACCTGTAGGGGGGGGCAGCTGCCCCCTCTGCCCCCCCCTGGCGACGCCCTTGATAGGTAGGTACATATTTCTAGATTATTTTTGCAAATCACTTGGAGTTTTGTTGTACAATAGTTCCTGGAACTACGTCCTCACTCGGAACGATAACGTTCCGCTTTGATGCGTCGGCTGAAGTAGTTCCTTCGTTTCTTCAATCCAATCATCGCGGGCGTCCCGCGTCGCGTCGATTGATAAACTATAGAACCCAAAAGTTTCAGAAACTCTTTTCCAGAAATACTAAAAGGATTATATTCTTTTAGTGCGGAATTTATTTGTTTTATTCAAAACCAAGCACGAAGAGCACCGTGTAATCGAAAAGTCATGTAAGGAGTTATTTATAAAACGGAACAACAGTTGTTCCGTGATCATGCCGCATGAAACTGTGCCGAAATATTGGAAAACTCAAAAGTTTTGAGTTTTCCAATATTTCGGCACAGTTATAACGGGATATTTACCATGATTAGAGTTTTGACTCAAAACTCTAATCATGGTAACATCATGGTAAATATCCCGTTATAAATGACTTTAGTGTTACTAACCATGATAGTTTCAAAAGTTTTATCATGTAATCTCCTTAGTTAGAGAGAGAGAACGGTTTCAGATTTCCCTCGAAAAAACTCATCTTTCTATTATATTTTTTATTTATAATTAGGTAAGTACATGTAATGTTTGGCTGTCGGGTCCCTCCTTTGCATGAAATATTTCTTATTGTATCTATGTCTGGCGTGGCCGTGCAATGTTCAAAAATTAAAAAGTAATCGTGCCAGCTTCTTTATGGCGCCTTCAAATTTATGCGCCTAATTTGAAGGCGCCCTTAAATTTACGTCATCATGATAGAAATCTAAGATACATTTACCTACTCAAATAAAACTCTATCAATATCAAATAGGCAATAAACGTTATTTTGCTGTAAGTAAAGTCAAGAGATTGCCGAGTAATGGACGACGTGCGGAATTCTAAGCCCTTTACTCATTCAATCAATCTAACAGTCTGCTATCATAAAGCATTGCTATTTCTCAGAATAATATCTTCATAGGACTACTTTAAAAACTGCCAATACTTAGGTACGATAGCAGATATAGATAAAGATGGTCAAGCTAAAGTAACGTTGCGCAAGTAATTTGGTATAGGTACCTACCTACCTATAAATATATATATTATATAAATATATATTTTTATACTTCTATTGATCTACACGGCATTGGTCCTTAGATTCACGGAACAGATAGATTATTAACATAAGTACCTACTGTTCTTTTTATTCCGTGCGGCCGTGTTTAGAATATGCATGGCAATATGTGTTGGTTTGCCACTTTACACCAAGTGTCATGGTAGTCTCATGGAATGGCGACCAGACTGCTCGAGATTGGAGACATTAATAACAAAAAAAATACAATTATATAAGCAACGCGAACTAGGTAGGTATTAATAACAACTGAGCTGCCACAGACTGTTGCAAACAATCTATTGGTAACTCAGCTGATTGAACCTGATTGAACCCATCAATGGACAGAAGCTCAGACGGACTTGACTTGACTTCTTCGATATGGCAATATGTGTCTGATTTGCCACTTTTCTGCCAGTTTCCAGTTCATGGAAATGTCCTAGTCATGGAATGGAGGCAATTTACAATAATAATAATATGAGCATATTGCCATATCAAAGAAGTCAAGTCAAGTCAAGTCATAATATGAGCGGTACTTTTTAAAAACACCAATCAGATGTTTATCACGCAAACAATAACTATTAAATTGAAAATGAAGAAAATAATAATAATTAAATTAAATTACTACTAAGGTGACTACGTAACTAGATAAGGCAGATGATATTTACAATTTTATCTTATTTACATCAATAAATTTACAGAGTAGAAATGTAATTGGAGGACAAAATATTAGGGAAAGTAAACACTTCATGGACACAAGATGAGGACTCAGACGAACGAATATATAGACCTGAAATACCTACGTGCATACCTAAAGTTAGTCTGGCACAAAGATGGCGGCCTGCTGTAGAGTTGCGCGTATTTTAACATTGAATATCGATAAGTAAGTAATTGAGTTGCACGGAGTTGAATTCTAAATTTTCGAATATTAGTAAGTAGAAGAATAAGTACCTATCTTTAAGCTCTGTTCAGTTTTATTTAAGTTTCTATACCTTGGTGATCCGTAACGGCCGTAACGGGTCATTAGCATTATATTACCCTCCGTCCTATCGTCTAAAAACGGGATACTACAATAGATTTCATCAAGTTCAATAAAAAACGCTATTTACTACGTACAGTACAGCTCAATTCAGTTAATATTAACACTACAACTTCCCCAAGCTTTGGCTGGCACTCAATTCAATGAATATCCTCTATATTCAGTACTAATACTAATATGTTCATATAAGACAATTATTTAGGTTGCCGCGCTCGGCCCAAGGTAAGTTTCGTGTGGACTGCCAGTTTCTGCAGCTTGTACCTTGATGGCGTGTGTGGAAGAGTCTTAGACAATCACTGACCTATCAAGCCCATTCCATCAAAAACTGACCTTTTTTGTAAAAACGTTGGTTTTTGCTGGAGTCGACGCCGGAAAGTTAAATCAATCATTTTCGAACACAAGGTCACTGACCTTTATTGTAAAAACGTTAGTTTAAGCTGGAGTATACAGGTAAGTTAAATAAATCAGTTTCAAATACAAAGTTAGACCTTTTTGTATTTTTGGAATTCTATGTGTCGGGGTATTTCTTCATGTTTTTTTTTATTGCATCGCGATCGCGATAGCTCCTGCGCTGCGGGAAGTGCAGTGCAGCCTCTCCGCCATTGCGTAACAAGGGACAGGCACACTGTGCCTGTCCCTTGTTACGGCTGGCGGAGGCTGCACTCCCTTCGCGCCTCCGGCTTATTGTATACCTACACTCTAGGGGCTCCACGCACAAGACCACGTGGAGTCGGGGAACTCTGTGTCGGATCCGCCACTCAAATTGAATCTAATCAACTCTTCCCGGAATGCTCTGTAAAGTTTTTATATTGTTTCTGCATCCATATTTAACGACACACTTTGACCTCTAGCACCGAGGTCATTGAACTTTGGGGTCAAACCGCTGAACCAAAGTTGCACCCCTAGTGACCCTCTTAACGATGCCACAAGAAAAAACATTTGTTATAATATGCCTAAAAACATCTTTCGAAATTTTTCTAAGTCTTTCGCCTTGAAACTGAACGACATACTTTGACCTCTAGCGCCGAGGTCATTGAACTTTGGGGTGGATCACCTGAACCAAAGTTGCACCCATAGTGACCCTATTTACGTAGCCAAAAAAAATACATGTTATATATACATAAAAAAATTCGTCGAAAATTTTCTAAGTCCTGCGTCCCGTAAACTCCACCCCAACCAAAAATTCTGTCCCTGGCACCACACCTTTGAATCTTGGTTAGCTTGGTTCAAAGTTGCTGACGCTGCTGTAAAGGATTTACTTTTATTTTTGTGTTATTGGTACTGCGTCGATGAAATAATTCATTATCGATAATCGATGTTTTGAAAATACCGAACCCTAACTCTATTTACTATGACGAATAATTTTCTCCTAAAATCACATAATATTCATAGTAAAACATTGAATGAATAAAGAAAAGCAAGCGGATCTTTATAAACTTTCCCACAAACAGCAAAATGTTTGAAAATAATAGAAAATGTAAGGAATTTTGAATGAATTCGGTACCTTTCCCATGCAACGTTATATTTTGATGTTTTTTGTTGATTTTCATGCGACAGCCAAACACTCTGCACATACACTTATAAAATACATTATTCTTCAAGTTTGCACACTATAAAAAAGCATAATTATCGCCTATTAACTCTAAATTTCCTTCATTTTCGAATAAAAACAAGTCCGGATGACAACTGATGTACTTGTTGTTGACTGCGATTAAACATGGCGACCGGCCACAGGGGGTGAGGGGTGAGGTATTTTGTGACGTCACCAAAACAATGTTGCCATTTTCAGTCATGATCAAACTGCTGTTGTCCTTTTTTACTCATGATTATCTTCATTAGTCAAAAAGAGATGCCGATATGTAAGTAACTCTGCTGTCGAAATACATCACACTTCTATAACTAACTGTTCGTAACAAGTTCGTATAGATGTTTATGCCAGATCTATATTCCTCTATAATCTAAGGATGAGGATAACAGAAGAAGGGAGTAAATCATTAGAATAAGCTCAGCTCAGACCTGTAGGGCAAGCACGGGCTTTCTTGTCTAAGGTAGAATTTGGGTAGAATAGACAAAAATTACGTCACTTTGTCATCGAATGCGTAAATTATTTGAAATATGACATTTTATAAATTGGTCAATGCAGTCAGTGTCATGTAGATGGATAAAATTACGTAAAGTGTGAAACAAATTTATTTAACCTAATTTTTTTGTAATATGCGAGGAAAATAGGCTATTTCTTGTATACGCTAATTTCTTTTCTAAATTCCAAGGCTTGCTACTGAGTAAATAGCATTCGTTTACCATTTTTTTCAGATTATAATGAAAATCTACAAACCTCGAGGAATAACAAGAGGTCAATTTGTTTTGGTTACGGTCTTAGGTGTAATCAGCGGCGTTTACATCTGGAGACCATTATTTGACGACTATTTTGGTCATAGGAAGGCAGCACCTGTGAAGGAGTCAGACTAAGTCATGAGGAACGCAAATCCTATATCGAGGTGGTTTGCCACGGCGACTCTACCTGTAAAAGTGTTTATGGGAATAAGCGTGATATCTGGTGTAGTAGTTCTGAACAAGTGGGTTTACCAGCCTTATATGAGAAGACAAAAGTACAGAAGAGCGGAGGAATGGGCTAAGATGATAATAGACCAAGAAGAGACAGACCCTAATGGTACAAACAATATCTCATATTAGGCTAGATGCTTTGTAAATAAACAGGTAGATAATAAATTTATGTAAATACTTACGGTGTTGTGTTTTTTTACTAAAGTACACCTTTTAGTAGAAGGATTAGGTTTAATTGTTTAAGGATATGTCAAGAAAATTTTTAGACCACTCTTCTTTAAATCTTTTTAGCTTCAAGTTGTAAAATGTTCTGTATTAATTTTAAAATGATACATATCCTACTAATTTTATTCTGCTAATTATGTGTAAGGTGGATGAAGGTTTCTATTTTACATAAAAGGTACAGTTAGTTTTTCTTTTCACTGATCACCTCTGTTTATGACAGCAGTGGATAATGGTATGAAAAAATAGACGATGAATAGAATAACAAATTGACAAGCCAGCTTTAAAAAATTACTTTCTATAAAGGTAAAATTTCATGGATTGGCTACTAACTGACCATTGATTGAGTATTGGTTGATTTGAGAATTTTAGACATGAACAAAAAAAAAAATCTGCTCCTAATACAACTGAATCAACAGCAGACTTTTTCTGTACCTAGGTACTTACCTACTTATGTATTTTTTCATGTTACCAAATTTTTAGGATCTCTAAAATTTTATTTTATCAATCTGTTTAAAGCACAATAATTGAGTAGTTAGGTACTTCTATTCACTTTCTAATGTAGGCAGTTATTTTTTTTCCTGTGGCTCCCTAAATAGTGGTGCAGTTAAGTTGAAGTATCAAGACTGAGTACACTTCCTGTCTTGATTATTATTTCTGTGGCTCCATGATAGTGGTGCAAATAAGGTAGGTGAGCTGAAGTATCAAGATTGAGTCCACTTCCTGTCGTGATTATTATTCCTGTGGCTCCCTAATAGTGGTGCAATTAATGTAGGTGAACTGAAGTATCAAGATTGAGTCCACTTCCTATCTTGATTATTATTCCTGTGGCTCCATAGTAGTGATGCTATAAAGGTAGGTGAGCTGAAGTATCAAGATTGAGTCCACTTCCTGTCTTGATTATTCATTGTGTAATATGAATTGACTCACATTCAAGTAAACTACTGCACCATGGAACTTGCCATGACTCAGACCAGTGTTCCTTAATTTTAATTATCTTAGTATGTACCACTACTATTTGCAAAGGCATAAGTGTGTTCTTATCCTACCATTGAATATGTATCCAGTACCTATCCTAAATAGGTAGGTAGGTATGTAACTATCTGCTGTAAAATTAATGCAAGGCACTATGTATAGGTATATCTGTATACCAGTGTAGTATATATAAATTACTGTTAATTACACTCTAAACATAAGTGTGCCAGGTAAGGTAGGTACTAGTAGCATTTGATTTGATAATCCTAGAATAGGTAGGTACTACATTATGTAGGTTCTTTGCACTTGGTAGTATCACTACCTACTGCTAGTTTTTAGTTATATACCTAGGTACCTACCTATTTGAGTGAGTATCACTACAGTAGGTACCTAATGTGTAAATCAATTTCCCCCATAAATTCTAGAAGACAATTTTGTAAGCCTATCCATCTTTTGTGGATATGGTAATAAAGGCCTTTTTATTTGATTTATTTATGACAAATAAAGAATACTTTGAATACCTACCTATTAAAAGTGTATTGACCTGCTTAATCTCTGATAGCTTATTATTGAGAAGGTACCAAATTTCAACAAGTTGACATGACAGTGGTATAATTTAATTCTGCCTTCATGTTTCTCTTCCCCTCAACACCTGACTAAAATGTTAACTCATCTATTTTAGTTGTAAAAATAATTCAGTTCATTGACCTGTCGTAACCTAATTTCGTAGGTAAGAGTCCTCAAATTAGATAGCAATCTATTTCTGCCTAACTAATTATGGTCGAGTTCTTACTGTAAGCATGGTCACAGCATGGTTAACCTGCCTAGATTTCATACTATGTTTTAGTATTGGGAAAAAGGAAATAAAATGGCTTATTAGGTTTAACTGGAGGCTACCTTTATTCTATGAATTTACACGTGGAAGTCATCAACAAAATATTTTTCAGATAATATGTATAACCTTACATAAATTAAAATAATGTTACATTTATAAGCCTTGTAAAAAATATAGAAAAAAGGAATGAGTCTGCAGCCATCCTTTCCTCCTAAACACCTTGCGGTGTATGAAGTATCGCAGCTGAATAAAAAATTGTGCCATCAATAGCCCTAGCTACTTCTTGCCTTTGGTGGCCTTCTCAGCAGCCTTGGTGACCTTGCCTCCGGATCCCTCCTTGAAGTTAACAGCCTTGATGACTCCGACAGCAACTGTCTGTCTCATGTCACGCACAGCAAAACGACCCAGAGGGGGGAATTCCTGGAAGGACTCTACGCAGAGAGGCTTGGAGGGGACCAGGTTGACGATGGCAGCATCTCCAGATTTGATGGATTTAGGGTTGTCTTCAGTGGATTTGCCAGTACGACGGTCGACCTTCTCTTTGATTTCAGCGAATTTGCAGGCAATGTGAGCAGTGTGGCAATCGAGTACAGGCGTGTAACCGTTTGAGATCTGTCCGGGGTGATTAAGCACAATGACTTGTGCGGTGAAGTCAGCAGCGCCCTTGGGGGGGTTGTTCTTGGAGTCGCCAGCGACGTATCCACGACGCAACTCCTTGACGGACACGTTCTTGACGTTGAAACCGACGTTGTCTCCGGGGACGGCCTCCTGGAGAGCTTCGTGGTGCATCTCCACAGACTTGACTTCAGTGGTGATGTTGGCGGGGGCGAACACGACCACGGTACCAGGCTTCAGGACACCAGTCTCCACACGGCCGACGGGCACCGTTCCGATACCGCCGATTTTGTATACGTCCTGCAGGGGCAGACGCAGGGCCTTGTCGGTGGGACGCGCGGGGGGGAGGATGGCGTCAAGGGCCTCAATGAGGCACTTGCCTTCAGCCTTGCCTTCCTTGCGCTCAACATTCCATCCCTTGAACCAGGGCATCTTGGTGGATGGCTCCAACATGTTGTCTCCGTGCCAACCAGAAATGGGTACAAAAGCAACAGCAGCAGGGTTGTAACCAATTTTCTTGATGTATGAGGAGACTTCCTTCTTGATTTCCTCGAAACGGCCTTCATTGTATGGGGGCTCGGTGGAGTCCATCTTGTTGACTCCAACAATCAGCTGCTTGACTCCGAGCGTGAAGGCAAGGAGAGCATGCTCGCGGGTCTGGCCGTTCTTAGAGATACCAGCCTCGAACTCACCGGTACCGGCGGCGACGATGAGCACGGCGCAGTCAGCCTGGGAAGTTCCAGTGATCATGTTCTTGATGAAATCTCTGTGTCCAGGAGCATCAATGATGGTGACGTAGTACTTGGCGGTTTCGAACTTCCACAGAGCAATATCGATGGTGATACCACGCTCGCGCTCAGCCTTCAGTTTGTCCAACACCCAGGCATATTTGAAGGAACCCTTACCCATTTCCTGGGCCTCCTTCTCGAACTTCTCGATGGTTCTCTTGTCGATACCACCGCATTTGTATATCAAGTGACCTGTGGTGGTGGACTTGCCGGAGTCGACGTGTCCAATGACGACGATGTTGATGTGGATCTTTTCCTTCGGCATATTTATTTATTCTGTAACAAATCGAAAAGAAATTTTAGAAAATATTTCAGATACATATCGAAAGCATGAGGGGATCGCAAAAATAAAGCCGGCAACTGCAAGGTCACACATCGGGTCTCATGCCGCGCGGCCGGCAATATGGCCGCCGCATGGTCGCCTCGCCCTATCTTGACATAAGACAATGGATGTCGGCCATTACAAGAAATTTTTTACTAAATTCACTTTATCCCGCAGAACAAATTTACGTGTGATGCATTGAGAACTATATTTATGGCTAAATTGCACTCTAACAATAGATATAACGAAAACAAGAAACTATCAACCACGTGGTGGATGACGGGCCGGTTGAACAAGTGTGACGCGTAGGCACAAATCACAGTGGAAAAACTTTTGAATTTGGAATGAATGCGAAGAGATGATTACAGATATAACAAAAGAAAGTTGAGAATTATCGTGAACAGCACGTTATTCGTATTAGAACTACCGATTGTCCCAAAACGAGTATTACACCACTTTCGAGACACGATTTTGACAACAATTTAATAAGGGGCACCTAATTCCAGATTTATTCCACACTAACAATAGGTGAGAACGGTAAATTACGAACACTTGCACTGCACTAAAACTATTTTTTCAGACACTCACCACGGATTACTCTTTACGTGTAATATCCGAGAAAGACTCCAACAGAATGGACGAGAAATCTTTCTTCGTTCAGCTGGCTGGCTGGAAGATGGAGAGTCACTTCCGCTTTCTAGTGTAGCCAACTCATTGATGTTTGACTTCCACAATTTACCGAGTAAAGACCTCTCCACACTCGCGCGAATCACACGAATGAGAGTGGGGATATAGTTCGCATATTCTTCGCGTCACTATGCCTAAATGGATAAAATGCTTAAAATTCATAAACTTGAGTATAAAATCTCGTTGCCTATGGTTTAGGTGTCTAACGCCAAAGACATTATGTAATCTAACGTCCTGAAGGGCTAATCTAATTCGATCGAAATACGAGTAGTTTCCACTATAGGTACCTACATGATTTCGCAATTTTCGAAATACAGATATATTTACTGATTTTTTCTGCAATGAATCACATCGAGTGGAAAAGTAGTTTTCCACAAATCGTAAACCATTTTAAAGGAACCCTTGTTACTCAGACTTCGAATTTAATGGAGAATTGGGTAGGTAAACCTATGAATCTCGAACTATACGACATGCTTCTCAAATGACTGATATACACTTAACTTAAATACATGTCATCAGAGGCATCTTTTAAACTAAAACGGTTATGACATCGCTGGTTCACCGTACCAAGTCATACACAAGGTCATGTCAACGAACAGTTCCATTAAAAATTATGTAGATAGATACCTACGTTTCAATGTCTATGTGGTGATATAGTCGGCAGCGCGGCACTCGCAGCCTGTTAGGGTGACTGGTATCCATGAGAACGCAAACTACACCAGAGTTAAGAATCATGAAATTCCATCGAAACGAAACGATTAATATTTTAAAAATAAACCTACGGTGCTTATACATACTAAAATGTATGTATAGTGTTCATTTAGTGATATATTTGCAAAAGGTTTTAAAATAATGGCAGATACAATTATTTACAAATTAAGACAAAACTATTTACTACTACTGTCCTTATATCTTTAATATAAGGACAGTAGTAGTAATAATTCTAGTAATCAGATTTCGACTCATAAGTCGAGTCATGTTTTATTTCCTCTGAAATGGGTGCTTTGAGTGACCTGGCAATAACTCCATGTTAAAGCGGATATTACGTTATGTGAGTTTCGTTCAAAAACCAACTTTTCGCTAAAAAACTTTCTGCAAAATATTTTTTTCGTTAATTTAACAAAACATATTTGTAATTGCTATTGCATTTTGTTTACAAAATAAGTTTATAAATTATCAAAATGACATAATATAGCGATGTAACTGCCGCCGTCTAAGATTTTAGGAATTTTGACCAGTTTTGACCGCATGTCTTTTCTGTCACTTCTACATGACGTTCAACTGTCATCTGTCATTATGCGCATGCACCCTCCACACCACACCCCGCAACACACTCTCCCCTCCGCACCCTGTTCATACATATTCCGATATTTCCCTGGTTTTCCAAAATTGAATTGAATTGAATATGAAACAATTGCGAAACGAAAAAGAGCATTAATGTTTTTTGGATAGCGTAATGTATAATTAACGTGTCTAGCTGTGTGTGAAGCAATATGTTTAAAAGCAGAGGTGATATTGTATATAAATGCACAGTGCGATTACTGGAGGACCCTGAAATCCTAGAATGTGAATTTCATGTAAGTATTTATCTGTAGATTAAGTATCCTGGTAAAATGCTCCTAAAACTAATATCCCACATGAAATACTAGGATACTTTTAATGAACTTGCAAAATGTTTTGCAGCCCAGCTATAAAGGGAAGTATTTGCTAGAGTATGTGTGCCAACAGCTGAATCTCACTGAAACAGACTACTTTGGGCTACGATATGTGGACGGTAATGGACAGCGGGTAAGAATATTTTTTTTTATCATCGGTGAATTGCCTGGTTTTTGAAATTTCCCAAAATCAATAATTAGTTATGAATTTACCGAAAACTCAGTCTCAATGGTGTTTTATGATCCTTATTATGCAATACTAGGATGACCTGCAGTGTTAGCCTATTAATTGATGAAAATGTCGCCACATGTTTATCAAAGTTTTAGTTTAGCATTATATAAAAGAAATGGAAAATTTTTATGTCGGATACATTACATTCTCTACTAGGTATAATTATTTTGAATTATTTCACAAATCCCGCTGTTAAATCCACCAATCAGAAAAGCACAACTGGTGACAATCTCGAGGCCTATAATAAATGCTTAGCTTAGCAGGAAAAAAGTGTTTTCCTTTTGCAAAAACTTTTATCACCCATGATACAAAAATAGGATTTAATAATAACAAAACACTGTCATTTAATAAAAAAGACTATCAGCCAGAAACAGAATTGTAAAGAAAGTTGTAAAGAAAAGGTGTTTGAGCTATGAACTGAAATAATCTTTCCACCTTTTCTTGACCACCTCTGTGGCGCATTGGGCAATGTTCAGCCTGCAACGCCGGATGTTGCGGGTTCGATTCCCGCCCTGCCAGACAAATGTTTGTATGATCTGCAGATATTTATTCAGGGTGTTCTGGTTGTTTTCTATGTATGATAAAAAATATCTATCTATGTAATTTGTTGTGTTATGTATATTTGTCATCTAGTGTCCATAACACAAGCTTTGCTTAGGGCTAGATGATGCTGTGTGGATTGTCCAACATTATTTATTAATTTAATGCCGGACAATCCACACAACATCATCAAACACCAACCTAAGCAGAGCCTCTTAATTGAACTAGATGACTAAAATACTTAATACAATATAATTTCATAGAATAGATTCTTCTATTCTCTTCTTCTAAAAAAGATTTACTAGAATAGAAAAGTTTGCTTCCATTCTGTGCTTATAAATAGTATAAATTGATTTTCAGCATTGGCTGCACTTGGCAAAGTTAATATTGAAGCAAGTGAAAGGTATGTTGTCTCTAAGAAAGTTTACTTACCCAAAGCATATCTTAATTTGTACCGGTTTTGCTAACTTTCTGCTAAATAATAGATTTAGGCATTACTTTTCCGAAATAATTGCAAAATATAAAGATGAAATATCAATAGAAATTAATTCTTAATCTTAATCAAAATTTAAATCAGAGAAGCTTTTAGGAAGCTTAGTTATATTTTCATCCTTATTGTTATGTTATTATCTACATAGCTTAGTTTTTGTACCACACCTTTTTGTTTTTCGTTCTACCATGTGTGGTTGGTAGATAATGCCATTAGCAATATGCTCACCCATTTGGATGCTTTTATGTGTGCAACAAAGTTTTAGTTAAATAAATAAATATATTTAACTTTCCATATTTTTCCACGAGTTAAGACTAGAATTTGGAAAGCTATATACCCAGCCATGGCCATATTTCTGTTAACATAAGAAATAAGCACTTAAGCAAGTCTAATTTTATACTGGCTCATGCTTGAGTAACGCTTTTATAATATGAGAAAAGTGTTTTGTTTACACACTGCTTCTTCGCTATGGCAATATGTGTCTGATTTGCCACTTTTCTGCCAGTTTTTCAAACAATTAGATCAGATAATGCAACAGATGTTGGCCTGTCAACAAATCCGATAGCAAAGTACATTCAGCATTCCCCTATAATGACAGGCAACTCAACAACTCTTAACTTTTCACAGATGCCTCCCCAATTCTATTCAGTTTTCGGGTGAAGTTCTACCCCCCGAACCCTCTCCTCCTGAAAGAGGATGCGACTCGCTTCCAGATCTACCTGCAGTTGAAGCGGGACTTGGCTCATGGAAGACTGTTCTGCACGCCCAATGAGGCGGCCATGCTTGGAGCCCTGACGATACAGAGTAAGTTATACCCCTCCAACACTCTTCTTCGGAATGAGGCAGCTATACTTGAAATGAATAATAAATAATGCTGGAGAATCCATAGCTTTTTTTACCCCCAAACTTTTACCATTATATATAATAGCTTGGTATCTTACAAACATATGTCCCGAGGCGGAAATCGAACCCGCAATTCCTGAAACTAATATCTGCAGATATTTGTTCAGGGTTTTCAGTTAGTTTTCTATTTATAATCAAAAATATCTATATATGTAATAATATTGTATTATGTATATCAGTCATCTAGTACCCATAACACAAGCTCTGTTTAGCTTGGGGCTTGATGATGTTGTGTGGATTGTCTGGCATTATTTATTTATTATTTCCAGTTGAGCTTGGAGACTATGACCCAAGCATCCACATGGGTAACTACGTCACGGAGATGAGGCTACTGGTCAGACAGACAGACACCATTGAAGCTAGAATACAGGTATTCTTAATTCTTTATTGCATTATAAAATGTATAAAAAACATTAATGTAAAGGAAATGGCAAAGGCGAGCTTAGCCCAAAAAGGGAGGAAGAGATAAAGTTATGATTGTTGGTACATTGTGCATAAAAAGGGATACAGATTAAATTTTAACCTAGTTATTTAATAGACTACTACATAATAAAAGACATAGATAGATAGTAGAAATACTTTATACCACACAAAGAAACATTACAAACAGACATGCTTAAAGTAGAGTATGTACTTATATAGCTAAAGTTTTGAATTAAAATTTCTTTACCCTAATTTGGTTTTGAAAGTAATTTTGTAGCTATTACAAGGTTGAAAATGTCATGAACAATATTGTAGGAGTTATTGTTATTGGTAGTAATTTAATATCCAGCAATTATAAGGTTGAAAATGCCATGAACAATATTGTAGGAGTTACACCGAGAGCCGGTGGAAGGAACGCCAGGCGGCAGCGGCGGCGTCAAGGGAATGTCGACTCAGGAGGCAGAACGGACCTTCCTCAAGATTGCCTGCCAGCTCGACACCTATGGGGTTGATCCTCATCATGTTAAGGTTGGTCTAATGATATTCAATTATTAGGTAGCTATCGATTCTTTGTCTGGTAATTTCACTGCTGGCTATTATATAGTTTTAGGTACCTATGTAAATAGTATAAGTTCTGCGCATTAAACCAAGGGGCATAGAGGCCACAAAAAGTAAAAGTTCATTAATAAAGTATAGTTTTTTTGACAAATTGCTGCTAGTAGAAGCTGATCACCCCGCGAGAGCACTTGGACCCTTTCATATCTTTTTACTGACGTTTTTATAAACAAACATCGAAAGTAACTCAAAAATGTGGCTATTGACTGATTTTCCTCCAATTTTATTCTGGTGAACACAAGCCTAAGGCTACAGACCTCAGGTTTTGACACTATACTAAGTTTCTTCAATCCAGGACCACCGCGGCAACCAGCTATACCTAGGCATCAACCACTCCGGCATCCTCACGTTCCAGGGGGTCCGCAAGACGAACCACTTCAAGTGGAACGAGGTGCACAAGATCAACTTCGAAGGCAGGATGTTCATAGTGCACTTGAATTATCCGGAGGTGAGGTATCTTGATGCACACACCCCAATGAGTGTCGTAAGGCAACTAAGATATATTTAGGAGGAGACAACAGCGCCCCCTGCGTAACACCGACATACTGCGATCTCCGAACCGTTTTGTGGGGATTATGGGAGGTGAGGTATCGTGGTGCACACAGCCTAATTAGTGTTGCAAGACAACTAAGAGATATTCAGGAGGTGACAACTTCGAGGGGAGGATGTTCATAGTGCAATTGAATTATCCTGAGGTGAGACAACAGCGCCCCCTGCGTAACACCCACATACTGCGATCTCCAAACCGCATTGTGGGGATTATGGCATTAGCTGATTATCAATGTTAAAAGACAGTGAGGTTCTTCTAGGGAGATCTATGATTAGCCGTGAATAGGATATGGATGAGATGTCATCACTCTCTATAAACTGTACAAAATAGCTTGTGCACAGAAGGTTGCGGCTTGATTGTTTTCCATTAATTAACACTTATGAGTTATGACAAAAATGTAAAGATTTTTTTATAAAAATCAGGGATGCATCCGATTTTTATTCACATTCACACACATCTGCCATTCGCTCAACTGTGACAACAACATCAGCCTATATCAGTCCACTGCTGGACATAGGCTTCCCCTAATGTGCGCCAAAGGTGGCGTTATTTCATCTGGGGGTTATTGCCCATAATCCCCACGCTGGGCATGCGGGTTGGTAGATTGCAGTTCGGTAGAGTTTTTCTGCAGAGGGCGCTGCTGCCCGCCCCCCGGTGTGTTTCCCTTAGTCGCCTCTTACGACATCCACGGAAAGAGTGGGAGTGGTGAAATTCTATGCCGGCACCACACGGCACTGTGACAACAGTACATAGTAAATATTTTTTTAAAAATAAACCTTTGTCATCTTTCTAATAAGCAGTGTGCCACGACAAAAATAAATCTAAGTTTTATTATTAAAAGGTATTTATTTGTTTATATTTATATGACAAAGTGATGTTGATAATATTTCAGAAGAAGCACACAGTGGGCTTCAAATGTCCCAACGGAGCCGCTTGCAGGCATGTGTGGTGTTGTGCCATCGAACAAATGCTGTTTTTCACGTGAGTCTCTAAGCTTTTCCTTTAATTAAATGTGTTTATTTGCATGACAATATGCCAAACCAAATTAGAACTAGTATTTACTATAGAACCAACTGCAGACTGTTTGCTGAACAATCTAAAGATAGCTGAACTGATCCCTATCGATACTAGTCGGAAGTGTCCCCTAGGGCCTAGACGCGAGCTACTTTTCCATAATAATTGTTAGCTTTATTCAAAGGCCATTTATCCCTTTACGCCAACATAAATAAAGCACGAAAACGTCCAGATTATATTCTAGTTATGTTATATTTTTTCAATATAATGACCTGATGTCTTTTCCGATAGTTATTATCGCATATACGATAGATTAGTTACGATTCCTACTCTATTAATATTAATCAGTGTGAACACGTTTCAAAAATGCTAGCTAGCAAGCTAATAAAAATGGTTGACCTTTCCATGTTAAATTATTTGCGAGGATTGTTGTTGAACATTGAGACACGCGTCGCCTTTGACTCAGATATCAGAATGCGATAACGAAATGTTAGGCGCAAGGTCACACACACACACCAATGAAACTCGATGATCCTGCGACGGATCATTGGGAAATTAATTACATAAGAGTGTACCTTATGTAATTTTATAGTTAGAAATCGTTATTTATCTCAGAATCTGTGAAAGCTACCACCTTCATATTTAGGTAAATGATAATTCGAACTTTTATCTTGGATTCCGTCTTTTCTAAAACACGATTGATGAAAATTTTCTTGATACTTTTATTTTTTGAAAAATACATGTTTTGCACACATTTTGCTATTTATCTCAGGAACCACCTCATTTTTTTGTTGGATTTTTGTTTTGTCAAGAAACGTAGTAGAATTTCTTCGTTTTCGTCTTTTTAATTTTTCGATTAGTTGTGTAAATAACTTGTAATTAGGCATAACAGTTTTGGCGGAGCAAAATACGGAGCACGTCTATCGCTCTGTGCTTCTCACTCATACGAAAATCATATCTTGTCATCCTGCTCGAAATTTGAATTTTGGCTGAGGTATGGCACGCTCACCCGGCGACGGAATTTCCCCTTACAAACGTAGTACCTACCAAAATGATTTGTAATTTGAGCATATTTTCACTGTGCTCTGCTGTTATTTGTATTAAAATAGTATCTATCTAGGCTCCTGCGGTAATTCATTTTTCTTAATAGTTTTCTGATATGAAATTAAACGTAATCGCATTTTTACATAAAAAAGACATGTTTTCTTAGTACTTATATGTAAAGAAGTATTTGTAGATAATTATTTTCAAAAAAGCTTGTGACAGGAAACTAAATAAATACTATTCTAATACAAATTATAGCAAACCAAGATGAAAAATATGCTTCCAAAATCCAAAATCATTTTGGTACTATGGGACCGTCGCCGGAGCCTAAGTATTAGTGTGTGTGTTAGCGAAATAATAAACCTCTGAAAATACATGAATCATGTATTGAATTATGATCTTTTGTGATCGGTCGTGTTACCTATAAAATTCTTGGCGGGAAGTCTATATCGTTTGTTTTGACAGTTGGGTGGTAAGTAGGGTCTTTTTACCCAGTTAGTCGTTTAAAATACCCTACCTAACTGCTAGTGACGTATATGATGTTATATTTACTTCTTCCATGTATGTTTGTATGAGATAACTAGATTAACGTACCCGATATTAAGACCGCAACAGTCATTGATGTACCAGTTGTACGCTTATTAGTGGAATATGCATTTTTGTGGTTCGAAATTGTTATTTATCTACCTACCTACGCTACCATCTTCATATTTAAGGAAAAACTTCTAAGTTTTATCTTGGTTTTCTCTCGTATTATTAATTTTCACCAAACAACTCTAGATATAAGTATATTTTTTAAACATATTTTGCTTTTTTATCTCGGAAGCGTGCTGTGCTTTATTATTTATTTTCAATTGGGTTTTTGTTTTATCTAGTAACCTATTGGCATTTCTTTGATTATCTCTTTGAATTTTTCGATTAGTTGTTTACTAACTTTCAATAAGTAGGTAAAAAATTTGGCACTAGCAAATACGATGTCCGTATCGCTACGCTATGTGGATCTATTTTGGCACTAGCAAATACGATGCTCGTATCGCTATGTAGGTACTACTCACTCACGAAAAAACAATATCTTGTTTTTCCGCTAAAATTTAATTCTTAGCGTTTATTGCTCATTCTCAAGCTGAGTTATGGGTCGGGCATAGTTCGCCGCTGGCAACGAGGACGATTTTTCAAACTGCTTATTCCCTCGCCCTTACCTAAGTTGTATTCTAAAATAAATAGTAAAGATATTCATGAAATAAACTCTCTTAAAATTTCCTGCGATACGGAAGGTTGCTGGTTCGATTCCCGCCTCTGAACATATGTTTTTACGATCTGCAGATATTTATTCAGGGTGTTCTGGTCGTTTTTTATTAAAAATATCTTTAATTTAAAATATCTTTAATTAAAAATATCTATCTATGTAATCTATTGTATTATGTGTTCTTGAGTGGAGACCGCGAGGAGTGACACGTAAACGTAGTGTAGGACGCCCTCAGGCCAGGTGGGATGATGATCTGCGAAATACTGCTGGCAGATGCTGGATGCGACAAGCTGAAGACAGGGCGCTATGGCGTTCATTAGGGGAGGCCTATGACCAGCAGTGGATAAATGTGGGCTGGTGATGATGATGATGATGTATATCAGTAATCTAGTACCCCTAACACAAGCTCTGCTTAGCTTTGGGCTAGATGATGCTGTATGGATTGTCCAGCGTATTTAGTTATTTATTTAATGTTGGCTTAAATGAGTCTGCTGTTTTCGAATTGTAAAATTACCTTGTATTTGCGTTATTAACTAAGTTTGCCGCCATTATTTCCTGGTGATCTAAAATAATAGTTATTAATATATTATTATGATATTTTAGTTATTTATTTTAATTTCCAGCCTACCCTCATCATCAGACGCGTGCGTGTACACCGGAGGCGGTCTATTCTCGTGGGGCACGAAGTTCAAGTACTTCGGGCGAACAGAGCGAGAGATCCTAGAGCGGGACGGACTGCTAGCACCGCGGGAGGCGCCCGGCAGCGCGGGGGGGAAGAGGAAAGCCTCGAGCGTGCCGGCCACGCCCTCTACGCCGATGACAGGGGACTTTGGTACGTATAGCATACAGTTACTGGGCTGAAAATGAAGAAAATTCTGTGAAGTAAGACTGGTGTACGACTGTGTATCCAGTGTGCCAGCCATACACTCTACGCCTATGACAGGGGACTTTGGTATGTATAAGATACACTTATTGGGCTGAATAAGAAGAAAATTCTGTGAAGTAAGACTGGTGTATGACTGTGTATCCAGTGTGCCAGCCATACACTCTACACCTATGACAGAGGATTTTGGTATGTATAGGTTACACTTATTGGGCTGAATAACAAGAAAATTCTGTGAAGTAAGACTGGTGTATGACTGTGTATCCAGTGTGCCGGCCACGCCCTCTACGCCTATAACAGGGGATTTTGGTATGTATAGGTTACACTTATTGGGCTGAAAATGAAGAAAATTCTGTGAAGTAAGACTGGTGCCTGACGTATACGTTCAGCTGTGGAATAACATAGGTTAATGATGATGAAGTAAGACTCAATTAAATTCGGCGGTTTATATTCGAGAAATGGAATCTGTATAGAGTTCGTCTCGCTTATAAGTAACTCAGGTGAAAAATCGGTTTTAGAAAGACATTCATCATCATCATCATCATCATCACCAGCCTATAATAGTCCACTGCTGGACATAGGCCTCCCCTAATGAGAAAGACATTGGTTTTTAATAAACTACAAGCATTTTGATGGAAACGTTTTAAATGAATCACGTAGAAATAGATTCCAGATGATTTTCCTATAGGTCAAGCATTAAAACGAACGCAAACTAGACCACCCACTTAGTTTTACCCTCTGATCTTGCATCAACAGTCTATTATTAAAACTAATCATGATACTTTCTTCCAGGCTACAGCAGCCTCCCTCGGTCTACCCACAGCGCCCCGCTCGACGACGGCGGTATGAGCGGGGAATGCAACGGAGGCTGCCTGCTCTCAGGCCCAGCAGTGGACATAGCCCTGGCTTGTTGTGACCCGCTGCGGCCGCTGCCGGAAGAACCCAAACGTACGGATGTAGATATCATGGACCGAGTAGATAGTGTGACTCGTGTAGATAGCTCTGTTGATAGAAGTGTGACTCGTGTAGATAGCTCTGTAGGTGATAGAAGTGCGACTCATGTAGATAGCTCTGTAGATGATAGAAGTGCGACTCATGTAGATAGCCTTGTAGATGATAGTAGTAGGAGTGTGACTCATGTAGATAGCTCTGTAGATGATAGAAGTGTGACTCGACTAGATAGCCCCGTAGATGATAGTGGAAGGATTGTGACTCATGTAGATCATGTAAATAGACCAGCGACTAATGAAAATGATACTGTGACTGACGTAGATGCTATGGCTTCCAAGACCCGCGTAGATTACGTTACAGGTAAGCTACGTATTGTTAGAATTGTTTACAAACCTAAATAATAAATGACTAACTACTAACCCTAAATAACAAAGTACTAAACTAACCTAACCTAAACTAGTGCTAACAAGAAACCTAGACGCATCTCAACGCATGACTCAAAGACTAACCAAATACTAGTGAGAAAAAAAAGTTAATGCTACACTGAAAATAGGCTACATTTTGTGTTTAGTCTTAAAGTGTTATCTATGAGATATTGTTCAAACGCATGACTCAGTACAGTAGATAGCTGCATGACTCATATGGTTGTTATATTTTGTTTTATAATGAATCGATAATTTATATACATATTGTATGTAGTAGTATAATATAGTTTTTGTTTGTTTTTAATGTTTTCTTTGATTGGGAATACTTTCTTAATAAATTGACACCTTACTTTTGTGAACAGAATGATATTACTTATGTTGAGTTTTTCTTTTTGATTTGTTTTGGATCAATTTTTTGAAATTAAATATATATTTGCTAGTCTTTAGAGTTTCTTAACCAGTTTTATTCTTCAGATATTTTTAAAGTAAAAACCATATAAATTGCAGCACATTAAAAATTTAACTGAGCACAGGTATGTGTTATTTAATTTATGGTGTTGGTGGTGTTGGCCTTAACTATGGTGATTGTTTTGGGTGTTTTTAGATATGATCCTTGTTAGCAAGTTTTCCTTGATATCTGTGTTTTATTAAAACTTACTTAAATTTAATGTGTTTATCCGTTTGTGCTTATCGTAGCTCCTAAATGACTGATATTGTTTAAGAATATACTGAACTATATTTGATGAAAATCAAAAAAATCAGTGCATTTGTGCTCATGTTTTGATCGTATTCAACAGCTGCATGAACCTAGTTATTTAGTAAAATTACCGGGAGTTTTAGAATGTTTGTGATATTTGCTTGGTAAAGCTGTGAACGCGGTTCCTAGACAACATGTTAATGGGTTTTGTTGGCACATTATATTCGAATGCAAGCCATAGTCGGCACTCATAATATTAATGGGCCTCATACCGGTGAATTTCCTATATAAACGTAATACCAAAATGATTTGTATTTTGAGCATATTTTCACAATGTAGAATAGTATCTAGTATCCAAAAGATTTTTCAAAACACTTCACCGAAATGAAATTAAACCAAACAGGATTTTTTTAAAGAAAACACGTTTTCTTATTATTTGTGCAGCTAGACAATTATTTTCTAAAAACGAATGGTAGGAACCTAGATAAATACTATTCTAATACAAATAATAGCAGTGGTGAAAATATGCTCAAATTACAAATCATTTTGGTACCTATTACGTTTGTATGGGAAATTCATCCGTCACCGGAGCCTTAAGAAGAATCAACAGCTACTAAATACCGCCCTAACCCAACCTTCTACTTCCAGCGAGCGCAGTCCCAGAATACAGCCTCCGAGACTCCTTCGAGCACTCGTCATCCGAGTCGGGTGTGACGTCACACACGCACGCTGAGGACTGGCGCGCGCCCCACCCCGCACTGCAGCCGCCGCTCCGTCCCTTCTGCCTCGTGCGCACCTTCGTACCCTCATTCATCTTCGTGTGGATATCTCTGGGGCTAGTCTGCCTGCTGGTCTTCGAGACTGACTGGGTGGTCTTCCACACTATGAAGCGGAAACCTGAGATAAACTTCCTGAGACGGCATTACTATGAACCGTTGAAGGAGTATTTGAAGAGAAAGGTGGTTGAGTACTTCTGAGTAAGACTTTAGTGAATCGAATTAGATTTAGGCCTGGATTACGCAAGCTGTTGGTGCTGGTGGGATTGTGGCAGGTTTGGTTCTGGGAAATCTTGCGCTCGGACAAAAGATTTGGATCGCGTCAATATTTTCAAACTTATTGGTATCCGTACTAATATTATGTAAATTTAATTAACTCTTTCTCTGACCTTTTGACTAATCACACATTTCATTCGATCGCGTTAATATTTTCAAACTTATTGCTATCCATACTAAGATAATATAAATTAAAATAACTTTCTCTGACCTTTTAACGCTTAAACGGCTGAATGTAACTTGAAATTTCGTAACGAGGTAGGTCATCTATCTCTCGTAAAATATAACTACACCGGGATACCATCTACTTAAGCCGGATCCCCGAAACGGATATCCTATAAAACAAATAGAGTTATAACTTAGTAATTCGTATAAGAATACACGTAAACAATCCGACGTATTAGATTGAGCTATTAATTTCAATTTATTTATAGAACCGAAGCGAATGGCATACCACATTACTTTTGTTAGAAATTTTGCCTGGCCGTTAGTTCTCCTTAAATTGGAAAGAAATAATAAATATAAAGAGCCCAAAACTGGGTCTATATGGGTTGATAATGATAAATACTTTAAAACGATAGCATAGGACGAATTTTAGGGATAAATAAATGATTTAATAACATTATGTTAATAAACCTGGCACTGTTACGATCCCATTTAGCTCAGCGGTTTTACAAACGCGGGGTACTGGTGTGTGTGGGACCTTATGAATCCGAAGTGTCAAATTTTTAGACACGTTTTAAATTAAATTTTAATGTAGCGCTAATACTTTACCAGAAAACATACTAGGGTATAAAGATACCTATTAGATTTTAAATATCTAATGCTATTTCAGGCCAGTGTCTAACAAACCGGAGCAAACAAAGAATCAGGCCATATTATAAAACTAAATTAATACATATGGTGTATTATCGATACGCACACAGAATTACTGTTATTGCAAATAATATCTCAAAATTGTCTTTGAATCGGTTTGAAAATGCCTTAAATTTGCAGGAAACTACAATTTTGACGAGCGCTAGTATATTTTCTGGAAAAGATGTTTGTATGGATAACTCGCTGTACCATAGTGTAAGTCACCGCTACGCTTTCTCAAGTACAACTAATTTCTAAGCTTAGCACAAACGCACCGCACAACGGATTTGTGGTATTTCCTATTTATTTATGTGATTCGTCAGCTTTAATAAACATAACCATGACTTTGTATATGGCACGTCTGTGGTAGCCTACCAAAATAAACATATTTTGCATTTTAGTTCAGATAGTGGTGCTGATTCTATTGTCACAATTTATTAACTCTAGCCGAAAAAGGTTGCGGTCTTTTACGATGAAAAAAAGCTAAGTTTAAGATATTTTGGTTAGTTGGTTTCGGATTTTGTGCCCAAAGAATAACTACCATTGTCAATAAAAATGCAAAATATAAAATTTTGGTGAACTACGATTGGCACTATGAGATTAAATGGCGTCAAGATAGCTAAAGAGATTAATCTTTAGGGCTACATACACTAGAGCGGACTGATAAAATACAACCCATAATCGATATAAACTGCAAACTAAGAAAAAAATTGAGAATGAAGTCATTTCCCACTCCACGCTTGTCGCGAATTTGATCTAAGCGCAAGAGAAGACGTTCTTAATTCCATTAATTAGTAAAGTTACTTTACGTTACTTAATTACGCCCGTTATAATGTATAGAGTTAACAAAGGTTAATTTTATGCGCTCTGCTTTGGTGGATGTTCGACCTATGTTGACGTCATTAAGGTTTAATTTTCTCTGCAAAAGAATCTCATTCTTATATAGATTCACATTCCACATCTGTTCAAATACAGTTTAGTCTTCCAAAAGAGTATTAATTTGTAAGCACAAAGCATTTATTTTTAATACTTACTAACGTAACAAGCACATTTTAGGTTGTGTCCATTATTTAAGTCTAGTCATTTATGTATGAATATATTATTTTCAGGTTATATCTGATAACTATTTATTTTATAATATGATACATTGTTATTCATGTATATTCTATGTACCTGCATAGTTATTTTTTAATTGCCTTGCACGCTTCGCGGGTTTACGTGACGCCTTAGTGTTTATTACTCGGGTTTAAGACTAAGCTTAACTGGTTTAGCTTAGCTCGCATAGCTGGTGCTGATCATACCTCATGCATTTAAGTCTTGTAGATAACGATTGGGATTTAAATGTCATGCTTAGATCACATTTGACAAAATATGAACTAAGCCGGACATCATGATATTTTCAATCCCAACGTTTATCTACACGACTTATAGCTTATCCAGTTTGGATATAGCGTTGAAAGTTGCTATGCCAGCTAAGACCAACCACATTTCACCACACAATTTGACATTATATTTAGTTTTTTTTTTATATTTTTACTGTTATTTATATTAGGTCCTTACATATGAAATTGGCGTTTTGTATGGGAGGAACAAAAAGTCGAATATTTTTTAATATAATATATTTAATTAATCAAACTATGAACCATTATTTTCTATGCACTTTTGCCATCTTATAGGTAGTTCATTGATCCCTTTACTAAAAAAACCAGTCGGACGGGAATCAATAAAATCTTTGAAGGCGATTTGGACTGCCCCATCGGAGTTGAATTTTTTCCCTTGCAAGAAGTTATCCAAATTTCGAAAAAAATGGTAATCTGTTGGAGCAAGGTCCGGGGAGTACGGAGGATGTCTTAGACTTTCCAATTGAAGCTCTTCTAATTTAGTAGCCGTCTGTTGCGCAGTGTGTGGTCTAGCGTTGTCGTGAAGCAGCAGTGGCGTGGAGCGATTGACCAGCCTAGGTTGTTTAGCCGCTAGCTTTTCCATCATGGTTTGCAATTGCTGACAATAGACATCAGCCGTAATAGTCTGGCCAGATTTGAGAAAACTGTAATGAACAATACCGGCACTAGTCCACCAAACGCTTACAAGTAACTTTTTTGGGGTTAATTTTCGCTTGGGGCAGGATTTGGCTGGCTGGCCAGGATCCAACCATTGCGCTGAGCGCTTCCGATTATCGTAAAGAACCCATTTTTCATCACAGGTAATGATTCGGTTTAAAATACCTTCATTATTGTGCCGGTTTAGTAATGTAACGCAGCAGTCGACGCGCGTTTGCCGGTTTGCTTCAGTCAATTCGTGAGGTACCCACCTTTCAAACGAGTGACGCAAACAGAAAAAAACAGAAGAAAAAAAACAAATGAATGACGATCATCGAAGCACAAATACATGAGTCTATAGCTGTACAAATTTGAATTTGGAATTCCTTACCAAAGAGGAGAAATTTGTGATTAAAGTGGCCAGTACGAAAAACGCCAATTTCATATGTAAGGACCTAATATTATGTGATGTAATCTTACAATTTAAGTTAAATTTGTTGTTAAATTCTTATTTAATTAGCTGATAGAGATTAATATATTGATTAATGATTATTATTAAAATAACTTGTTTTAGGGCTTTGTTTACCCGAAAATAATTATTTTCCATTATTTTATTGTGAATGGCCTGTTTTATTTAATTAAGTGACATTGTACCCAGGTTTTACCTGCCGCTACGCTATAATTTTTATAGATTTCTTTATTTACATTTATTTATGCAATAAATTTTACTTTAAGTTATATAATCTAATCGCACAATGTTACGAGACTATGCGACAAAATTAAATATTTTTTTCCACGAGTTCTTGATTCACTAAAATGCTTAGACGGTTAGAAAAATTTTAAAGATGCCTTTAAATTGTATTACATCTTTACCAGTCTCTTAAATTGTACCTATTACAATCGTACCAAGTATGTATCTTTGTAGAGATTCTTTATTATCTTCGCAAAATCGCCTCACGTAACTGCATTACAAGATAAGGCATAAAAACCCAGTAGTTTGTTTTAGAATATGATGGTTATTTGATTTGTGGACCAAGGGGCATACAAAGCACAGCATTATTTTTGTAACCTTGCTTTTCCGGATTGTAAATAAGAATATGTCCGTAGTAAAAACCCATACTTCCTCTCTATCCCCATTACTTGTACTCTAAAATCAAACAACTTACATTTTCGCTTCTTCCACTAGTCGACAAAAAATTTAAGTGAAGAGAAATCAATAACAAATTATTTCTTTTTTTATAATAATTAACTGTATGAAATTTGACTTGTCTAAGTGCTTATTTTGAAAGCCTAGAGATATAAAATTATTGAAACTGAAGCCTACAAGTTGTCGCAGACGCATCGCTACCACAGTACAAAATTGTGCATTCAAATGTGGGCTTTATCTTGTAACTTTTAGATTTCATATTGACGTCATCAGCTGAAAGACTCGCAAGTTTGCGGGAAGCCAACACTAAGATGAATCAGAAGTGTACAGTTATTCTGTGCTAAAGTTAGAACCTCTGTTTAAAGCCAATATTTGACAAAACTGTTTTGTACTGTGCGGAAGCGGTGTTGGATTAATGTAAACAAAAGTGCGAAAGCTCCACGCTTTTCGGTACATTTATGAAAGTTTTTAAGGTAAAACCCTGAGTTCAGTTGGACGGTACTATAAATATGTCTAATTTGTATGGAGTTATTCCCCATATAAGTGTTCGCCCGATAGAGAATGTACAGTTGTCTTTGTTATGGCAAAATGTTTCTGATTTGCCACGTTTCTGCAAGGTTCCCATGATAAAATGGGACGTCACGGTATCAAACAGAACTCGGGGTTCTCAGAACCTACTGACTCACTGGCTTTTTACTATGATAGTATGAAATAAAAGAAACCAGAAGTTTGTGGTGATAACTGGAATTTAAATCTTCTACATGTTTGTACATATGCCAAAATATTTATATCTGCGTTTTCGAAATGAAGGCTGAAACTACCCGACGCCTTTCATGCAAGTTGCAAGCGTTCGAGATAATTTGAAACTTGATGTTACAGAAACAGAAAACATGTGTAACTGTAGTGTAAAAATGAAATAGCTTTTAGTCGAAAACTTTTGGAAATTCATAGGCATTTTAATAAAACATCCTGCCGAAATTAATTTAATAGTTTTATTATTAAAATACTTCCAAAATAAGCAACAAACAAATAACAATGTAAAAGAACCATAAGTGGTGATAGATAGACCGGCTATATTAAATTCAACACTGTAATGATTTATATTCTATTTATTTCATGTTCATGGGATAACTTAAATCATTTTTGTTTGATTATGGCACTACATTGATAAATTATGAAGATAAATAAATTACGCCAGTATAAAATGTTATAATATAAGGATTGTGCACAAATCTAAGATATTTTAATAGCGCGGTTCTCGCGTTTTACATTAAATACAATTATTAGATAAATACATAATTAAGCCATTATCACATAAAGAAGTAAAATTAGGCAGGTATCACAATACTACAGGATAAGAAAGATAAGTAATAATAATTAATCAATTCTCGATTAACGAATATCTTAAATACAAGTTGTAAGGGTTGAAGCCTTACAAACTAACAGAATCGATTACAGTGTTTTAAGAACTAAAGCGGCGCAATCGACACGGAACTTTCACATAATAATATTCTTACAAATTCAGATTCACCCTAGTAATTGTAATAATTACATCCGTTTGAGCTACACAACGTCATCTTTGTATCCGCAAGCAGGGGTCGGCTACGTCCAACTATCTTACAAACATTAAGTAAACGCATAAATATATAGACTACACTCGGCCGGTATTAACGGGCTCGATTACGGCCCGGGATACAAAAACTAACGCTACATTCGATACACAGTAAAACTAAATCCATATCCACCCATATAGTAGGTATCTAAGCGTAACATAATGCGGGGCCGCGTGCTAGCGAGGGCGTTCAGTCGACGATGGATATCTGCGCGAAGCCGATGAGTCCGAGCTCGTCGGGGGGCTCCGCCGGGTCCGCGGACTGCAGCGCGAAGGTGACGGTGCGGGACGCGGGCGCGCCGGCCGCGGGGAACAGGTGAGCATCCACCAACCGCTGCAGCTGAGTCGCGATGCACTCCGCGTCGCGCCCGTCGACCAAACCAGCGCCGACCAGCTCCGTAGCGATACCATCAGCGGAATCCTTCCCCGCGGTGAACTCGAACCTGATATCGTTGAGCTCGCGGCCCTGGTTGCGCATGCGCAGGACCAGATCGATCTGCGGCGGCGCCGCGCCTTCCTCCGCGCGGAGGGAGCCGATGGTGAACGTCCCGGGGCGGGCGGAACCGGAAGCCTCGCCCTCGCTCTCGCTGTCCGAGGACGCAGCGCGCGGGAGATCGTTCATGGGCCGGTCGACGGATTGTGTTTCCTCCTCGTCGTCCTCATCCTCCGACTCCCACACCCACTCTCCCGTCTCCATCCGGTGCAGGCGGCCGGAGGCGCCCGGCTGGCGGCGGCTGGCCTTGTGCACTCGGGTCTCCATGCTCGGCCCGATGGTCACTAGCGTCTGCACCAGGTACTTGCGGTCCTTGGCTTTCTTGAAGAAGGAATGCTTGAGTAGCTCTGGGGCGGAGGGACGCTTGGCAGGGTCCTTCTGAAGGCACTCTGATATCATCTTACGGAAGGTTTTGCCGTACGCCTGTGGACAACGAAGAAAATTATAATACCATTAGCCACACCTAAAATGGAATAATAACAGTAATAGCCTAAATGGTTTGCCTCAATTATTTTACTTCATTTACTTTTACCACACCTAATATAGAAATGTGATAATATCTCAATTTAAAAAAATATAATAGGTTAACTGCCTTAATTATTTCAATATTCGGTTTGAAAGGACAAAGTTCAAAAAGTTTGACCTTCATAGGTAACTATTATAATTTAGGGTAAATTGGTTGGAGTACTTAATATTAATACTAAGCAGTGCCAAAATTAGTCACGCGAAGCCGCAGTATTGACGTCACTAACTTTCTACTTTATCAATAAACTAGCGACCCGCTCCGGCTTCGCACGGGTCCAATCCTAATACAAAAACCTTCCTCTTGAATCACTATCTAATAAAAAAACAGCATCAAAAAGATTTAAGCATACATAGGGATATAGGGATATATGTTTTATACTATGTAGTGATTACCTTGTACTGGTCCTTGTTGTCGGCGCCGGTGTCGAGCGTCGGCGGCTCATTCTGCAGCGTTAGCATGAGGACTTTCATCGGCGGGTACTTGTGGTAGGGCGCAGTGCCCGTCGCCATCTCGATCGCAGTGATGCCGAACGACCATATATCCGCCTTGAAGTCATATCCGTGGTTTTGCTCCATCACTTCCGGCGCCATCCAGCACGGCGTTCCAACAAACGTGTGCCGTACCTTCTGCCGGCTGATGTCGCGCCCTGTAGCCAACCAGGCGGAAACACCGAAGTCCGCGATTTGGACGGTACCATCGTCGCCGAGGAGAATGTTGCCAGCTTTGATATCGCGATGGATCTGACCGTTTTGGTGGAAGTACTCCAACCCTTTTAGGACTTCTCGCAGTACGGTCGCGATCGTAGCTTCATCGAACACGCCGTGCTTGCAGTTGGAAACGCGCATCTTGTGCTTTATTATATCGAGGAGAGAGCCTCCCTCTAGCAAGCGTAGCACCAGCCATAGTTCCTCTTTGACGACGAAGCTCGTGTAGTAAGTTACCACGTTCTCGTGGTTGCAGCTAGACATGGCTTGAATCTCTTTCAGCAGCTCGTCCATGGAGGTGTTCCATTTCTCGAGGTTGATGCGTTTAATGGCGCACTTCTCGTTCCTCGGGCGGCAGAACGCCGCGTGCACGACCGCAGTGGCGCCGCAGCCGATCACTTCCAACAACTCGTAGTCATCCTGACTGTTCGGCCAGTTATGCCCCTGTCCCGCCATATTGATATGCTACTCTTATTATTTTATTTAACTCTAGTAAGGCCGGTTTGACTACAACCAGAAGTTTGTAGATAAAACTTAATGCACTGTGATTTTTGTAGGCAGGGTGACGTCACCCATGTTGATATGATTTGTTGGTTTATGATTTCGGATTATGAAGGCTGGTGTTCCCTGCTTGGGTAGTTCGAATCTGTGAAGAACGTTACAGCTCTCTCTCAGCTCTGTCAATGTTTTGTCAACTGAATTTGTTGTAGGGTCGTTAAAATCTATACTTGCAGGGTAGAGGTCGTCTCCTGAAAAAAATTGAAGAATCATCATTTATGTATATTTTAGGACGGTCCAATATTTTTTATGGTGGGAATAGTCGCCCTATACACTAACCTAAATAGATGTAGAATGTTTGTAAACAAACCGCCTACTTATCTAAAATTCACTCTGTCGCTATGTCTTTTTCTACACAATTCACATAACTGGACGATTTTAGACTTCTGTACACATAGCTAAAAATTATATTTGATACACGGGTGTAAGCAAATGAGATTTAGTTTTATGTACTTATACTGTTACGGTTTACAAAAATTCCACGATAGGTTTTGTTAGCGTATAGGTGCTTATAGTGGATCTTTTCTCTCTTATCAAGCGTCACAAATTCAGCGAAAAGGCCGCCCTTATGCGATACTCAGGCTTGTTTTCTGGTGTTTGTGTGGTAACCACAAAGATAGCCATATTATCACACCTACACAGTGTGATAACTATCTATTCATGTTAGCAATGTTTATTTTGGAAATAGATTATATTGATTATATTGTGATCGTCACTGCATAAGGTCACCTCCAAAGCTGCGGCGCTACTGTTCGCCACTTACTCGCAGCTGCTAAGAACTGTAGGGGACGGAAAAATCCTAACAGTTCTTAGCAGCTGCGAGGGTAAGTCAGACGAACTACAAGATATCACTCCGAAGAAAACTTGGGGTTATCTCGTAGTTCGTCTGGACTATGCCGGTGCCTGCCCAAACGAGTGCTACATTTTAGCATCAGTGCTCCACTCTTCAAGCAGATTGACAGGCGTTTCTTACGCCTCCTCAAAGAATCTGCAGGATTATGATGTATGGTGTAACCATTATTTTGTCTTTTCTCACCTGGCAACAAATGCAGCGCACCATCCTTAACCTTCAGTATATAAGGGTACACCAGCTGCTCTCCGCAAGGGCTGCGTTCCTCAGCGAACGCGACCAACGCTTGCAAGTCTGGAGTACACGCCAGACGGTTCAGCTCGTACACTTGCGGAGGGTAGAGGATGACGTCTGGTCGGGACAGGACTTCGACGGGACAGGACCACTGAAAGGTAAAGGTCTTGTTAGGCACAGTTGGTTATTGGTTAATATTTTATAATATTTTGGGAAATTAATAAATATTGCTGGACAATTCACACAACTAGCCCCAAGCTAAGCAGAGCTTGTGTTATGGGTACTAGATAACTGATATACATAATAATATATGATTATAAAGACAGATTTTTTACACAACAAATGAGCGAAGCCGAGGACGGAGTTTAGTCTTTGATAATATGATAATGATATACATAATTTTTTCAGGCCTTAAGTACTTTTCGGAATATGCAAAATTTAAGGATGAAAATATTTAGTAACTATTCCGTGGAAAAACTTCTCTGATAAGATCCAGTAAAAAGTACAACAAGAGATCTACCTGCCCTTATTTAAAAAATCCCTATTTTTTATTATATTGATATAATTATGTAACTGAAGACGTTTGATACTTTCGCATAAGATGGAAAGAAAACCGACACATCACCATTTGTATTTATTAAAAATATTGTACATCTATCGTTACACGCAACAACAAAATATGACACAGGTGTTAATACAATATCGTAGATGTAATTTCGCACGACATTTTCAAATAGAACCATAACCACCTGTTGCTTATAAAATGGCCGCAATGCAGAACGTTTAGTGACGCTAATGTTGACCCTGATACGAGACGCGAGCGCGGCCATCGTTCAGGAAAAATCAATAAATCAAACAGTCTGTTTAGAGTTTTAGTAGATACTAGCGGACCGGCTTCGCACGGGTATTTAACAAAAGTTGAATTTTCATGTAGATCCCTAATTTTTAAAAAAATATTCTATAGCCTGTTTATCAGGGAATTCTGGGATTCTAAAGAGAGAGAAAAAGTTTTTCAAATTAGGCCACTAGTTTCGGAGCCTATTCAATTCAAACAAACAATCAAATGCTTTCTCTTTATAATATTAGTATAGATATAGACTAGCAACCAACCCGGGTGCAATGCTGCAATACTTATGCATGTTATACATATTATAAAACTTCCTCTTGATAACTCGAACCGCATCAAAATCGGTTGAGTAGTTTTAAAGATCTAAGCATACATAGGACAGAGAGCGGGAAGCGACTCTGTTTTATACATGTAGTGAAGTTTTCTATTGGTATCAATCGATTCCACTGCTTTTATAATTGATAAAGGATTTTTTTCTGCTTCACTTGTCTTTTAATGAATAAGGTCAAGGTTTGCTACCAAAACCAAGATCAACAGAGTTCAGCTTGATTGAGTTCAAAAACGTAATGTGTATTATGTTGCGTAACTGTCGTAGGCATAACGCTTTGTTCTACTTAGCTGTCGCAATACGACACAACTTGCGATGTCCGACCGATAAACACGCGCGACAAAATTTAAACAAACCTCTTTGAATGAAGATGTCCTAACTGAACAGTTTGAATTTCGAACCTGTTCTATTTCGTCGTGTTGGTCGCGCGGGAATCACAGTTTTGTTTGTTTACAAACATGAATAATTTCAATGAATCTTTGATAAAAGAAATACAAGGAAGATCTATTGAGTAAATGGTTCAAAAGCTACGAAAATCCTGGGTGAGTGGTTTTGTCAACGAACGACTTATCAATATACTAAAGCATAACAAACGCAAAAAGGGCCCATCTGTGGCCTAGTTGCGGAAACCAGTCCAGTAACAAGTAAGTATACTAAAGCATAGCGTATAATTGTCGTACGACAACTGTCGCACGGAGATGCGAGCGACCAATTTTGTCGTCGCACGACCGACTGTGCAATTAGGAATTTAGGATACAACGTTAGGCGTGTTTTTAGATCATATTATCACAGAGAAATCTCCCAGTGTCTACATAAACCTATAAGTGTAAATTTAAGACTATTTACCGTATTATTTATTATTAAACGCTAGTCTATTTCACCTAGAATGTGACATAACAGCTCTTAAACTCGCTAGCTTAAGGGCTCGAACTGTTCTACATACTTTATTTCGGTATGATGGGCTGAGCTCGTTTAAAACGCTAAACTGAGTTTATTTTATGTTGAACGCGTTTAATTGCAAAGAGAATTGGACCTTACTATAATGGGTGCCTCTACAATTACGTTACGTATATATGTAATTTCCTGACGACCTCTGTGGCGCGGTGGGCGAAGGTCCGCCTGCGACGCAGGAGGTTGCGGGTTCGATTCCCGCCTCGGAACAAATATTTGTATGATCTGCAGATATTTGTTCAGGGCGTTCTGGTCGTTTTCTATGTATAATAAAACTTCATTTAGTACCCACAACACAAGCTCTGCTTAGCTTGGGGCTAGATGATGCTGTGTGGAATGTCCGGCATTATTTATTTAATTTCCTTAAGGCAAAAACCGGCGCGAGGTTTATATTTTTTAGCGATCCGCCCCGGCTTAGCGCGCTTAGCAAAAATTATAAAATTTTACACTTATAAATGTTTAGTTACATCAAAAAGTTTTCATACGGATCCCCAATGTTCTAGAAAATATTCTATAGCCAATTTACATCATAATAAGTTTCAGAGTCTATGCAATACAAACAATCAAATCTATCTTCTTTTTAATATTAGTATATAGATCACATGGATTGATCTTAGGAACGACAAAACTTCCAACTTAAATCTTGAGAAAGTCTGAGTTACATTAATACCCCTTATTCATAACGGTCTACCTCGGTCTACTAACTAAATTCGGTTGCTAAGCAGTCTTATATCTCACTCTTAGTTATATGTCAATAAAAGAAGACAGATTTAGAAATAGCAATGCTGATCATTATTAATAAGGACGTTATATAACGGAGGTCATTATTTGGCTATTGTTTATTTTATGTTTTACTGTTCATTTTCCAAATAAAGCAAAAAAAAGTGTTTGCCTTCAAAAAAACCCGCTCAATATCCTGCTATACCATTATGTACTTTACGCAGCTTATTATTTATGTACTTGCAGCTTTTAAAATGATGTATGCTGCTCTTTTCTGCCACAAAGCAGCATGCCCTAGACGAGCCCGTTTTAAATACATTTTTTTTAATACAGCTAACATCAGTTTTAAACATGCTGTACGCCGCCCGGTAGAAATAAACAAGCTGTAAGTACGTCCCAAGACGAGGCTTTAAAACGAGCTATTTAAAGTAGCTAGTGAGGTCTCAATGGAGTAAAGCAAGACCGCTTTAACATACAATGATATCTGTACTAAACAAATATTAGCTTACGACGATTTGGATACCACGATCAAATACACGACACGTAACAAGTGGTTCGAAGTTACACATCGCGATATCACTTGTATAGTTAAGCTATGCGGCTTAATACTCTCCGCGTCCAGTATAATAATCAGGGATCGGAATAGGTAGAGTTTTTAAGTACCAAATGACGTCATACACGCTAGAACGATAGCTTAGTATGGATATGTCTCATAATCTCGAAATTCATTATACTAAATTAATCCCGATATTCTTCAATTTATTTATGTAAGTATTTCGATTACGAAACATTTATTTTTATTCTAAAAATATAATAAATAATAATTTATATAAATATAAAAAAAAAGTGATTAATTCCTGCACGATATGTCGGATAGCGGTTTTTGTTTCTCAACACAGCGTGTAGGCGTATACTTTTTTATTTCTCTTTCTATTGTGTATATTCCTGCCTTGTAGCAGGCGGGGTGCGGGGTGGACGTTGGGGATGACCAGTTTGAAAAGAGGTTGGATATATAGGTACATTTTTGTGAGTGATGTGATGTGATGATGTTGAGTGTGCTTAAATAATGAATCCACGCCATTCAAGTCAAAAAACGTGGCTTTAAATAGCTTTTTTTTGAGAAATTGAAATATCAAAAATATTTATCAAGTCCCGATTCAGAGATTAAAAAGGCAAATCCATGTTATGTTATCCTTGGCTTTTTACGTCATTAGGTACTTAAAAACTCTACCTATTCCGATCCCTGATAATAATGCATTCAGGATGCTGTTGGGACTTCAGCGACTTTGCAGTGCCTCCGACACGTTTGCTGAGGCTTGAGTAGACGGCTTTGCATGAGCTGCTTGTATGAGGAAGAAGGCAGCTTCTTTGCTTAGTAGAGTTCGCGGGAGTACCAACACCATCCTGGCAGCAATAGCCGATAAATTAAATGGAGTGATATACAAACACTCCATCTCTATATTAATTAATTAAAATGTAAAATTAAATTAAATACATAATAACTACTACTAATATATGGATCTATGTAATCTGAAAAATAAATAAATTATTATTAACCCGGAAACATTCACAATTTAATGGGTTTAATAAAAAATTAGCTTGAAACTCTCTCACATCCGACTGATTTATATGGATCAGTTTAGCTAACTGTAGATTGTTTGCTACAGTCTGCAATTGCTTCAATTGTAGATACGTTTCAAATATTTAATAGTAGTTCTAATTTGGTTATTACATTGTAATTTTCCTGAACTCGTATTTATTTTTAAATAGCTTCTTATAATAACAGCTATCTATTAGCAAAAGACCTGTCAAAATTGGTCCAGCCGTTAAGATAAGCTAAAAGAAACAGAACAACAACGTTAGATTTATTTTCATGATAAATACCATGTATTTTTTGTTACACATGATTGCACATGTTGTTAGGAAAAAGCTGTTCTTTGGAAATAACAATCAGGCACTTCTATCATATTTATTTGTATAGATAAATATTGTGTATCAGGAATGAGTAACGTTCTTAGTAATTATTTTTCATGATAGAATTCAGTGACAATTGATTTGCGGTGAACAATACATAGAGGCGGATTCATTGCCATTGCTATATGATATACTAGCGGCCCGCCCCGGCTTCGCACGGGTATTAAACAAAAATTTCAGAAATTATACACACTAAAACGATGGGTTTCACAGTTTTCATACGGATCTTTACTTTTTTTAACAGCATTGGGCATTTTTGACATTGACTCGACATTCCAAAACTGACACTGGCCGTAGAGAAAAAGCAAGCACCGTGCGCTATACAACCTCTTTTTCTATTCTGACGCGCCATAATAGAAAAAGAGGTTAAATATACAGCCCACGGTTCAATTATTGAATTTTTCATGCGGATCCCTAACTTTTTTGAAAATATTATATAGCCTATGTTCATCACGGAAAATTAAGGATTCTAATGGTGAAAGAACTTTTTAACTCGGTCCAGTAGTTTCGGAGCCTATTCAATTCAAACAAACAAACAAACAAACTTACAAACAATCAAATCTTTCCTCTTTATAATATTAGTATAGATACATAAATAGTTATGTGTATATGAAACAGCATGTAGGTAAAAGATTATATAGCTCATGCGTGGCAATAGAATGAAAGCATTGTAAAACTAAAAATGAAGATATTTGTTTCACATAAAAATTTCAATTTGAAGGAAATCATGTACCACTTACGAATTTTAGTTTGATATTTTTGTTACTTCTCAGAAAAAATAAATTCACCTAGAATGATGCATACATAGTATGCAATTATCATCGTTATAATCTTATATATCTGGGCACATTAATTTACCTAAAGATGTCTTTGTTGGCTTTCGCTGTTATTCAAAAGTATTAATAACTTATACATTATAAGATAACTATTCACTTTTAGTAATCCTCAGAGAATAATGACTGTAGTGGAATGGAACCCTATAATTTTTTTCCCCAATGGGTCATCCATATTTGTTCCGAAAATGGTAAAAAAAGTGAAACTCAGGCGGTCAGTAGTACATCAAATTATTACATTTCATTTCTGTTCAATTCCATATTTTTTTTAAATTTAAGATTTGATTATTCTTCTACTTTTTTCTAAACTCCATTTATTTCTAGATTTATTTGTCCTGAGACAACTGAATTCAAAAAAATCACTTTCTTACACTCAACACGAACAATTTATTTTATGTATCAACTTACCTCAACCTTCGTAACCTCAGAGTTACTGGCAACAGGAGGTTTGGTCTCCACTGCAGCGACAAAGAAGGCTGCGTCGAACCTCCTCGGAAGCGTCACAGGGCTGAGCCAGTTGCTCCAGTAGTGCAGTGACCAGATATCCGGGTAGCAGTTGTACTCTTTGCAGAGGTTTAGAAGTTCTTCGGGGTTCTTGCCTACCTATAATAATAATTTATGTATGGATATCAAGGTTTCATATTACAGGTTCATATTATTGTACAGTTATTTAGAATGTACATTATAGTTGTACATTTTAAATAAGTCAACCATGTATGTATTATGTATTGTTTGCTCAGATTTCAATAACTTTCTTTCATAAGGATTACAAAATAAGCACGTAGACAAGTTAAATTTCATACAGTAAGAAATTAAATACAACTGAATGCTAACAAACTAGAAATATGAATTTGTATTAGCCAGTAATAAAAAAACACATAATATTTTAAAAAGCTTTTAATATTAGTAATTATTGTTAATTTCATTATTCAGAAATCTAGGTGACAGGCTTAGACAATACCACTCAGTTAGTAGTGTCATCGTTTCAATAGATTTTTAATATTAATAATATAAATGAAAAGGGTCAGGGGATAAAGGTTAATATTATATTTTTTTCAAACATGAATTATCTAAAATGAGTAATTTATTCGTTGGCAGCTCACCCGAGGTTGCCAATGTTTGACATCAATATCAGTGACGACACTAGCCCAGTTAGAGGTACGATCCTGCTTGTGTTGCCGACTGCATAAAAGGAGGCCCAACTCTTCAAAGGTTTCTCTGATTGCAGTTATCCTCAAAGATATGTGGCTAAAATAAGTATGAATAATCAATGATTTTTCAATATAATTTTATTTGATAAGGAGTGTTGACACAATAACAAAAAGTAAGTACTTATTTGATTATTGATTGCGATAAATGACGTAAAAATATGTGATTGTATTCTGTATTACTGAGTGATATGATAGGAAAGTGCAAGGTTTACAGACCACAAATAGGAGAAATCAAAATATCTTTATGAAACAATGAAACAAAAAGCACTCAAAGACCTATTATGTAAAACTATCTAAAGTACTTTTATCTCCTTTTAACCGGCAACTAGTTCCGTTACCTAACAGGAGGATGTGTTCAATTCTAAATAAAGAACTCACACTGAATGTTCAATTATCAAATTGGCCCAATGTTAAGGTCTATTCTAAATTTAGACCTGTAATGATAGCTAGGACAGGTGGCTTTAAATCAGCGGAATCAACTGGATGTTACGTGTTTGTTGTAGTTGAATTTTACTATTGCTAAGCTATAGTTAAAGGTATTTTAATAAGTTTTTGCTGTTGCTAAGAATGACTGTTGATGTCTATAAAATAACAATGAAACAATTTTAATGGATGGATGTTTGTATTGAAGGCTGTTTAAATTTGGGCTGAACTTGAGCATACATTTAATCCTACACCTACCCATGTAAAAACACTGAGACTACTTTCATCAGTGAAGAAAGCACACATTAGACAAAAGCTAATGAATTGTAATAATCAAAAAATATACTCATGAATAAATTAGAGTGTAATTATCGAATTAATTACCTCCGGACCGGGTTATCTCTGAAGAGAGGGGTAAGCGCGGTGCCAGGGCGATGCAGATCGTCGAAGTCTCTCTGCGAGAAGCCGAAGGTCCCGAGGAGGGTCCGCCAGCCGTCGGCTGCGTCCGCCTGCTCGCAAGCTCCGCCGGGGAACACCACGCTGCTCGGAAACGACGCGCTGCGAGTCCGCGTCTGCAACAAGATGTCGTAACTGACTCCGCGCGGCGCCTGACTCAACAACTCCCCTTTCCTACTCAGCACTATCAACGATGCAGAGTCACGCCAACTTTTCCTAATCGTGTTATTCATGTTCCGATCTGACGGCGACAGAGTTGAACTCGAAACTGACTCAGGCCGAGAGGCATCGCTCGAGGGTTATATTACAAGGTCAACTTACGCGTCTCCACGCTAGTTCTGTAATCTATTGTAAAACTTATTCGTCTTATCGGCAATGATAATTTTGTTCCAACAAGATGGATAAATACAAAAATAGCACAAATTGACATTCACTCCACACAGTTTTGTCACAATTTGCTTGTGGTATTGCTAGCTGAAAATTATGTATTTATTTATCGGATGATAGATCTATGTATTCACCTACAGTTCTTAGGTCTCGTTCGCAATGTTTTATGTTTGTTTTTAGCAAATCCTCGATTTATTCCACTGAAAAGCGAAACTAGTAAAAAAGCCACGGCGAAACTTCAAAATCACCAAGCGATCGATCAAATCCGTCTGCATTGAATGACGTTGACATTCATTGAACAACCCGAACACTCATTTTTCGTAAAACGTCATCGTGACGTCAAAGCAAACCTCAACCCTCTAATATTTTCTTTCTAAATGTCACCGTCAAGCGTCAAGTAACTTTAGACCATAGACATAGGAAAAAGTTCAGACCTCAGACGAACGAATATATAGACCTGAAATACCTACGTGCATACCTAAAGTTAGTCTGGCGCAAAGATGGCGGCCTGCTGTAGAGTTGCGCGTATTTTAACATTGAATATCGATAAGTAAGTAATTGAGTTGCACGGAGTTGAATTCTAAATTTTCGAATATTAGTAAGTAGAAGAATAAGTACCTATCTTTAAGCTCTGTTCAGTTTTATTTAAGTTTCTATACCTTGGTGATCCGTAACGGCCGTAACGGGTCATTAGCATTATATTACCCTCCGTCCTATCGTCTAAAAACGGGATACTACAATAGATTTCATCAAGTTCAATAAAAAACGCTATTTACTACGTACAGTACAGCTCAATTCAGTTAATATTAACACTACAACTTCCCCAAGCTTTGGCTGGCACTCAATTCAATGAATATCCTCTATATTCAGTACTAATACTAATATGTTCATATAAGACAATTATTTAGGTTGCCGCGCTCGGCCCAAGGTAAGTTTCGTGTGGACTGCCAGTTTCTGCAGCTTGTACCTTGATGGCGTGTGTGGAAGAGTCTTAGACAATCACTGACCTATCAAGCCCATTCCATCAAAAACTGACCTTTTTTGTAAAAACGTTGGTTTTTGCTGGAGTCGACGCCGGAAAGTTAAATCAATCATTTTCGAACACAAGGTCACTGACCTTTATTGTAAAAACGTTAGTTTAAGCTGGAGTATACAGGTAAGTTAAATAAATCAGTTTCAAATACAAAGTTAGACCTTTTTGTATTTTTGGAATTCTATGTGTCGGGGTATTTCTTCATGTTTTTTTTTATTGCATCGCGATCGCGATAGCTCCTGCGCTGCGGGAAGTGCAGTGCAGCCTCTCCGCCATTGCGTAACAAGGGACAGGCACACTGTGCCTGTCCCTTGTTACGGCTGGCGGAGGCTGCACTCCCTTCGCGCCTCCGGCTTATTATATACCTACACTCTAGGGGCTCCACGCACAAGACCACGTGGAGTCGGGGAACTCTGTGTCGGATCCGCCACTCAAATTGAATCTAATCAACTCTTCCCGGAATGCTCTGTAAAGTTTTTATATTGTTTCTGCATCCATATTTAACGACACACTTTGACCTCTAGCACCGAGGTCATTGAACTTTGGGGTCAAACCGCTGAACCAAAGTTGCACCCCTAGTGACCCTCTTAACGATGCCACAAGAAAAAACATTTGTTATAATATGCCTAAAAACATCTTTCGAAATTTTTCTAAGTCTTTCGCCTTGAAACTGAACGACATACTTTGACCTCTAGCGCCGAGGTCATTGAACTTTGGGGTGGATCACCTGAACCAAAGTTGCACCCATAGTGACCCTATTTACGTAGCCAAAAAAAATACATGTTATATATACATAAAAAAATTCGTCGAAAATTTTCTAAGTCCTGCGTCCCGTAAACTCCACCCCAACCAAAAATTCTGTCCCTGGCACCACACCTTTGAATCTTGGTTAGCTTGGTTCAAAGTTGCTGACGCTGCTGTAAAGGATTTACTTTTATTTTTGTGTTATTGGTACTGCGTCGATGAAATAATTCGTTATCGATAATCGATGTTTTGAAAATACCGAACCCTAACTCTATTTACTATGACGAATAATTTTCTCCTAAAATCACATAATATTCATAGTAAAACAATGAATGAATAAAGAAAAGCAAGCGGATCTTTATAAACTTTCCCACAAACAGCAAAATGTTTGAAAATAATAGAAAATGTAAGAAATTTTGAATGAATTCGGTACCTTTCCCATGCAACGTTATATTTTGATGTTTTTTGTTGATTTTCATGCGACAGCCAAACACTCTGCACATACACTTATAAAATACATTATTCTCCAAGTTTGCACACTATAAAAAAGCATAATTATCGCCTATTAACTCTAAATTTCCTTCATTTTCGAATAAAAACAAGTCCGGATGACAACTGATGTACTTGTTGTTGACTGCGACTAAACATGGCGACCGGCCACAGGGGGTGAGGGGTGAGGTATTTTGTGACGTCACCAAAACAATGTTGCCATTTTCAGTCATGATCAAACTGCTGTTGTCCTTTTTTACTCATGATTATCTTCATTAGTCAAAAAGAGATGCCGATATGTAAGTAACTCTGCTGTCGAAATACATCACACTTCTATAACTAACTGTTCGTAACAAGTTCGTATAGATGTTTATGCCAGATCTATATTCCTCTATAATCTAAGGTTCAGACGTAATCCTATCAAATCAAACTTGAATCCTAACAATGGCGGAATGACATTGAGTGTCAGTGAATAGAGAGTTGCCAACAGAAGAAAAAATTACCCATAATTTTTATAAATATTCTTCCTAATGATTGTTTACATAATATGTAAACAATCATTAGGAAGAATATTATATAATATGAATATGTAAATTATAATATTCATTATAATTTACATATTCATATTATGAATATGTAAATTATAATGAATCATTTTAGGTACTGCTTTAGCCACGGTAATCGTGTTTATTAGTCCTACTTTTTATAAATTTCAATTTACGCCAGCGCTTTATTTTTATTTATTCATTTAATTAGAACGGTCATACAACCACTTACACTAACTAATAAAAATTAATTAAAACAATAAATATCGCTCGAAAGTGACAGTAAAATCTGGATTATGTTAATGAAAATAATAATTCAACAAATTATTTTTAAAATATTAATTATTAATATTATGGTGCTAACTGCAGTGAATTTGATTGTTCCCGGGATTAAATAGTAACCCCTATTTGCTAATCGAAGAAATTTCAACAAAATCTGTTTAGGCCTCTGAGTGTGTGTGCAGAAGTGAAGTAACAAACATAAAAACATCCAAAGTCTCCGTTCCATGTCTAATATTAGTTATGAATAAATTATTCTTTGTGCCCATTAACTGGCTGACAACATTTTCTGCCTGCGGCTTCGCATACGTTGTTCATATGGAAATGCCTAACCAATATAATAAAAAAAATCAAATAAAAATTATAATTATTTAAATGTACATTTGCAGCCATATCCTTTGATTGTTACTGGAAAGATCAATGAAACGTTCCTAATTATGAAAAAAATATACATTATGCTCATATTCATTGTTTATTGATACATAATAAATAAAAAAATATTTATACCTACATTAAAATGCCCGAATGCTTTTACATGAAAAATCTTAATGCACACTGCATGCTACACTAGATTTAGTGGGATTCAAATTATTTTAACTATGAGATAATGCGAATTCAATTTAACTTCCAATTTTCATCATCCGGAAATCTGAAAAAAATATTGACTAGTATGCCCCACGGCTATCGATAATCTCGATATAAGATCTGCGTAGCATGATCGTCAGTAAAAGTATTATCCAAATGGGTTCAGCTATTTTGGAGGTTAGCTCAAATAAAAAACAAACATAGGTATTTCGAAGTTCGTATCCCTAAAGCTAAGCTATTGTATAGATATTACAAACTGAAATTCAATATCCTTATTATATTTTGAATACTTAACACATATTATTTTATATAACCAGAATGATGAAATGCCTATTTACCTGATTCATAATTTAAAGTCAATGAAATATGAGAATTAAAACATTTTTAATATCCTCCCACACTTACTGGAAAATTTACATGTTTACATGTTGGCAACACTGGCTAGATTTTGTGCGTATAGTTTGATTTTTATGTTGATAATAATTTTGCGTTAAATCGAAAAAATAAGTTGGTAAAATAAGAAAGAACAATGGCAGAATTTGGTCTGGACTTTTTTTTGCGTCCATGGATCTGATGTATATGAATCAAATTTAATAAATTTTCTACGATTTTTCAATTATTCACTCCTTCTCGTAAAGGCCGGAGTTATTTTATGATATTTAAAAGCTTTTAGGCTCGCCGATACTAGCTGGCCCAGATTAGAGGGAGTATAAACCAAAACTCAATAGAACAACTGTAAAATTGTGGTTTCTTCCCAAGACCCGGTGTCATGCCTCGAGCGCCATATTTTTATCTGTCGCTCTATCATGATTGCCAGATACGGGGAGGCTCCACTTCAGTTGTCAGTGTCATTTTGACAGAACCAAAGACAGAAGGGGTCTATATCTCTATGGTAACAGAACCCTTTCCAACGACTATAATTTCACCAGGCTACCCAAAACACCATCTGCGTCTATACGGCCTACCTGACATGCGGCCGTCCGCGGACGCTAGTCTTAGCCACCACGACCACATATATGGTAGGTACCTAGAATAACTAAGTTGTTGACCACCTTGATACTTAGCCACTTACACAAAAATAAGACAGATCCACACCGTCTTGTCGGAGAAATAGCCTCCGCCATGCCAGCCCGATGAACAGCCACTCTCAGCCCGGAGAAATAGCCAACAAAAATCTCGCTAGCCTGGCTTATCTAGCTGGTACGATTTGGGATCGCAATTGACTCGATGATACTCACCTTGGAGCATCCACGCTCCTCGCAATCACCACAGACAGTGCTGAAATGCACAAAGACCCAAAATTACACAAAATCGCTCGTCCAACCTGACAATAAACCTTCCGAGATCAACGCACGGATCAGTCAGACACAAGTTGGCCCCGCCGCACGCACGTTACTTACTGCAGCACAGACACCCTGCCGACACCTCCATCCACAAACTAAGAACATTGCTACCTTCAGCCCGCGATACGTTGAAGGTTAAAACATCAACATACAATAAACACACTCAACTTCTTTGCCATCCACAACGCTCCATTTCGTGAGAACGGCCCTAGTATAGGCCCCACTCATGTGCAGACAACTAGGAAACAACCAGTGATAGTTACCGACCACAGATGAGATCCGCGGTGGTACTACCAGAGAGATGAGAGGACCCGAAACAAAAACACATCAGTTATCCATAAGCCAACACTGAATTAATCAGACTAGACTCACAAGATGGAACTATCTCCATAAACAAACAACATCTGATCACTGTTTAGACACAACACAAAATTGAACGATGCACACATCAGTTCTGCCATGCAACACTGTACCACCATGTACAACCCACTAATATTGAGACACCATACTCAATATCCCCATTTGTACCACCGTGTACAACCCACTAATATTGAGACACCATACTCAATATGCCCATTTGTACCACCGTGTACAACCCACTTATATTGAGACACCATACTCAATATGCCCATTTGTACCACCGTGTACAGCCCACTAAGTCCAAGAAACCGAGGAAAAACCAAAAACAACCCCGACTGTATAGAAACAGAATGAAACCAACCATGTGAACAAGAGAAAACAACAAAACACATCAAAAGCTATAGTAGAATACAACACAAGAAAGTCCAGAGTAAACAACAAAACACATCTAAAGCTATAGTAGAAAGTAAACGACAACATAATAAATCACACAGCATGATCATCTGTGTTTGCGGGTAGCTATACTGTTAGGTATTAGAAAGAAGGTATTTTTGTTTATACTTACTTCACTCCTCAACATCAATATCAAGTCTGTAATTTTCTTGTTTATTTTAGTAACATGTGCAACATAACATTACACAATTCTGAATGAGTACCTAACTGAACAGATACATGAAGGTACCTAACACAGTAGAACAGCAACTTAATACAAAGTGTTGGGTATTTCATAATCAACAGAAAAATTATTTTATTGTTTCATTCTCTTTTTTCTTTATAAAAATAAACACTTACTTCGAATCCCAAACCAACAATGTTGGTTGATGTGGCCTATCTTAATCAACAGGCACTCTTCATTCTCTTACCGACCATGTAAAGTTGTTTTTTTATGACATCCCATCATCGGGCTCCATTTTGTATTGCAACATGGATGTCCTTGTTCACCTCAATGCTCAATGTAGCTTCATCACACTGTATGGCATTCTCCATTTTGACAGAAATCTGAAAACAATAAATCACAGCAGAAAGATGCAACATAGGTGCCCTCTCCCACCTCAGTACATCATCGTTCACACTTTGGGACACATTATCACCAGCTATGACTCATAGGGTCACATTGAACAGATTTGATCAATCACCTACTAGTGACTTTGTTGAACCAAGAAAGTTTAGCTTCTTTCTGAGATTTTTCTTCAGTTTGGGTTAATTAAATGTAGGTATGGTCACATCAAATTAATTAACTTGAACTGCTTGCAAAGTTAACATGCTACCTTTAGTACCTTGGTATGTACAAATCAATTGAGCGTTAACAAAACCAATAATTTCAATGTGGAACGATCAGACCTTACCACCATCACATACAAACCCTTGCAGAACTGAAAATCCATAGCGCTTGCTATTTCCACAGGATACTAGGGATCATGATATTTCCTGTACGTTTAACGGCGCAGAATTATCCTTTTTGCCGCGTCCCGGTTCATTTCCGATTAGCTAGCCATTGGACGCCATTTTGATGTGAAACCTTTTCCTTTTCCAAGAATACTCTTTTTGGAAAACCATGGGCGTGAAGGCATGGGTTACATCCCACGACCTGATTTAGGCTCGCCGATACTAGCTGGCCCAGATTAGAGGGAGTATAAACCAAAACTCAATAGAACAACTGTAAAATTGTGGTTTCTTCCCAAGACCCGGTGTCATGCCTCGAGCGCCATATTTTTATCTGTCGCTCTATCATGATTGCCAGATACGGGGAGGCTCCACTTCAGTTGTCAGTGTCATTTTGACAGAACCAAAGACAGAAGGGGTCTATATCTCTATGGTAACAGAACCCTTTCCAACGACTATAATTTCACCAGGCTACCCAAAACACCATCTGCGTCTATAAGCTTATCAAATGATATTCGAATTAGGTACATTCGAAATGTTACCATTATTTTGTCTTTGATTTGTCTTTGATAGTGTCATGTTGTCAGCGGTTGACTGTCAAGACGCCACAGAATCTAGAACGTAGTGGTTTTATCTCAGGGTTTTATTCTCTTTGACAGAATCCTTCCGAGACTTCGTTCGGCGTTTTTCATCTCTGCTGTGTTTTGTGCTTATATTTTGGTTTTCTATTTATTTTTACTCGAATTACGGAAGCCACAGGCGACGTATGTAACACCCGACCTGGACTGTTTATGGACTGATTGATACTGCCCTGTCTGGCTAGTGCGTGCCCTTAGGACTCCGATATTGTTGTTTTGGGTGTTCTGGGCATTTTCTATGTAAAATAAAAAAATATCTATTAATGTAGGTATACCTATATATATTGTTTTAAGTAGGTAGGTATATAAGTTATCTAGTAGGAACTCATAACATAACACAACCTCTGCTTAGCTTCGGGCTAGATGATGCTGTGTGGATTGTCCAACATTATTTATTAAAACCCTCAGTTTTTTTGTGTTTACGGGGCAAGTAGGTACATTTTTTTAATACACGCCCAGCTTTCGTAAACATACAAGAAGTTTAGAATTTTTCTTGCTCATTTTGTTTATCATTTCGAATATTTAAGGTGGCGTGGTCTAATTGATAAGACCAAACCCAAAACCAAACCACATCATCCATTTCTTTATGATTTGATTTCAATCTGCGATGTTTTATAGACAAATATTGTTTGACGTTCATTCATAACCAAAAAATTCAAACACTGAAATCTTTTTTTTCCGGCTTTCCCCAAAGAAAATAGTCTCATTTATAGATTCTGGAGCTAACGCCAAATCTTTTAACATTTTTTTCATTACGGTACGCTTTAATTTGATCCCAGACAATTCTTAGTATGGAGACCTGCCATTGTTCTTTATCTACGAAATGTGATCCGGTGTTTTTTATTGACAAACGTATTGTGATTTTGGCAACATCTGACCACACAAGACGGCGTTTTTCATTTTGTTTTGATTTGTTTATATGATGTTATTAGGTTCGTGTCTATGGGCGTTATGGCGGCGACTGACATACTATTTGAATCATAGACAGTATGTCAGAGTACCGAGTGCTTCTTTTTATTTTTTATGAAACTCCTTCCGTACTTATTCATACTTTCATGCTTTAGACCATATATGGGCAACCAACGGCCCGCGGGCCGCATCCGGCCCGCCTCGACTTTTTAACCGGCCCGCGAGACATTTTGAAATTTCAGGGAAGTAAGGTGGTTAAGCAAAGGAAAAATGAAAGATTTTACGATCTCAGAAAAGAAATTATGGAAATGAAAGAAAAACCTATTATTGTACAGCCACCTAAAAACGTTCCAGAACAAAATTAGCATGGAAAACACAAATGCGATCTGGAAGCTGTTATCATTTTTCGACATTATGCAGCCATGAAAATGTAACGTACCTACGTTTAGTAGGCTGATGAACTAAAATCGTTGTCGGAGAAATTAACTAATGGATTTTCAGACTTTAAGAAGATGGATAGCTAATTTAACCTTTTCGCTAATTCGACGAAAAGTGCCGTAAATAATGCTCCATTACAACTGAAAATGGAACTGAACGAGCTTCAGGAAGACACAAACTAAAAAACAAAATTTGAAGACCTGTACGAGTTTTACAAAACTTACATTGAAGAAGAGAAATACAAACAACTGAGAGCGTTCGCGAGAAGAATCGTTTGTGTTTTTGGACAAATGCGAACAATTTTTCTCGATGATGAAGACTAATAAGTCAAAATGCCGTACGAGACTCATAGATGAAAATCTGGAAAACTCGTTACGCCTCTGCACAAGTCGAATTTGTCCAGATATTAATAAACTTGTTTCTGAAGTTCAAACACAAATATCACATTATCCGTTACACGTAATAAAATTGTTGAATTTTTAAAACCTAATAAAAAGATACCCTATACATTAAAAAATATTTTGTATTTCTTGTTATGGCCCGCAGCTGCATTTATATAGTAATTTTGGCACGCAACTTGCCGAAGGTTGCCCATACCTGCTTTAGACATTGATATTCCGGTAGATGCGTAACCAGTCTAACTTTTCCGGTGTACGGTTGCCGTACTGGGCATATTGACGAAGTAAAAGTACTCTGTGGTGACGAATGTGACGATACCTACTAACGACCGCAATCTAAATTTCTGTTTGTCGGTGACCAAATAAAGTAATAATAGTATTAATAATTAGGTACAGTCACCGCCTAAAAGAGCTACACGGATGAAAACTTCAAAACTCTGTGTAGGTACATAGAAAACAATTAAAAATGTTCAGAACATGTCAGTACCTACTTATTAAGTTTGTTTTAAACGTGTAAACCTGTATCGATTTAAATAGGAATTGTGTGTGATAGATATGTAGTTAGGTATGGTAGTACGTTGATAAACACTTTTGAAATGCATAAAAAACATTAAATACGCTGCAGTTTGATCAGATAAAATGTTAATTCTCGTGCAACAAACAATTTCGAAACTATTATAGGCTGATGATGACGATGATGATGAAACAATTTCGGGATTCATAAAAGGCTTCATACTCTAGTGAGTGTATTTCTTTGAAAGTGAATTGCGAGGCTTGAAATATTTTACGTCGTCACCACCTTTATTATGTGGTTGTTGGTCTATTGAAGCCTAGATGGTTTCTTTAAAAATTCTAATGTAACCTAAAAACTTTTCACGAGCTGGCAACTCAGACACAAACTACCCGCACAAGCGCATACATGGCAATTGATCGACCGGATTGAAGTGAATTGAGCCGTAACAATGAACGTTAGAGCTGGTTTTGCATCAATGATAGATTGAAATTGCATGTCAGGCTTGCGCGCAACAAGTGCGCAGGCGGGGTAAGGGGCGCGGGGTTGGTTCATTGATTCGTTTCGCGCCTGTTGCTGCCGCCCTTTAACAGAAAAGAGGCTATTCAGAGATGCCCAAAAGCTATCCTGTGTAATCATCATTAATCAAACTAACATGAAAAATAATATATTATCCATAGAAGTGCTGTTTATTCTGCCTGTAGATTTTTCTATGTCGTCTTGCTTTCTATGAAATCTAATAGAGTTCGTACAACTCTTATTGAACAGGGTATAGAGTTACTCTATACCCTGTTGTTTACTGTTGTTTACCCTGTTGTTTAAAAAAGCTCCCTTGGAGAAGCAAAGTATAGGTACATAAATCTAGAGTTAAAAATCCTTTGAAGGGAACTGAAGGTAAAAGTAAAATCTCCTAATAGTTAGGATGGCATACTTTGTATTGTTATATTCTCATTTCATGAGATACAAATGGCCGTAATTTATCATTGCAGTCAGTATTTGTCCATTTGTTAAAGCCTTTATCGATACCTTATTCATAGCTAAAGCTTAATCCCGCAATAAATAAATTCAAGTGGCCGTTTAAATCATTTGAAATATCGTTCGCGTTTCAACGAATCGCTGTTTTATCGTTTGAAGTGGGGGTACGTGCTAAGGTTGGAATAAAGGTGGGCCAAATTGTCACCTGCCTTTTTCCTACAAGACCAACCGGACCATGAAGAAAAAATAAAACTAGCCAAGTGCAAGTCTACTCGCACACGGGGTTATAGGGTTCGTAATGGGTTCGTACCATCATCGTCTATAACTAACTATTTCTAAAGAGAAACCGTGAAAATAGGACAATTTTAATTGGATAAAATAAACATGACGCGGTCCAATTTCTAACAGTGCGAGCTTGCTTTAACTTCGATGATCGGTAGGTAGGTACTTAACTTGGTATGGATAATAAAATTTTGCCAAAACCATAAATTGTAAATAATATACCCATGAATTATTTAAAAAAAAATATTCACTTTTTCGCCCATATTCGATGTCCTAGTTACGTCCACATTGTTTTCGAATCGTCGAAATGGCGGTCATCTGTGCTTTTATTGTCCTTTTTGAAGAATTATTACGATTTCTTCGTTGATTTCTGATTATCACGGCGCAGAATTTAAATTTAGTGTTGCTACGTAAGTATAATAACTTATTGTGTTGGATGAGGTTTAGCTTGATGAATAAACATTTAGGTGCACATTTTGGAGTGACAAATTGGGATCGGATTCTTTTTAAGTTTTAAATGAATTTTTCAGTTTCGAATATATGTTACTGGCTCACTGCCCACTGAAAAAATATTGAGACACCCAAAGAATATTGAGTTGGTGTACACACCTACCTCTAAATATCACTAATATTTTTCTTATTTATGTTATTTTCTATAATTCATGTAGAACGAGAAGTAATTATTTAACTTGTATTTATAAACAAGTGCATTTTTATTTACACACAAATATACAAATTACGCTAACTGTACTTAAGCGGTTTAAAAGTACCTAGACAGTGACAAACTTACCCTAAAATAAATTTGAGCGAGGACAAAGTTACACTAGATTTTTTCCACGACAATTTTACCCGGTGACATTTTAACTCACCCCCTCGCAACGAACGGTTTGTTTTATGCAGCGAGGTTAATCCAACAGCGACCAGGGACCCTCCGTGATCTGTCATGCACCAGTAGACTAATGGAAAACGGAAACTAGAATCATACTCCAGCCATGAATTTCCAAAGCTTCATCAGTCTATCGCCAACCACGCATCGCCCATTACAGGATTAGTTTGTGTTACCGGCGAAGTTAGAAAGCAGTTAAATAAACATGCACTGGGAATGGTTCAGCTGTAAACTGTAGTTATTAGAGTTACTAGTACAGCTCTGTCTGTGACCCTGTGTCGGTTATGATTAGAATATGTTAGATAGGTAAAAGATAAAAAGAGGTTTTATTTGTCTAGTTCAACACATCAGTCAATTACAAGTAGGTAGTACTTACACTTAGGTATATCTATTTCCTAAAAATCTAAGTGGTTATCAGAAGGCAGATATATAAGTATATATTGATGTATTTTTAACAGTTGGCCGTCCTTTTATTATGCGTATACCGGAGGCCTGGATTTGTGATGTAAGCGTGAATAGTTGTATGAAAAACCAAAGACAATCTTGATGCGATTCATCAAGATTCGATTGTCATAAGAGAACGTCTCAGGGTACTTCTAGGTACCACATGGTTCCATTGCACATTATCCGACTTGAATTTTGTACGCATGAAGTTCTGGATTTAGAATGGGCTTGTTTATATTTTAATATATCATCTTATCCATATTACAAGCTCTGCTTAGCTTGGGGCTAGATGATGCTGTGTAGATCGTCCAGCATTATTATTTATGACGGAAAAACGCCCAATCTACCAAATTGCTAAGTTTTAATGAAACATGTTTTACTATTACCAGTTAAGGTTACTAACTTACTAACAAAGTTACGGCGTAGCTACCACAGTACATAAAGTTACGAAACTTGCCAAAAAAAGTCCAGGCAGCCAGTGGCGTTATATCAGTCATCTAGTAACGACCCATAACATAAGCTCTGCTTAGCTTGGGGCTTGATGATGCTGTGGATTGTCCAGTATTATCCAGCATTATTAATGGCATAACAATGAGGATTGTTAATGTTAGGTATACTAAATAGGAGATCAAAATGTCCCTACAAAAACAGTAAGCAATAAAAATACCGAAATTCACAATATAGCAGCAACATAGAGATCCAATCTATTTCCGATGAATTATCAATCATCATCGGCTCGTTACGCGCATAGGTGAGTAGTTCCACGAAGATAACTGTGAAAGCTTAGAATAACTAGGCAAGTATATCGACCCTTCGCTAACAATATAATACAATACAAATACTCTTTATTGCACTCTAAGATAGAGAGGAAGGAAACTCTGGGGATCGGCCAGTAACCTATTACAGCGAACCCAAATTATGGCATTGATAACGGTCTTCAGCGCTTGTGTGGTTTGTAAGAAACTTTGATTACACGAATACTTGGAATCCCAGCCTTATGAGAATAAGTCATCGATCACAGTAAATAAGATAAAAAGAGATTGAATAATCATATCAGCTCATTAGCACATAAACTTCCCAGGAAGCAACTGGAAAAACCAATTAACTAATTGAACTTGATCAAAGGAGGTGAAGTGTTGAAACCTAGATGACACTTTTCACTGGAACTGCACCTAAATTTTCTACCCAAACCACATCTTATTATGGTTAAACAGCCGATTGTAGATACAAAATGGAGAATGAAAAGCAGAACCGAAAAACATGAACACAGAAACAGCTGCACAACTGGAGGCCTTATACTATGGCCTTATATATGGCCGTTTCAGAGTAGTTTCAGAGGCCGTACGGCCGTACCTACGCCCTTACGTAATGCCTGCATGATACGTTAAAACTGGTCTCGTAGCTCATTACAATTGCAAGCTTCTTTCCCCTTATAGATTGCACGGACGCTCGCTATGTTACACGTTACATTACGCCGCGTAACGCCCATCTGTACCCTGCTTTATAACTCGCTCGGTTTCGCGCCGCCCGCGGCATTCCATCGAGTATTTTAGTGAAAGTTAGGATCACCCCCTACCCCCTCAGATTTCACTTCCGCTCTGGGTAGTTAGTACCTCATAGTTCTGAAAGGAGCCGAACTTCCAAGAGTTTTCAAAGAATACCGATTTCCTGGAATGAAGTTCAGTCTAGCATTAAAGAAGTTTGAGTAGGTACCTACTTGAAAGTAATGAAGTTTTATTTCTGAACATTTCATATTTTACAGGGGCTTTACTAGTTATTACGATAAACTAAGATAATACGTATCGGTTCTTTGAGCTCCTATAATAGATGACCACGTAGCGGCCATTATCTTACAATAACTGCGTGCAGGACCGAAACTAGGGCAAAGAAAGAAAGAAAATAATTATCTTCAACATTCCTTTTCAAGTCTAAGGGAATGCTTGGTATAGTTTTCACTAGTTACATAGCACCCTGGAAGTCTTAGTTCGACTTTATTTATACAAAACGTCAAATAGTATTAAAAATATTTATATCAATTTAAACAATAATAATAAATCTCATGATATAGAATTGAGCTTCGTGCAAATAGAATTAATTGGATTGAATTTAGAAGCCATAATTGACAATTATTTATTGTTTCATTGGATAATGTCAAATTGGCCAACAGAATGCTATGTTCACATGCGCGCGTTCAACTCGACATTCAACGTGCACGTTCACGTTCACGGGCGTGTGAACAGTACGCCCGAGCCCGTAAACGCGCCCGTGAACGTGAATGCCGCGAACCGTGCGAGTGTCGGTTTTTTGGCAAAGTTCAAAGGATGAATGTGCGGGCGCCCGGTCACTGTTCACACGCGCGCGGCGGCGCGCGGCGCGCGGCGCGGGCAGTCAGTCCAGCGTTGCAAAACCTACCGATTTTTCGGTAGATTTACCGATATTGACACTCGTTTACCGAAATAACGATTTGGGACGAATGTCTACCGATTTTTTGATTAATTTGAAGTTTACAATTAAATATGATTTGTGGTAATAGTAACACGGCTCTTTTTTTACAATATGCACTTTTGAACGAATTGTGTGACTGACAATGGGGATTCCCCGGCTGGTCTGTGTTACTCTGTAATAAAAATAGTATATAAAAAGATATAGATTCTATTTGCAAAAGCTTTTTTTTAAAGAAATTAATGAGTTTCAAGATGATCCTGTGATTTTCTGGGCGGATGTGGCACATATAAAAAGGTGGTGACGGGACACCTTTGTTCGGAATGGTAACTTCGTTTGTATATCACATTTTTTCTCTACCCCATCATCAAACATGGAAAGAATTTTTTGGCAGTAAATTTAATAAAAACCGCAACCGCCTGTCAACCGAAGCATTAGTAAGACTTTTGCATACAAAAAGGTTCGTTGGTGATGGTAATTTTTATAATCAACATTCCAAAAAATTTCAAATTTATTTTTTTTAATTCTACAATCTTGGTTTTGCAACACTGAGTCAGTCTCTCACGCGCTTTCGTGACGAGTGGATCTTCAAAAAAAGTCGTTACAACATGGTCGAATGGTCAAACGAGACAATTTTGACGTTCCTGGAATATTACCAGGAAGAAGAAATATTATGGAACCCCGACCATAAATTCCATAAGGACAAGAAAAAAATTCACGATGCTTGGACGAAAATTGGTAGAATACTAAATTTATCAATTAAGGATTTGAAAACTAAAAAGGATACCCTAATGGGAACATTTAGGCGCCATCTGAAGAAAAAACAAGATTCTATGCGATCTGGTGCAGGTACTTATGTTTACTTTACGTACAGTACTTACTTACTTACGTAGTACTTTAGGTCCCAGGTTCGATTCCCGTATGTGGTTATTGTGGTATCTATACTAATATTATAAAGAGGAAAGCTTTGATTGTTTGTATGTTTGTTTGTTTGAATTGAATAGGCTCCGAAACCACTGTTGAAAAATTCTTCCACCATATGAATCCTAAAATTTCCGTGATGAACATAGGCTATAAAATATTTTCAAAAAAGTTAGAGATTCGTATAAAAACTTTAATAATAAAACCTATGGTTTTATTCGACATCAACTTCTTTTTTTTTCTTTTTTTGCGCTGCTCGCTTTTGTTGTGACTCAACTTCAACTTCTTTTTTTATGGCACCGCTTTTGCTACGACGACTCATCCAGTGTCAGTCAGTCAGATTATCATAGACATCACAATTCGTTACTGGGGTGCGAGGGTGCGAGAGGAAACTCAATGTCAAAAAATAAAGTGTTCCCTGTTTTTCTCTAAATAAAGTAAAGGAGGTAAAGGTACAATTTTAAAAAGGAAAGATTTCGTTTGTTTGTGGTTTGAATTGAATAGGTTCCGAAACTACTAGACCTATTTGGAAAAAAAACATCTAGTACCCATAACACAAGCTCTGCTTAGCTTGGGGCTAGATGATGCTGTGTGGATTGTCCAGCATTATTTATTTATTTATTTATAATCATATTTTTTAGGGCGAGAAGAGATATATGAACCCGTTTGGTTTGCATACCAGATAATGGAGTCCTTTCTGCTGCCTGTTTATACCAGTAGGCCTACACTCAACACAGAAGAGGTAAATAAATAATATTCGTATGTTTTAATCAAATATTTATATAAAGGTACTAGGTATTTATTAGTATTAGTAACTTAGTAGGTAGGTACATATTAGTTTAGTTTTGATACAAATAATTAGTTTTTTTCCTGGCGGCACGGTGCGCCGGAGGTCATGGGTTCGAGTCCCGCCTGTGTCATTCTATATTTCGGTTTTTCTTTAAAGATATTACAAAGAGCTTACAAGTGCTATGCTATACTTACATGCCTAAAAACAAAGAACTTATACATTAATATAATTTTAACATAAATGTTGGTAGGTAGGTACACTGTTAGTGGATACTTCTAGCCCTATAAAAATATGAAGAAAATTCGTCCCTGATTTCTCTAGCGTTCAGAGGTGATCTTCGTGCTATCATTGGCAAATCTCTTAAAGCGTTATATCCATCTGCGTTTGTTCGCCACGATCCAGGCCTTATCAGATTGCCGTTACCATCGTATTCATCAAACGTTCCTGGAGGAGTATATCTTGCTGGAGAATTTTTACTGTTTCTGAGAAAGTTGTGTAGCAGTACACATGTCATTGTCAATTGTGATACAATATCTGGATCCAGATTAATTGGTCGTCGGAATATTCTAAATGCTGCACTTAAGATTCCGAATGTGTTTTCCACCACAACTCGGGATCTGGACAGACATTTATTAAATATCCTTTTTTGTGATTCCGAATCATGATTGCCAGGGTATGGTTTCATTACATGTGTACTGAGTGCAAAAGCACCATCGCCTATGAAGACATATGGCACATCAATATTTGATCCGGGGAGAGGACATGGTGTAGGTAGATCTAATTCGTTTCTATATATTTTTTTCCATAACAATGAATTGTTGAATACACCACCATCACTTATTCTTCCTTGGCTTCCTATGTCGGCAAATATAAATTTATAATCGCTATCCACTAGTGCCATTAGAACAATGCTAAACGTCTTCTTATAGTTATAAAACTCGGTTCCACTGTGATAAGGGTTTTCCATTACGATATGCTTGCCGTCTATTGATCCGATACAGTGTGGAAATTTTCTTCTAAATCCTTTTTCGATATCTAACCAACCGTCCGCTGTTGTGGGCATCTGAAATAATAATAGCATAGATTAGCATTAAATTAATTAAAATACCTTTTTAACAGACACCATCAACGTCATCAGAATCACATGAAGCTATCGACGAAATACATGAAGCTATCGACAACGAAAGAACTGATAGCGAAGTGATGAAAACGTTACAATCGCCAAGGACTCCAACCTCACAGATGCAGCCTTCTCAAGAAAAAACTAACCGTCGTCGCTCAGTACCTAATACAGCCGAGCAGCAAATGGCAACAGCATTCGGTCAATTGACTAATGTTTTAGGACAACGTCAATCACATAGTGCAATTAAAGAAGATGATGACTGCGATCTCTACGCCAAGCTTTTGGCTAAAAAACTGAGAGAACTGTCCAAAGACGAACGAAGTTTAATAATGTATGAAATAGATGGCATATTTATTAATAGAATTCAGTGCAGGCTACCTAGACGTGAAACACTATCTCCACTTTATTTAAACCCATATTCTATACCACCGTCAGTATCGACTTCATGCAGATCACAGCCAGGGTTGAATATTCGTATGCGAAACCGACCTTCAAGTACTTTAAGCTCATATTCCGAACCAATTTCAAACATTTATGCATCAAATCAACCTGTTGAACTCTCAGATCAACCCACATCTATTCAATGTGCAAATGACCTCTCAATGCAAACCCCATCCTTTCAATCTGCAAACGCACACTCAATCCAACCCCCATCTTTTCAGTCTGCAAACACACACTTAATCCAACCTTCATCCGACATGTATTCAGTCCAATCTCCATATGTTCAATCTGCAAACACGTACTCAATCCAACCTGCACACACACAATCCGCAAATACGAATGATTAAAGATATAATAATTAATTGTCATTGTTTGCCAAAAATTTTGTAAAATAAAGATATCAAAGACAAAAATCAGACACTGACAGTGTCTGATTTTTGTCTTTGATATCTTTATTTTCGTTAAGTAATTTGTGGTGATTTATGTTTATTTTGTCAATAAAAAACCTTAAAAATATAACTACCTTTACTTCATCTTTTAGAACTTCATTAAGAGCTCTAGAGACTTCCCGTATGATTCCCGATATAGATGCTTTGGAGACTTTAAACAGATAGTGTAGACTTCCGTAGCTATCACCAGATGCTAAAAATCTTAGCGTCATCATAAGACGAAATTTTGCTGGAATAGCTTCTCTAAAATCTGTGTCTTGCTTAGAAATTATCGGTGAAATTTTACTCAGCAAAATTTCAAAATCAGTAAAGGTCATTCGACAGAAATTATCGAACTCTCCAGACGGTTCATGCAAGAGCTCATCAAATTTTTGTTCTATGAACTTCCTGTAAACGAAAATATATATTACATAATCTATCTATACTAATATTATGAAGAGGAAATATTTGATTGTTTGTTGTAATGTTTGTTTGAATTGAATAGGCTCCGAAACTACTGGACCAATTTGAAAAATTCTTTCACCATAAGAATCCTAAAATTCCCGTGATGAACATATGCTATAAAATATTTTCAAAAAAGTCAGACATCCGTATAAAAAACTTCAATAATAAAAACATAGCGCTATATATCAACTTCTTTTTTTTTCTTTTTTGCGATGCTTACTTTTGCTGTGACTCAACTTCAACTTCTTTTTTTATGGCACCGCTTTTGCTACGACGACTCAGCCAGTGTCAGTTATGGATTGTCATAGACATCACAATTCGTTACTGGGGTGCGAGAGGAGGGGGTGCGAGAGGAAACTCAATGTCAAAAAATAAAGTGTTCCCTGTTTGTCTTGATCTAGTTATGTATACGAGGTACAATTTTAAAAAGGAAAGATTTTATTGTTCTTTTCTGGTAAAAAAAATCATCATTAGAATGATAATCAGCTATAGAATATTTTTAAAGTTAGTGATCCCTATGAAAACTTCAATAATAAAGTACCTAATCTAACGTGTGTGTGTAAAATTCTGTAAAATACCCGTGCGAAGCCGGGGCGGGCTGCTAGTTTATTATTATAAATGGGTAATTTTGTAAGCATTCTAAACCACTGAATCAAGATCGGAAAAAACATAGGTACTTACTTGGTACGATTTCTGTGAACTTTTATCATCCACCACCTTCTTCTTTTCAGTCTTTTTCTCCGTCGTTCATCATTTTGTTTTTTTTTCCAATAAAAATAAGTTAAGCCAAAGGATATGGCAGCAACAACACCGAGATCCTCGCTGCCCGCCATGCTGGCACTGACTGACACGACGGCGTGCGTGTGATCGCCGGCCTGGGACGGGCTGCATGCACGCGCAGCAGTGTTGTTCCAGCTACGGCAATTGCCGTATTATACGGTTTTCGCCCGGGTAAATCGTCAAAAATACGGCTTACGGCAGACATTTCAAAGCCGTACCTATATTATTTGTATGAAATTATACGGCCGGTATCGGAAGCGCTAACAAAACCGAGTTTCTTCGTATAACGGAACGACTGGCTTCTTTCTGGCAAAGGGTTTCCACTGTAGGCAGGTAGTCATAAAGTAACCTGATAAAATGAGACGGCACGTATGTACCTTACTAGTGTTTTAATTTTGACACTTAGGATGTTGTATTGTTCTAGGATGTGTAATTAAAGTATTGTTTCTAGTTACAACACTTATCTTACGACGACGGCCCATTCATTTGTAGACTTTGAACTTATTTCCACAATTATTGCTTCAATTTTCAGTTAATTAGTTTAAAGTTATATTGGCTGAATTGTAAAAATGAGAGATAGTAAACAAAAAAAAACCAGATCATTAAATATTATTTCAAACAGATCATTAATGTTATTTTTTTAAATGTTTTCTTCCTTTACGCTGTAATCCGTCGTTTTTAGTAATTTGCAGGATTTTATAGAGGCAAATTAGCGTTATTTAAAAAAAATATAAAAACTTGAATATACGGTCCGTTTTTTAAATTTTGACCTAAATACGGCAATTTTTTGGTTAAGATACGGCCACCCTAAATTTTACTTGGAACGACACTGCCGCGCAGCCCGCCAGGCAGCCTGCCAGGCAGCCCGCCGGGCTGCACGGCGCGCATGTGAACAGCTTGAATTGTCGCCGGCCCGGGACGGGCTGCATGCCGCGCAGCCCGGCAGGCAGCCCGCCAGGCAGCCCGCCGGGCTGCACGGCGCGCATGTGAACGTAACAGAATAGTGAACATTTCAACAAAACAAGTCTTTGACAGCGTATTCTATTCAATACATTCGTACGCACAGTACACGTATAGGATAAATGAACGTTACAGCTGATTGTACCTGGGCCATGATTCTGTATGACAAAGGTGATTCCTTGCCCAAACCGTGTGACGTCACAACGTGTTTTTAACGTAACGGATTCCTTAACGTGCCTTAGCGTATCTGACGTACCTTACGTGACTCGGTAAACACAGCGTAGGACGCCCTCCGACCAGGGGACGCGACCGTCGAAAGACTTCGCAGAGGGGCGCTATACACTCATGAGAGGGGCATTTGTCCAGCTGTGAACTAATACATACTGATGATAATAATGACGACTACCTACTTTGGTGCCTTATATTAAAAGAAGGCAAGAAATGTGCACCTTATTAACAGCTTAGCCCATCCTCTCTCCACCCCTGTCTATAGATAGAAATGAAGCCTGGAAAAGTTATCTGTTATTGCAGTCTATTGGAAATGCTGAGCTTCAGGAAACGATAACGCGTTTATGACGATTAATAGCTAAAAGCTATAACAGCTGCTTTTACCAAAATCTAATAAATCAAATAAAAATATTGCAAAAAGAATCCTTTCAAATAATTACTATATTTCATTTGTTATCTCATTTTGTGATATTTTGATATAAGTAAGTACAATTTTATAACATTAAAAATTATTCAGAGCTTCGGTTTCACAGAGCGTTGGCGTTGAAATGAGATCTGTCCTCGGATGAAATAGATAGGTACAAAATAATATGACAGTATTTACGTAGTCTTTGTTAGTTTTGAGAATTAAAAATCCCTTTATCTGGTAACGTTTTGTATTTTGTTTCAGATGGTATTATTATCTGTAGTGTTCCAACTGAAATTAAATCGCTCCAAATTAAATTCGTTTATTAATTAAGTTAATAAATGAACCATAGATTTTTTAAGAGGGTAAAAAGCCTTTATTAACAAATAAAATTACAATGATCTAACTAAATAAAAACTAGTATTTGCAATTGAAATTATTGAGCTAACTGCAGACTGCTGCGAACAAAAAAAAATAGATTAAACCATAGATTAGAGTAGTAAAAAGTAAATACTATAAATATTAATCAAGCTAATTATAATAAATATTGATTAAAAGCTATTGGAAACACGAAGCCAAGCAAGTGAGATTTAGTATTTTGTGTTGCGGTATGTTTGCAAAAAATTCCAACATTTCATAACATAACCTAAGATAAAAATTCTTTATTTGACAGAATTACAATGTTTCAGTGTTTTATTAAATCTTTAGGGTCCTAAAGTAGCCTAGGCTGTATTTTAGGAACCAGGGCTTCTCCGTTTATATTTTATGTTATGAGCCTCAAGTTGAAGAATAAAAAAAATACGAATTTATTACAAAACTAATTATTTCCAAGTTAATTACCAAAGAATAAAATCCTACCTTCTATTAAAATAACAGAGGAATTTACAATATACATATATAATGCATAAAAACTGTGTCAAAGAAAAAATAGATGAAAAACATTAAACCTAAAAACAGTTTTGTACCTCATCAAAACTCAGATGTCTAACATGAGAGCGAAGCCATGAGAAGAGCATAAATATTGTAATATGAGTACCTACGTAAGTATGTTTCTCTAATTAGACTTAATTTTTTCGATGATAAACGTTTAACAGCGCTAACCCTAATGTTAGTAGGAATTTGTATACGCCACGAACACCACAAAGCCCTTGTCTATGCTAGAATTATAGTATGCCATACCTATATTTTTTTTTAAATTTGTCTTGCTTTTTTCTATTACCTCTCAGTGTGCTCTGCGTATCCAGACCGTAAAGTAAGACTAATTTTTTTGAAACTCAACATAAACGAACCGTGTTGACTTGAAGTATTGAAATAAAATTATGTATAAACATATATAATTCAAATTTCGAACGCTTTTGTTTATAGAGCGAGCGCGTTGAAAAGAGATTTGTGTCCGTAAAAGAAAAACACAGTCCTATTATTATGAAGATATTTCTAAACCTGTGAATGCTTCTATAATGAAACATCAAGTCTTTTTACCCCAAATATCGGTTTTATTTAGACTTGTGTTGCAGGATGGGTATATAAAGTCAACAAAAAGTTCGTACGTGATTCCCTCGAAGCAGGGAAGTTTCTGGAACGTAGGTACCTACTTAAAACTTTTCGCGGTTATGTTAGTTTAATTTATATTCTGACCATATCACACTTTTTGATTCCACAAAGAGAATTTTGTACACATTTAAGCCGGCGAATACGTTTTTCTTTCACAGATATTATCAAATTATTTTGTCAAGATTACATCACCAGTGAGAAATCAATTTGTAAAAAATTCATTCACAAAGATTAACCGTCACCACAACACACAACAAAAGTATGTAAAATATTGAGTTTCAAGATATCAAGATTTTTTGTTTTAGTTTATTATGAGATTTTTTATTATTACTAAGAGATATTACAGGAATTGCTTAGCAATGAATTGTTTTGCAAAAAAATACACTTTCAGACGTGTTGTTTACACCATTTTAGTCGGTTAAACGCTTGGTCAACATCATGCCAAATTACTAAAATACACAGAAATCAAAGCCAAAACATCAAAATCATGCAACGCGAGGCATAAAGCCATCTAAAAACATAGCGCTCTAAACATAGCAGAACTTGATCCGATAGTAAATTCCCTGCAGTAATCTCCGCAGAGCCATCTCGTACAAATAAAAGTGCAATACCCTACCCTCCAGCTAGGCTTAGCATAGAGTTAACTCTATTCCGAGATCGCAGACGCGTGACTTTCATACGCTATTTGTTCCCCTCACTATTTCACAGTGAATTCTAAATTCAAAGGTAGTCGAATTCTGCCACGTTTAATTTGTACCTACGCTTTCGGAGGAAATTACCGTGTACGAGGTTAGTCATTGGTAAATTGCTTTTGGCACCTGTGCAAAGAATATTAAGTACACCAATAGTACATCAATACCCTACATGAATATCACCTTTATGTTAGTATCACCTAAGTATTTTCGGTTGGTTGATGGGTAAGGTAAATAATTAAAAGCCAAGACAGTTTATGTAGGTTACCTAAGAAATTAAATAATATCTCAAAAAAAAAAAAAACAATTCCCTCGAGATCACACTGAGTGCAAGGGCTTACGCACTATAAAAACTAAAATGTAGTAGTAAGTAGTAAGTAAGAGCAATAAGTTAGAGCTGCGATTGCTGAATAAACTAAGTTGGTGTTCTTTCATTACAAACTAGGTTCATAGTTAACCCGCTAACATTGATAATACTAAGTTGGTGTTCTTTCATTACAAACTAGGTTCATAGTTAACCCGCTAACATTGATAATGAACTTGTGATAGGTTTAATTGCATTACTTACGAAGCTATTTTGAAAGAGGCCGTAAAAGAATTTCTAATTTAAAATATTATTAAGGGGTTTGATGTCCATCACATAGTGATAGTAGTTGTATACACGGTAGAAAATTTTGTTCCACCATAATAATGCCCCTGGAGCAAATAACACACATTTTGACAGATTTTGTGGAATTCGGACATGTAAATAGAGCTTTTTTTGGGCTTCGGTAAGTTCGCTTCAGTTATAATTATTAATTGTCTTTAAATATAAAAATGCTGGATATTAAAAATATATGTAGTAAAAATAATAGTGTTTTCGGAAGAGGCCACAAGTGAAAACTACATCTTCCAATCTTTTTTTGTGGATTTATGCAATGTAATTGATGATAATAATTATTTAATCAATAACTTAAATGATCAATATACGTATCTATACGAAAATGCAATAAATGATTATAATTGAGAAAGTAATCAGGAAGTCCATAATTACCAACTATGTACTGAGACACTATTGTGAGATATTTACCATGACTTGAGTTTTGAATTTTTTATAACTAAACTTAAAAATAACAAAACACAAATAAATGTAAATATCCCGCTATAAATAAATTTTATGTAAATAACCATGGTTGTCCCAGAAGTTTTATCATTATCAACATGTATATAATCCTCACGCAAACAGGCTAAGCGGTCCGGAACCTAAAAGTTATGTCGTCAAAGAAGGTTTTCGCCTTAATAAATTCCCCACTCCAACCAATTTAAATTGCCATTCCGTAGCTTAGGCGCGTACAGTCAACCTGAATTGGGTAAGTACCCTGTATGGGACATGTACACATATAAATATATGACACGTGACTGTAGTCACCCCGTGACCACGGTCGTTGCAACGCGATGGAAACTTAGGGTAAAATAAAACAAAAGATACGCGAGAAATCTGGCGCAGCGTACCAGCATTGCTACATAGCCAGCGTCTTTGAGACGCTTCCGACTGGTATTGATATTATGGATCATTTGAGCGACCTGTATCTAAATTCAAAAATTAAAAATAAGTTAAGAGCGTGCCATACCTCAGCCAAAATTCAAATTTCGAGCAGGATGACAAGATATGATTTTCGTATGAGTGAGAAGCACAGAGCGATAGACGTGCTCCGTATTTTGCTCCGCCAAAACTGTTATGCCTAATTACAAGTTATTTACACAACTAATCGAAAAATTAAAAAGACGAAAACGAAGAAATTCTACTACGTTTCTTGACAAAACAAAAATCCAACAAAAAAATGAGGTGGTTCCTGAGATAAATAGCAAAATGTGTGCAAAACGTGTATTTTTCAAAAAATAAAAGTATCGAGAAAATTTTCACCAATCGTGTTTTTGAAAAGACGGAATCCAAGATAAAAGTTCGAATTATCATTTACCTAAATATGAAGGTGGTAGCTTTCACAGATTCTGAGATAAATAACGATTTCTAACTATAAAATTACATAAGGTACACTCTTTGTCAAAGTGCTTTCTTTCCGTTAGACCATGCTTTACGAACCTAAGCTATTAAATACTTGTTCTGTATATATTTTTATAATCCAAGTTGTCTATTAGTATTGAAATGTAATTTGACGCATTTTTTCTAACCTCACGTACGACAACGTGGTGGCATATATTTCTTCCAGACCCCAGGGATAGGACCGGTTGTATGGTAGGTCCCAAGTATTATTTCGCCCCAAAATAAGAAGGTTGCACATGCGAAAACTACATCTTCCAATCTTCCTTCGTGGATGTAAAGCCATCAGGCCCGGATTAAGGGATCCAGGACCCCTAGGCACTTGGTATTTGAGGGCCCCCTACCCGACAAAATTTCTTTATGCACCAAGAAAGCCCACCTCCCCCGAGCCGATCAAGTACCTACTATTAGTATATTGAGTGAATAATCAGAATAATCATTATATTACAGACAAGGCCGTAGCCAGAAATACTATTCGGGGGGGGGGGGGGTTCGAGCCTTAAACCCGCCCGAGACAATATGCATCAACATCTTCATATATATACTAATGCTAGTTATGATAGTACCCGGAGTGGTTTTCAATTAAGCACTTTAACCATGAGTAACGGCGAGCGGAGCGAGCTGCGAATTTTTTCTGATTTATACGATGTTTTGTAAAAAGTATGCAAAAGTGTGACAATAGATGTGACAGCTAGCCCCGAATATTATGAAAACTGCGGTGGTCATTTTGGAGATTGGTATGCCAGCAACAAAGAAAAACTGTGAGAAACACAAAAAAATAATAACTAGCGTCACATTTTCGGGTAACAAAAAAGTTAGTAGTAGTAGTTTAAGGGGTAGGCTATAACAATTCATACTAACTATTTATAAGTATGGAAACATAAATAACAGCCAGTGGAACGAGCCTTGACATATTGTAGTTTGTGCGGCCATTGGAAATGGTTGAGAAATGAATACAATAGGTATAAATGTCGTCAAGTAGAGTGGGACACATTTTTTTTTTTTTAATTTTTTAGACATGCTATGAATAGACAAGAAAGGAAAGCTCTTAGCTTTCCTTTCTTGTTTTGACAATTTGGTTTTTTGAAGATTAACAAAATAACTCCTACTACAGAAAGAATGGCGAGCGAAGCGAACCGCTAAATTTTTGACTTATTTTCGGCAGGCTGATAAAAATGACCAAAAGAATACAAAATGAACGGCGAGCGAAGCGAGCCGCAATTTTTTTTAGCGACTTCTCGGATGTTCTGTAAACTAGAATCAAGAGTGACAAGAAAGATTATGATTAGCGAACCTTGAAAATTTTAGAGCCTTTGCGGTGGTAATTTTGGAGTTTGGTGAAGTAAGCAAGGTAAAAAGACAAAACATGTTTTTTTTAATTACATTTTCGGATGGTCTCGTGGTAGTATAGGTAATAAAAATTAAAACAGTGAGCGGAATGAGCGCCGATATTTTGTTGTTTGCGGCCGCTGAAAATGGTTGAGAAATTGTAAAATTTTCGCAAGGTTGTTAAAAAGCTTAGAATAATTGAGAATTAACCCCTTACTGCATGGATTTTTTGATTGGGATGAAAAAAAAATATGACATGCTGTACCGACCAGAAAGCATAAAAAAATTAAAAAAAAATTCATCTCTTATGTTTTCCAAAATATTTTCCAAAAACTATCACTGCCAAATATGGCATCGTATGCAGATTTAGGTTTATTAACGGGCTCGCCAAATATGTCATTGTATGCAGAAATAGTTGGCAAAATATGGTAGTAAGCTGGAAAAAATCATCTTCTTCATCGGACTCCGACAAATTTTGCGGATCCATATCCCGATTGACTCTCCATTCCTCATCTTCATCAGACAGCTCATCATCTTCACTTCCATCTGGAATAATTACCACATGCGCTTGTTTGCGTCTCGGCATTGCTGTTCACAAACTGTTGGGAAAAAAGACAAGCAAATTCAAAGCTTTATCAATCAAGAACCTCTAAAGAAACAAAAATATTGCAGGCAGTTTTTCAAAATGTTATGCAAATATTTCATAAAATGTACACCCTTGCATATTATGCCATATATGGATTTTTAATTTTTATTGTCTTTCTGCATACAATCCCATATCTGCCATACGATTTTTCCCGCAACTGCATACTAACTATCCCATATCTGGCCACAAAATTCAACAACAGAAATAATTGTGATCATTCATGCGAATCTAGTTTTTTTTTTTGCATGTGGCTTCTCAACAGATGCCTATCGTATACAAAACAATTATCTTAGCTATATATCACGGAAAACCATACGAAAATACCCTGAAAAGTGGAACGACTTACCTCTTGTCAACCGGTGGTAAACAAACTGAGTTTACTTTTTTTTTCTAGTGCTGCCCACAAGTTTTCTTTACAAACGTCAAAAAATATGACAGATTATTTATCAGTGTTACAAGAATGGAAAATAAGGAGCCAAATTTAAATGAAGCGTTCAAAACTCTTGATGCCCGATATGTCATGCTATGCAGTAAGGGGTTAACTTTTAAATTTTTTGTGACATTTTCGGTCGTTACCAAATAGTTTAGAAAAGTATGTTATAAATAAAGACATAACAGTAAACGGAGGGAGCAATTCAATTACGGAAAAACAAGAAACTAGGTCTATTGATTTACAAAATTAAAAGTAATGTCGTGATCTGCCTGCCTAGCTGGAATCGGCCGTAAATGAATGCGATGCGTGCACCCAGCGCATTTACATTGTTGAGACGAATTTTGACGAAAAAAAGTTTGAGTTTTCAAGAGAGAATAATTTAAAGAAATATTTAAGTGCGACGTGCTTACATACAATACAATGTATGTAGATACACAATAGGAATCGCATGGCACGGAGCGCCAAACTGAACACATAGTACCTACGTCGTTTCTTGCATACCTTTTATTATTTGGAAAAACAAATGTAAATTTTTTGGGCAAGCCTGACTTTAGGGGTATGAATGTTCCGCCATGAGGGCCCCTAAGCTTGCCGGGCCCCTAGGCCCGGGCCTTGTGGGCCTAGGGGCTAATCCGGGCCTGAAAGCCATTGATGATAATGATTATTGAACCGTCCGTCCCCAGAGGCATATAGCTAAGTATATGATTATTGGCTATTACTCTATTAGTTACGTTTAGCACTTTTCGCCTGAGATACCGGTTTAACCTAGTTCAGGCTTTAGAAGTTAATATACTTTATAATTAATTATACTTTTTGATAACTTTTTGTGCGAAGATATTAGAATATTAGAATTTTTAGCTTTTGGCTGACTGTACCACAGTGGCGAGGTGCGACCCCATAGCGCCAAGCTAAATATAAACGACATAACCTTCGGTTTCCATAAACCCTGGAGATAGAAATGTTTAGAACATCTGCAAAACCTTTCTGGAATTCACACAGACAGTTTGAACTTCACAGAGGCTTTGTTTATTTCAATATGGTAATAGAAAAATAGAATAACTTAAAACAGAGTTGGTAATTTCAAAAAAACTCAAATTTAGAAGTTTTATGCAGGCTGATTTTCTGAAGTTTGTTTTAAATAACAAATCCACACAGCATCACCTAGCCAGAGCTAAGCAGAGGTTGTGTTACCTATGGGTACTAGATGACTGATACTCGTATACATAATACAATAGGTATATTAAAATAGATAAATATTTTTATCAAAAAGTAATTAAATATTGCGTGAACTCCTTTGAGGAGTTTCTGCTTGGAAACCAGAGTTGTCAGTGTACAACCCATTTACAAGTTCTCGCCTTGGATAAAAACTAATTTTCCGCTCATGACCTCTGACCATTAAACTTGTGCTATGAAAAGGTTACATTTTTAAGAATCTTTCAAGTATCTAGGCAAGCAATATAAAGAAATAGAAAAAGGAGGTTTCGCTTTATAAAATCTTTGTTTTTCATAACTCTTTACATTGGAACTCTACTCTTTTAAATCTATCCTCTTTATAATATTCGTATAGATTATCTATTTTTCTATACAGTGTATCTCTAAAGGTACATAAAGGTTTGATTACTTAATCAAAATAAGAAAAAATCTATATCGAAGTGCTTTATTTCCTCTAGACTAGACCTTACAGGACTCTTGGACACGTCACAAAATACAATTTACAGAAGTAATACTGGGAAATAAAGTGATCACTTTGATTCTTTGTCCACTTCAATCTTTGCAAAGAAGCGAATAAGAAACCCCTACCCTTATTAGGTTGTTTGTTTTCTAGTCGGAGCAAAACTCGTTGCAAACCTTTTTATCATCTAGACTAGCTGATAGTTGATATTTTATAGTATATCATTTGTATGGAAGAGCAGGACATCCTGGCACAATTCTATTTACACCCTTAAATGGATGTCCTAACATTTATTTAGCTTTTGGAGTACAACTGTGTTAAAAACAATTCCAACAATTACATTCATATTGCCACAAAATAGGGCAGTCGGCTTTGTTCGCTAAAACCTGGCTAAAACCTTCAGCAGGCAATTCTCGCTAGTGGACCCAACGCAGCAACGAATGAATCGGAGGTTTATAATTCCTAACTAGTCTTTCTTTTAAATTTTATTTCTATTTAGTCTCTCTATAACAATTTAAAGATATTTACTTATACTTGTTGCTACCTAGGCAACAAGCCGAAGAAAGCAATAATAATGTAGGTAGGTAAGTGCCTATTCCATAAACAAACCTTTATGGCCACCATAAATTTTCCACTGCAGATCTTAGTTTCGTGTATCTACCCCCGCGCTGTGCGAATGACGAAGTTCGTTCGGATACTGTCGCTACAAACATATTACCGTGATGAATATGCTACCTACACATATCCGAACATTGGAGGCTGAAGGTGATTTTATTACGTCATTATGTTGGTATAAGTGGTATTACAAAGTTTTATGAACTTATGTGGTCTGAACGAACAGGCGTTATAAATATTCACGGGTATTTATCACTTTTTTCCCAACGTTTTGACTCTGTGGTCATGAAAACAATAAAAAAATATTAATAAAATTTTAATGGTTATAATGAAGTAGTACTTCAGTCTGAAAGACTGAATGAAGATTCACGGACAAAATCTACGTTGCAATGATGAGAAAAGTATTTTTAATTTAGGTCGGAGGGCGTACTAATAAGGGAACCTGCTAGAAGACAGTAAGTAATAACTTTCTTCTGTCTATTAATAATACCTCCACTGCAACTTACCACTTACGAAGGGTGGTGGCAATGGTAAAACACCTTTGTTGAATATCTTCAGCAGTGGTGTTCAGTGTGCTGGTGAGGAATGAAAAGTCTGACTGCAATCCATTCGAAAATCAAAACATCGTATAAAAAACTTACCGCTTTTATCTCTTTGTTCGTAACATACTTCTAATCTCAATAAAATTGTTCAAGCATTTCATTTGTTTCATAGAATTCAAAGTTCGAACATACTAACCTTTTTCAAACAAAATGAAAACTACACTCGTTTGTTCAGTCTAAACAGTGCGGTGGTTTGAACCTTTTTTTGTAGAATAAAATTCAAAGTTCGAATTCTTTTAGAACGCCACAAAGAACAAACAAATGAGAACTACATGCAATAAAATATACGTTTGTTTAACTTTGAGTGACTTGGTGTATTCGATTTTCGAGTGGTTTATGTTGTTCCAAATTCATAGTCGAGCTTGACATAGGAATATCACCATTGACTCTCTTATAAGAGCGGGATATAGCCGGTGGCGTGAACACATAAATAATTCAAATCCGAATTATGAATCCTTTATCACGACTTGTTTTTGCAAAGATATTACGCCTGTTTTCGCCATGAATAACAATCAACAAAATTCCATGGAAATTAAGCTCCGCTTAGTAACGAGGTTTTTTTCTACACCTAGATGATAACTAAGCTAGCCAAATAACAATAAATAAATGAAAAATGACCTCTACTGACATCCATCGACTAATGGACGTTATAAGGTCGGTGGAATTCATACTGCTGAACGTACGTCGCAATTGGGGTTTTAGCCATAAATCATGCTTGGCCGCGGGTCAATCACGGTCAATCACGAGGTGTTAAAATACACAAAATGACGCTGCTGCCCTTTCTCTAGTACAATTTCTTAGTCTCGTCTTACAATATCCATGGGCTGACTTGTTGGGGTCAATTTTTACGCGCTGACCGCCACGGCTTATGATGATGAAATCATCGTAATAAGTAGATATAAGGCTTAAACGTGACAAAATAGGAGTTGAGCACCAAAAAAGCTCAGCACTCAGAACCTTTTTATAAATCACGATTTACTTTATCTATTGACTCTCCCGGGACTAGGGGAGAAAGTAGGTTAATATTATCATAGACAACATTGAACCTTACATTCACTATTAGGGGGTTGGCGTGTATTGCCAATACAAATAGCTCGTAAATATTACCTAAAGATGGGTAATTTGGACAAAAGGGAAGCAATTGTACGCTTGGGACTCAGTAGGATACTGTTTTTGATGATACAAAATTTGAACAGAAGCACAATTTATTTAGGCTCAATAACGTTCCATTACGTCCAAGCGTCGTAGACAACGAGCCTTGCACAGACACCCCGTTCTAAATTCAATTCCACGAAATCGAATTTAGAATTATCTGATTTCGTTTGAAACATTGTACTCTACAAATTGCTACGAGAAAGCAACATTGTACGCTCTACGAATGGCCACGAATGGCTACGGCGTAGCACTATACCATGGCAACTTTTCTGTTCTTTCTACTAACTTTTTATACTGTGCTCAGATTACGCGGATTGACGCCAAGAAAACCTCTTCACGACGCAGCTGAACAAATCTAGACGTTAGTATGTTGGTTTTAAGTTGAATCTCGTGTTTTACGTTTCTCCAGGTATTATAAAAACGAGGGTCGAATGTGATACATTGGAGTAAGCGGCGAAGCTACGTTTTACCGTTTTACGCAGTTTTTATCTTCACTGGAAAAATGGGGATTTCTACGTGTTGAGCCAAAGTTTACTAATGGTGTGATGTTATTGTGGCCAGTGGTTTTGTAATCTTCAAGGCACGATTGAAATCAATATTTATGTGAGACATATTTTATGTAGACATAATCTACTAGATTAGTAGCAAATAAAGCTAGATTTTACTAAATCTTTTTTATCGGGTTTTGTCAGTTTTGGTTCGGATAATGATCCCTTGTGGTCTTACTGTACTTCGAGTAGGTAAATTTTTGTTGTACTAGGTAAGTATTTGTTTCATCTCTATTACAATATACGTAAGATCCAATTTACCAGTGCCAACCAAAGTCACGGAGACCATTCACCATAGAATTTCTAACCCGCTGTCAAGTCAAAGTGGGCTCAATTTTAATAAATATTTATGCTACAAACCCGTTTTGGTCCTTTGGTACAATCAATAACATCTTTTACAGAACAAATTAGGCCCGCCAGAGCTCGTCTTTGACACTTCATTCATATTCATAAAAATCTGCCTACCCATTTTGCATAAAACCTTCATAAATGCTTAATTAGGAGATTTTACCACTAAGCTAACAAGAAATTCTGTTTTATATGAAATACATTTTTAAAAGATTTGTATAGGACCACCTACATTTCGAAATATAATAAAACAGGATAAAACGCAATCCCGGATGAAAAACGGATCTAATTTACCATTTTCCAGTGTCCATCACATTGAACAATCCTAAAATATTCTAGAACATTGGTCTCTTACTTCACTTATTTTATTATTATTATATTAATTGCGGGTTGCGAGTTCAAAACCCGTCTCGACAAATGTTTGAACGGATTTGCTTTGTAGTGTTTATGTGTAGATTTTTCTGTGTATAGTAAAATATTTATGATGTTTATTGTATTAAGTAGGTATATCAGTTATAATAGTAGATACCAATAAAACAAGCCCTGCTTCGACTGGGGCTAGATAATGCTTCACTAATTCAGTCATTTCTCGTGAAAATCTTATATTTCTAGGTCACTAGGAAATATTTTTAATCTAGCTACCGAATTTTACTTCTAAAACTACGTATTATATAACTTACATAATATACATTGCGTTATTATAGTATATTCCTCTGTAACATACCAAGGTAAACAAAGAATGTGCTTCAAAGTACAAAGGAGCCGTATAAAAGAGAAAACCACTCGAAATAATCACACATTCTATTCCAGTCACTTCGGATGAGTTTCTTACTCCGCTTCAGATAAAAGTAAGGGCTCATTACATTCTTGTCAGAACCACGCGGAGCGTTCCATCTGTTGCTTGTTCTAGAATAATATTTTTTGAATTCGGAACGTGAATTCTAATTTCAAAGAACAATGGCAGGTCTCCATACTAAGAATTGTCTGGGATCAAATTGAAGCGTACCGTAATGAAAAAAATGTTAAAAGATTTGGCGTTAGCTCCAGAATCTATAAATGAGACTATTTTCTTTGGGTAAAGCCGGAAAAAAAAGATTTCAGTGTTTGAATTTTTTGGTTATGAATGAACGTCAAACAATATTTGTCTATAAAACATCGCAGATTGAAATCAAATCATAAAGTAATGGATAATGTGGTTTGGTTTTGGGTTTGGTCTTATCAATTAGACCACGCCACCTTAAATATTCGAAATGAGAAATGCTAAACAAAATGAGCAAAAAAATTCTAAACTTCTTGTATGTTTACGAAAGCTGGGCGTGTATTAAAAAAATGTACCTACTTGCCCCGTGAACACAAAAAAACTGAGGGTTTTAATAAATAATGTTGGACAATCCACACAGCATCATCTAGCCCGAAGCTAAGCAGAGGTTGTGTTATGTTATGAGTTCCTACTAGATAACTTATATACCTACTTAAAACAATATATATAGGTATACCTACATTAATAGACATTTTTTTATTTTACATAGAAAAAGCCCAGAACACCCAAAACAACAATATCGGAGTCCTAAGGGCACGCACTAGCCAGACAGGGCAGTATCAATCAGTCCATAAACAGTCCAGGTCGGGTGTTACATATGTCGCCTGTGGCTTCCGTAATTCGAGTAAAAATAAATAGAAAACCAAAATATAAACACAAAACACAGCAGAGATGAAAAACGCCGAAGTCTCGGAAGGATTCTGTCAAAGAGAATAAAACCACTACGTTCTAGATTCTGTGGCGTCTTGACAGACAACCGCTGACAACATGACACTATCAAAGACAAATCAAAGACCAAAATAATGGTAACATTACGAATGTACCTAATTCGAATATCATTTGATAAGCTTCTAAATATCATAAAATAACTCCGGCCTTTACGAGAAGGAGTGAATAATTGAAAAATCGTAGAAAATTTATTAAATTTGATTCATATACATCAGATCCATGGACGCAAAAAAAAGTCCAGACCAAATTCTGCCATTGTTCTTTATCGACAGCTCTCACCGTCTAGTCTCCGTCATAATTAATTGAAATTTTGACAAGCTTTATTTATGTCTATTGTACATACTCGTATAATACCTACCTATAGATGTTATTTTGTTTCTTTTTAATTCATATAATTGGTTTTAGGAACGATTTTAACTAAATAAACAATAAAATAAATTAGCTTATATATAGATGATGCTGTGTAGATTGAGCAACATTATTTATTTAGTATTATTATTCATAACTACATTACACTAGCGTAACATTACAAACTAATATAAAGTAAAACAACGTGGCAATTTCGTATTAATTAATTAACATGGTAATTAGGATTATTGTATGCATTAATTTGTGTGAACATTGCTCTTTGAGTAAATACATTTGTGAACTAGTTAGGTAATACCACAGAATCGACCGAAACGCACAAATTCTGAAATACGAGGCCTAATTGCGTCACCGATAAAAATATACCTACACAAGTGACGTTTCTCCAAGAATCGTAAAACAGGCTCAAGTGACGGGGAGTAGGTATTTCAATCTTTTATCTCCAACCTTTTCATTTCTCTTTATTTTGTTTCAGTTTGAAAAGGATTTTTAAGAGGGTTGAATTTCAAATGGGACTCGAGTTTACGTTTTAAGGAATATATAAATTTAATTAATAAATTTATTTCAGATACGTTTCATGATTACATAATGAATGTTACCATAAAGTATGTTTTGTGGTCAATGTTAGTTAAGTAGGTAAATTAAGTGGTAGGTACCTAATTTGATATTATTGTAAGTAATTTAAATTACAATAATATCATATTAATTATCTTTCCTTCAGGTGAGATCATGGTCAAACGGAGGTCTGGCAGTTATAAAAAATAAAAATAAATAAATAAAACCATAAAATTCAATTAAGTATCCAAATTAAAACTAGTATAGCACTGAATCAATTAAGTTGCCTGAAAACTGTTGCAAACAATCTACAGGTACCTCAACTGATCCATGTCAATGACAATACCAGTCGGAAGCGTCCCCAATAACTTTAAGTGTCTGTTTTGTGAAGGCTAAATTTTTTGACTCAAGAGTTGTACAAGTTTTTATACTTCATCATTGGCTTCATTGTAGGTACATTAATAGAACATAATTTTGTTTTTAAGGTTTTGAGGTCTTTTTTAAACCCTTAGTCTCTTTATTTTTTTTATCCTAGTCTATTTATTTGAAATTTCAAATCAAATTTAAAAAAACATATATATTAAGAACAATGAAGATTTTTAGTACAAATTCTGTTGTGGAAATGTTAAAAGAGTGTAGAGTAAACGTGTCTTTATAGACAAAACGTTGACAAGTAAAAAGTAGTATCAAATGATAGGTATCGGTTTATACATCCCAAAACAGTGTCTGAAGTTCTGGTAGGTATTTAATTTATGAAATCTTTTGAAAAACCTTATCGACCGATAAGGTGACTACTATATATCAGTATCCAAGACTAGTATTAAAATATAATTTAAATCAAACAATGATACCATAAATTGGAACTTGTCTATATCTATACTAATATATACTAATATTATAAAGAGGAAAGATTTGATTGTTTGTATGTTTGTTTGTTTGTTTGTTTGAATTGAATAGGCTCCGAAACTACTGAACCGAGTTAAAAAATTCTTTCACCATTAGAATCCTTAATTTTCCGTGATGAACATAGGCTATATAATATTTTCAAAAAAGTTAGGGATCCGCATGAAAAATTCAATAATTGAACCGTGGGCTGTATATTCAACCTCTTTTTCTATTATGGCGCGTCAGAATAGAAAAAGAGGTTGTATAGCGCACGGTGCTTGCTTTTTCTCTACGGCCAGTCTCAGTTTTGGAATGTCGAGTCAATGTCAAAAACCCCAATGCTGTTAAAAAAGTAAAGATCCGTATGAAAACTGTAAAACCCATCGTTTTAGTGTGTATAATTTCTGAAATTTTTGTTTAATACCCGTGCGAAGCCGGGGCGGGCCGCTAGTAAACCATAATTTGGTAACATTCCCTAAGGGCAATGCTCTTGAGCTGCCGCTTTGTTCCCGCCATTTCGTAATAACTGCATGTTTAGAATCTGTACTGTTCCATATTCAAATTATAGTCTGGGTCAAAACTCACTTCAATTTCGGCTCGTGCAATAAAGTTATGTCAACAACCACTCCTTCTTTCCCGTAAATATTTATTTATCCATCTATCTTTGCGCTCTGTTTGCTTTTGTAAGGAGTTTTTAAAGGTCATCGAAAAATATTATTTCTACCATGTGCCCCAAAAAAATGGTTATTACCATGAAACTATAAATAAGTTCGGAAGGAGTATCAGAACAAAATAAAATGAAGCACTCCAATCAAGCAAGCATGCCAATCAATCAAATAGTATGCTGGCCATCGCCATTACAGCTATAGACACCAACTGATGAACTCTATTGTAAACAAACCAAAATAAACGGAAAACGCCGTCTTGTGTGGTCAGATGTTGCAAAAGTCACAATGGGTTTGTCAATAAAAAACACCGGATCACATTTCGTAGATAAATTTCTTATATCACCAACTTATTTTATCGATTTGACGCAAAATTATTATCAACATATAAATCAAACTACAAGCACAAAATCTCGCCAGTGCTGCCAACATGTAAACATGTAAATTTTCCAGTAAGTGTGGGAGGAAAAATAAAAATGTTTTAATTCTAATATTTTATTGACTTTAGGGGAGAGGGTGGCAAGATGGGGTACTTAAGCTTTAAAGGTCTATAATAAAAAATACAGAGCGAAACAAACATATTTATTTTTAATTAACAACTTATTATTATTATTTTAATATGTGGTGTCGTTAGGAACTTTCGGTAACGCATTTAAGAGAAAAAAAATTAAATAAACAAAAGGTGTTTTGCCCCGTCTTGCCCCATGGTGCTGGTAAGATGGGGTACCCCCCTGATGTAAGATGGGGTGATGAGAAAGACCACAGATAATGGTGATTATTTGAGCTGGCAGAACACTCAGACATGGGTGGCTTAGTCATCATCATCATCTATTCCTGAGCAGCTATTAAAAGCCCATCTTCCATATAATGAGCATGATATCCACCCTTCAATGGAAACAGAATACATACATGGTGTGTCCTGCTCTTCTTCACTGTCATCTCCAGACAATGAGACTATTCGTCGTTATGCTTTTTCGCTGATCGGCTATTCTTCTTAGATTTTTTATTTTGAGCTTTTGTAGAGGTTTACTTTTCTTTTATTTCCTCTTTTCTCTTTTTTGTTATTATTTTCTCTTCCTTTTTCTGTTCAGCATCTTTTTTTTCTGGGCCTTGACTTTCAATTCTTGTTTTTACGGAGACGACGTGATAATCTCTGGATTTCCTCTTTTTTTTAGCATCAAAAGATATGTTTACAGTGAGCGAAAGTGGAAGAATATGTTTTTCCATCCAAAACCACTTGAACTGCTCCCCGGACGGATTCTTCGGACCACGTCCCTCTGGCAGTCATGCGTCTGTAGTCACGAACTATTCTAAAACGGCAAACTATAAAACTAAACCTAAAAAACCCACACATTTTTACGGAAAACAAACAAGAACAAAATTATTCTCATTGGGGGGCAAGATGGGGTATCCGTTACCCCATCTTGCCTGCAGAGCCATTTAAGAGAAAAAAAAACAAACAAAAAAATACAGGCAACATTCTTAAGGAAACAGAATGCCTACCTTATTATAGGTTAGTTTCAGCGTCAATCACAGCGACACCTCACCAGCTAACGTTATTTACCAAACCACAGTCACGTGTCAAATCAGGTGAAAATGTAATAAGCCAATTGCAGAAAAACACTTTTTTCAATTTTTTTTTGACTCTGTGTCGTATTGAAAATCTAACCAACGAGCGACTGACAAGAGTCCTGGAAACGCGTCGAACGATGTCGGAACAGGCGTGATTAGTTAATTTGAAATGTGAATTTCGCTGGGTACCCCGTCTTACCCACTACCCCGTCTTACCTCCTTCTCCCCTATATTATGAATCAGGTTTATAGGCATTTCTTTATCATCCTGGTTATACCTATAAAATAATATGTATTAAGTATTTGAAATATAATTAGGATATTGAATTTCAGTTTGTAATATCTATACAATACGAATTTCGAAATATGTTTGTTTTTTATTTGAGCTAACCTCCAAAATAGCTGAACCCATTTGGATAATACTTTAAGTGACGATCATGCTACGCAGATGTTATAACGAGATTAACGATAGCCGTGGGGCATAACTAAAAGTCAATATTTTTTCAGATTTCCGGGGGACCAAAATTGGAAGTTAAATTGAATTCGCATAATCAGAGAATCTCATAATTAAAATAATTTGAAGCCCAATAAATCAAGTGTAGCATGCAATGTGCATGAAGATTTTTCATGTCAAAGCATGCGGGCATTATATTATATAATACATAAATTTTTATTTAGAATGTATCAATAAACAATGAATATGAGAATAATGTATATTTTTCACATAACATTTCATTGATCTTCCCAGTAACAATCATAATAAGATATGGCTGCAAATGTACATTTAAATAATTATATTTTTTTATATTATATTGGTTAGGCATTTCCATAGGAACAATGTATGCGAAGCCGTAGGCAGAAAATGTTGTCAGCCAGTTAATAGGCACAAAGAATAATTTATTCAAACTAAAATTAGACATGGAATGAGACTTTGGATAAATAATAATAAAATAAATAATAAATAATGCCAGACAATCCACACAGCATTATCTAGCCCCAAGCTAAGCAGAGCTTGTGTTATGGATGTTAATTGTAAATTGAAAATTATAAAAAGTAGGTCTAATAATCACGATTACCGTGGCTAAAGCAGTACCTAAAATGATTCATTATAATTTTACATATTCATATTAATAAGTGAACAATTATTAGGAAGAATATTTATAAAAATTATGGGTAATTTTTTCTTCTGTTGGCAACTCTCTATACACTGACACTCAATGTCAATCCGCCATTGTTAAGATTCAAGTTTGATTTGACAGGATTCTATCCGTACTTTTCATAAATCCATGGTTATTACTTTATCTCTCCCAATAAGGTTTGAAGTGAACTCTTTATATGGTTAAGCTCTTCTTTGCCATTATTTTACATCTCAATGTTTTACTGTATATTTTATCGTGCAATTAGTTTTGGGTGTACTACTATGGTTGGCGTGCGATGGCTTTTTCAAATGAATCAATTCAGAATTGCCGGTAAAATCATAAAACGTGTCTTTATCGACAAAACGTTGACGCACGAAGAATCCATAGACAAAATATTCCAAAGCTTAAATTTGAATTCAGCGTTCCACGTTCGAAATCTAATTGTCGTTCGAATTTTGCGGACACGTTCGCTCATACCGAGCGACCGCATTTACGTGAGTTTCGAGCACTCAGCGTGCGCTTATGTGGAATAGATACCTAGCTGCAATAACTAGCCTAGCGTTTTAACCGGAATATTTAAATTTCCAGAAAAACGTCAAAAAATTCTTATGAAATACAATTAGATAATATGATCGCGAGGTTTGTAGGCGTATTTACTGATTCCAGGTAGGTATGTACCAATACGCCATGGTAATAAAAAAAATCACTCGGATTTTTTTTTTGTCATCCTACACGTTGCGATGCGCATAGAGTTTCGAACATTCAAGTGAATATTCCAATAAGCATTTATTTTTGTATGGAAATAAAAAGTACCTAGCTAATTATCAAAAGTCGTAGAACAAACGTTGTTGCTGATGTTGCTAGGGGGTCACCGTAGGTTGCTGGTGTTTTAAAAATAACCCTGTAAAGGGAAGTAGAGCTTTGCGTTGCAAGTAGTCATTATAGACTTGTAGAAATTAAATATACGATGGCGGTTCGTGCTTAGTAATTCTATTTTCTATGCGGCAACCAGATAAGGCCCAAAAATAGCCATAAGGTAAGTTGTGGCCGTTATATCAGATAAACAATCTTAATTTCTTGGTTTGCCTTCGAGGCGATACGATACTTTATTAGTGATAGGGCGTAGTTTCGGAAATGCCAAGCGAATTCCGAAGCCCAGATGTGTGCTTTATGACTTAGTCGTGTGGATCAAACAGAATACAAATGGGCAATTGATTTATTTAGGCAAATTATACTTAGACCATAGATCACAGAGTATATACTACACAGTTATCTGCCTAATATACACAAGTTTTTTGAAAGTCAAGTCTACACTACGTATTTGATAACCGGTGTTACGGGGCGTAACACGCTATGTATGTATGTTACATAGCGTGCCTTCGTGCAGTCAGTACCAAACGGCAAACGCTGGCGCTTGCAACGTGAAACGAAATAGGCGTATGGCGTAGCGGCGTAACGTAATAATTACGTCTCATAATATCATAACATAACAACGTACAGTAGGTACCCTTTATATAATTTTCCTGAGTAGAAAAGTTCAAAGAAAAGTGACCTGTTGAATATCTGGCGCATCAGCATTGTCATACAGAGACAATGCAGTCAGCGTCTTGGGCAGGCTTCCGACTGGTATTGTTATGTGTGGCGACACACATAATGTTACAACAGTCGGCAGTAAGCTCAAATGTTTCAATTGTTAATACTAGTTCTAATCAGGTTATTTAATTTTAAAGAAACGATTTTCCAGCTTTTGATATAAACGGTAAACTTATTATGTCGGTTAACCCTAAATAATCAATCAGAATCTTCATACACGTATATCTTAGTAAGAAATCAAAAATCAAAATCAAAATCAAAGTGCTTTATTTCCTTTAGACCTTACAGGACTCTTGGACACGTCACAAAATACAAGTTAAATAAGAAGTAAAAATGGGAAATAAAGTGATCACTTCAATCTTTTTTAGGTAAAGTAAAGAAGCGAACAAGAAACCTTTACCTTGTTAGATTGTTAGTTTTAGAGTTGAGAGATAAGTATCATTATCCTCTGAACTCTAAGGTTAACCCTGAAGTAAGTACACACTGATAAAATACAGTAAGTGCGGAATGACAATAACTGTCCGTCATAATAATATTATTTAGTTTACTTAATCAAATATACGATAAGTATGTACCTACTCTGTCACCTTTTTCTGAAATAAAGTTATTTCATTTTTTTATTATTTTTCGGTGCATGAAAACTTCCGTTGTTTGAAAAAAATTTCATAAGTCTACAGAACCCCTTACATTTTATCATCCCACTTCTGACCAAAATCCATCATGAAATATCTCAGGCCGGCAGAATAGTCCTCGACAGTTTGCGTAGTTGGCATGCAAATTGGAATGTCCGTCCGCCTGTGACGAGGGAGTAGCTCCCTATAGGTAGATGGTATCGTATAGAAATTTACTTGAAGCCCGTTATCTCAACTCCTTGGTGACCACCTTCCCGAGGGGAGTAGATTTAAAATCAGCGCCATATGTTTTTTTACACGTAGAACAATGTAATAAATCTAAATAATAATTCTAAATCTACTCGTTGCTTATTATTTGTAATTAATCTTAGGGATACTTCCGACTGGTATATGGATCAGTTTAGCTACATCTAGTTGGTTTGCAAAAGTCCGAATTGTCAGGTGAATTCTTTCAATTGTAGTTAATAGTTCTAAATTGGATCTTTGATTGTAATTTTCTTTTCTTTAACAATAAACGCGCAAAGCATCAGCATTGCCATACAGCGAGCGAGTCAATGCAGCCAGCATCTTGGGTACACTTCCAACTGGTATGGATATGGATCAGTTGAGCTACCTGTAGTTTGTTTGCAACATTCTGCAGTTAGCTTAATTGTTTCAATTGTATATACCTACTGGCTCTAATTTAGTAAGATAGTTGTAATTTTCTTTGTTAGTAAACGCGATAAAAGTATAAAATTCTGTATAATTTTAGTTACGTTATTATATGGGCAATAAAGGTTTGTTTTATTTGTTTCTCGGACTCTCAACGGCACTGGTGCCACTTGAATGTTGGTTTAGTACCTAACGTAAGCCGACCTTAGGTGAGGCGTCTCGTGATCGGATTAGACGGACACTAAGGGCTTATTCACTATTACATATGTAGATTGCTAAATGGGAAGTAGCCAAACCATGTTATGTCACGTGTTCTAAATACGGCTTTGTCCGATTCCACGCCGTTATCTTTTCTTACCTGTATAACGCGTTTGGATTGACAATAGTGAATTAAGGCCTGGACGATTATTCGAATGAACGTGCCTTCGCACTTTGTATTTTCGAGCACTCAACGACCCGGATTTATTGGGGGCTTACTATCTGTAAGCCCTATAGTGTTGTCAAATAGTATCTAATGTGAATTTTTAAGTGACTTTTCGTCAATTTACTGTGCTTCAATTTAGAAATAAAGCCATTTTTAAAACTAACATTATATTTTTTTTTATTTTACGTTTCATATCTCCCCTGATTATTTTTTGCATGCTGTCTTTACATATAATTTATTATTATTAAGGTCAGTCTCAGCTGGTTTTAGTGTAGGTACAATATGTTGGTACAGGAACTAGGTTATCAAATTAAATAGTTCGGCAGCATTATAAAGGAGGCTGTCCCTTTCAAATAGGTACATAAAAATAAGTCAAATGTTTAGCTTTTGTGCCATCTGAATTGACAGTCACTAAACCTACAATTTAGTATTCATCAAGAAGCGTATACTGTGTTCATTAACATTTTACTGACAGGGGCTTTATTGTCTATGACATCCGCGTGACGTCACATGTTCTAAATACAGTTTTGTTCGATTCCATTGCGCTGTCTTGTCGTATCTGTGTAACGCGTTTGGATTATAATAATTATAAATGATCTTGTTAGTGTTTATTTGTCTAACCCGGTTTCCGTCGAATATTTAATTAAATAATAGTAATTTATTCCGATACGGTTCAAACACAACAACGCCTAAATAATTACGGCCTATTTATATGCTTATATAATCTAAATTTGCTGTCAAAGTGTAAATTTGTTGTCTCGAGAACAGAATAATCGTAGGTTTAAGGTCATGGACATGTAACAGTCTTTAATAATCGATAGATTTTGCCTGAACTTTAGGTAGGCGATGCATGAAATATGACAAAAAGTGTAAGTAGTTATTTCGCCGCGTAGCTTAACGCATTTTCGCCGCGTAGCAAAACGCACGAACTGCTACTTACTTGGTTGTTTACTTCATGTCGACGACGCACGAAATGCAACTAATCCGCTCATATATTCATACAAAACTTTATTCTGACGTTATTCTGTATTCTAAACTTTTGTCTTTCTTTTACGGTATTTGTGGCTCGGTGGGTGAAGGACCGCCTGCGACGCAGGAGGTTGCGCAATCGATTCGCGCCTCGAGACAAATTTTGGCTGATTGTTTACTATGTATAAAAAAAATATTGTATTAAGTTATTCAGTCATCTATCCATAATACAACCTCTGCTTAACTTAGTGCTAGATGATGCTGCGTGGATTGTCCAGCATTATAGTCTAAGTGCTTACTTTATAAGCCTAAAAAAATAAAGTTATTGAATCTGAATTTGAATTATTTATTGTTATTATGTAGGTATGTAGCAAATCTAAATGATGACTAATAAAACCGAATTAACGTTGGATTCAAGGTAACGTTCTTTTCGTACGAGTCACGCACAGAATACGTCAGTTATGTGACTCATTGCAAAAATAAGTCTGTTTTGTCTATAATATTGTTCTTTTACGAGATAATATAATATTTATAATATTGTTTTTTTTTATTGTTTATTTTTATTATTATTATTATTATTTTTATGTTTTTTTTATGAGTTGCAAAAAGAAATTCTATTCTATTCTATCAACAGAACAGAAATTATAATTAATTTCGCTTCGCTGTTTATACTCGACTTTTGTATGAAGCGACTCATTTCACGCGACTGACAAAATAAAGGTCGTCTGGAAAATATGAAACGACTACACCGCAGAAATCATAACTAAGCATATTATGACAAAATAAAGGTCGTCTGGAAAATATGAAACGACTACACCGCAGAAATCATAGCTAAGCTCAAAGCATATTATTACAATAGAACAATATTAAACCAAGGTATATCGATTCATACGCCCCTAGGGTAAAATACAGTGAAACCTACTTATTTATAATAGGCCATAAATTGTACCTGATATCCTATATGAATTAATTATTCTGGTTCTGATTTTACAGCCAGACTACACTTGTCTATAGCTATACTAATACTATAATGAGGAAAGATTTAACTGTTTGAATTGAATAGGCTCCGAAAAAAATCCATCACCAATAGAACCCTACATTATCCCTGATGAAAAAATTCCAGCACCTTTGGACACATAGTCAACTTACATTCAATTATTTATTATAGACGAAAAAAACCAAAACTGCAAAAAACTTTTTATCTTCTTTTATGCAGAAAATCTAAAAAAAAATATTTTTTTGAATGCCGAACTTGTTTTTTTTTCAAAATAGAACACGTAACTCCTTTCATGACTTTTCGTTAACTCGCACCATATAAAACTTCCCCATAGTAGCCCTGAAAAAACAAACTCACCCTGTATAACTGAACACTTTCAAGAGGGATGCTTATGCTAACACATAAACCATCTTAAAACCACACCCTGTTCAATCCACTGCAAAGGTCAGAAGCAGAACTATAAAACAAGAGCAACTACACTCGAGAGCAATGAATCCGGGTCACTCAAAGTTCCTATTTTTGTTTTAAGGAGAGATCAGCAGTTTTTTTTCTTTATGTAATTTTGTGTAAATAAAATGTATGGTGACTCATATTTTTTTAACTTTCATCTAAGGAGTATTAAATTGTCTATTAAATACAATTTATTGCATTAACCTAGCATTCTTACTTTCCGAGATTTTTTGGATTCTTTGAGTGACCCGGATTTATTGCTCTCGAGTGTAGCATCAAACATTCAGTCGTTACGTAGACTTAGTCGAAGCACTTTGTCCCGAACAATTAAGATCGAAGGAAACTTGAATATGCCCGCAGCGGTCCTAGTTCCAGTTTTAGTTCTACTTGTTGAAGTATGCCGCAGATTAGTAAGGAGTTTGTTGGATGGAATAGCTAATAACAATGGCCGTTCTTACGCTCTTGAACGTGGTTTAATGGTCAACATTTGACGTTTCTTGCTAACTTTGGTCGTAGTTTTGTAATGTTTATTTTTTTCTTAAAGATATACTGTTGCTGTCGCCGCTGGATTGAGAATAGGCCGTTTGTAGAACAGCTACGCCATTTGCAGAATGGTTTCATTCAGTTTAAAGCCTAGGGCGATCGACTTATTCGTCAACTCGGTCGAATGATTCACGCGAGTTCGCGCGAATTGACACCTTCTGATTTCACCTACTTTTTCTGTCAAAAACTCGCTCAATTCTTACAGTCATCTACAAAAAAGTACAAAAATTATAATTTAGGTTGGTACTTTATGTGTAAGACGTGATAGGATTGAAGTTTTAAATAATATAATATATCAATAGATATGAATAATTATGTTGGGTCAGTTAATTCATAGTGAGCGGCAAATTGAGAATGATAGTGACAGGTGGAAAAATGGAGGCCACAGAGATTCCAGTGCACCGCAGGTACGACACGGCTTATCGAAAATATTAAATGAACGAATAAGTTAGTTCATGAATCGAATGAATTCAATGAACGAACTTATGCGCACTTATTCAAATAAGAGATTGATACAGATCAGTTGAGCTTTCTGTAGTTTGTTAACAACAGTCTACAGGTAGTTCAATTGTAAATACTAGATTTCTTCTGATTATTTACTTGTAATTTTCTTTATTAGTAAAGATTTCAGCCTTAAAAAGCAACAATCGCTGTCTTTCAATCAGTACACATAGTTATAGGAACTTAAGATTTCTAATTACGTAAGTGTAGCTTTAAGTTCTTGAAGCTAGTAATAGCAAGGCCATTAAACTATACTTCCCCTGGAACTCCTTATCGTAAGGACACAGAAGCAGTCAGTGGCACCGGGAAGTTTCTATCGTCCGGTCATATAAAAGTTCCCGGATAGCACTTTACCGCTTCACGTTGCCATGATATGGGTCAGCTGGAGATCGTTGGTATTGTATTGGTCTTCGTTAAGGGTGCGAGGACCATTTACCAACCTTTAATAAGCACAATTTATTATATATGTATTAGATATATCAGTCTTCTCGTACCCATAACACAAGTTCTGCTTAACTTAAGGCTAGGTGATGTCCAGCATTATTTATTTATATATTTTTCACGTGTGTTTGCGGTTCAACACAAAGCTGGGTTTGACCCTATTTGGCCAACTGGGACAGCCAATTATAGATAGAAAATTCTTCATTGCACACTTAACAAAACAATCAAAAATCAAAATAAAATTACAAGGAATGTGGCTATTGGCGGTCTTATCGCTCAAGAGCGATCTCTACCAGATAACCGTGTATAGATAGAATCGTTGGACTCAACTTGGGGTTCTGTGTGCTGTGCCTATGAAGCTTCTAATATATGTATTTTATTATTTATTATAATATTTTTTTAAGTTTATTGTTGTTGTTCTTGATCTTTCAATGGGCCAGAGGGCTAACATAAACATTGAGGAATTTGAAGTCGGTTTTTAGTTTTATCAAACCAAATCAGATTTTATTATGTTTGCATGCTCGCAAATGGTGTGCCTAAACGATTATAAAAACGTGAGCTCTAATTACAGCAATGAAACATAATTATTTTAACAAACAACCCTAAGGTCGATTCGAGTGGGTATTAAAATGTCGTTAAATATGTACTTTAAATCTATTGCGACAAATTTTTGACTTGGACTTGGACTAAAGTTATCATATTATTACCAAATTTATTAGGTATATTTGTCCTTACATAGTTTTCAGCTTTTGCGATAATCAGCCCATAATTTTATCCTTTACGTTATATTGTGTTCCTAATAAAGATTTTTGTTTTCGTATTTCAACTCAGTAAAACCCTTGTCTGAAATGTAAAAACCAGATTACTGATTAAATAAAAATTTGACCTCCAGACGAGTATCGTGTACCCATTTGGGTACAAAACGTAATTAATCATGAAATACTCGGAGAAATATAAGAATAGCAGGTAAAATTACGATATAACGACTGTAATTAACAAACATTTTCCTTGCTACGCTAATTTGAGCTAAAAAGGTCCGGTTGTTATAAAATCGTGGTCTAATTTGCTGTAATGAGAGTAGAACTAATTAAAAGAGTTTAATTTGTTTTACTGTTTCGTCGCAGAGGTGAGAGGGGAGGAGTAGGGGACTTTCATTCAACATATTATAATAATTTACATGATGATTGATGACCTCTGTGGCGTGGTGGGCGATGGTCCGCCTGCGACGCAGGAGGTTGCAGGTTCGATTCCCGCCTCGGGACAAATATTTGTGCGATCTGCGAATATTTGTTCAAGGTGTTCTGGTCGTTAAATATATAAAAAATATTTAAATTATGTATTCGTATATTATTATGTATATCAGTTATCTAGTAGCAATAACACAAGCTCTGCTTATCTTGGGGCTGGATAATGCTGTGTGAATCATCTAGCATTATTTATTTTATTTATTTATTTATGGAAATTTTAGGAATATAATGCCTAGATAGATCTGTCACAATTCTTCATACGTTCGCAATCCACCGGAATCTAAGAGCAAACAGAAATAAATAAAAAAACAAACTATTTTTTTTTTCAGTTTATATTTAGGTTACCAAAATGCATTCAACGAATGACATTTAGTTCCCCCGTCGCTCACTTCAACAGACTTCAACGACCATTGTTCCATTTGAATTTTCCAGTTTTTTACGTAAACTTTGTAGAGTTCTTTCTGTACATAGTAAACGTATAAAACTGTAATTGAAGTTTTGTAGATTATGTTATTTTGCATATTTCTTTACGCTTAGAATACAGACTTTTTTACACAAGAAAGATTTTTTTAACTTTTAATTTTGTTTTTATAAATAATGAATTTGATTGGGATTAAAAATATACTAATTTGTACAATTCAAACTCAAACTTGATGCATTTGAAGCTAACATTGGCAGAATTGTAAGGAATTATAAGAAAAAGACTTATTTAGCAGTAGTTTAACCTACTTTGGGTAGAAACAATGGTAAGTACCTGTAAATTAATTCTGAATCCATCTCAAGCAAGGATTAGGTACCCACAGGTTCAGAGCTGCCCGAGTAATCTTTCCAAAACAACTGTTATTTGCTATTGTTCTCCTTTCAATCCCGAATTATTCGAGCAAATTAATTCTATCCCAATTTTCAGCAGACGAAGCCGAAACAAATTGAGGTTTTTACAACATTTGTACCAATTTCGAATCCTTCTTCGTTAGCATAACAAAAATCAACAGAAATTGTAAATACGACGGAAAACAACTGAGTGAAGCTACGCTTTACGACAAATTTTGTTCTCGGAATGTCGAGTAATTATAGAGCCACAATTTAATGGTTTGCCGTGTGGTGCCGGCATAGAATTTCACCACCCCAACTCTTCCCGTGGGTGTCGTAAGAGGCGACTAAGGGAAACACAGCGGATGGCGGGCAGCAGCGCCTTCTGCAGAACAACTACACCGAACTGCGATCCCCAACCCGCATGCCCAGCGTGGGGATTATGGGCCATAACCCCCAAATAATGATACCATCTATGGCGCTCATTAGGGGAGGCCTATGTCCAGCAGTGGACTATTATAGGCTGGTGATGTTGATGTTGATGTTGAATTTAATGGAATGAAATAATCCCCCAATTACTTGCCTACGCTTCGATAAATATTTTCTTAGGATACAATACACGTTAACGGCAGTAACGGATGTGCCGTTACTGCCGTTACAAATGTTAACGCTATTTATAGGTGTCAGAATAATATAATACGAGCTATGTATGAGACTGATATAGTCCATTATGTATACTGTGGATATAGATACCATGTTTAATAGTATGAGAATCTGCGACGCTTGACCCGACTGATTAGTATCTGACGCAGCGCATTGGTTTGTCATACAGACACTGGCTGCATAGGTACCTCACAGACAGTGTCTTGGGGACGCTGCCGACTGGTATGGAAGGCGTGAAAGACGGACAGACAGACAGACTTTCACATTTATAATATTAGTAAGGATTGAATAATTCCAACATGCATCATCTATATTACCCGATCAACGTCCACAGTTGACCATAGTTCTCCCCTAAAGATCTCCATAATGACTGGTGTTGCGCTGCCCGCATTCTGAAATTTACGTGACTCTCATCAGGTTGTCGGTAAATCACGTGGGGGCGCACTGCGCTTTCTATATGACAATGTGGTCCCCACTCAAGAGTCTTGTGTCCCCAGTGGCCGGCGAGCCTACGAGAGTCCTACGAGCCATGCCCTGCCCACTGCCACTTGAGATTCACAAGTTGAGCTATGGTTAACTTGGTTTATCTGTGATCAGAACATACAACAACAACAACATCAGCCTATATCAGTCCACTGCTGGACAAAGGCCTCCCCTAATGTGCGCCAAAGGTGGCGTTATTTCATCTGGGGGTTATTGCCCATAATCCCCACGCTGGGCATGCGGGTTGGGGATCGCAGTTCGGTAGAGTTTTTCTGCAGAGGACGCTGCTGCCCGCCCCCGGTGTGTTTCCCTTAGTCGCCTCTTACGACATCCACGGGAAGAGTGGGGGTGGTGAAATTCTATGCCGGCACCACACGGCCCTGATGATCAGAACATGATCGCACCGAAAGCATACACTATATTTAAATAATAGTCATTGAATCCCAACCGCTACAAATAAGTACGATATAAAAATACGACAGAAAAATAAAAATAATTTCGATCGAATATTTATCATGCATGATTTTAAAACATTAAAAATACTACTTAGAAAATAATAACTCTAATAACCATCCGTCTCTTATTGAACAAGTGGGACAATGTTTTATTTGGAAGTTACAATGTCCTACTATGTTTGTACCTACTTAATGGTTGAAAAACTTAACAAGCACGGTTGTTAAAGCTCGTACACTACAAACGAGGTTTCAAAATCTGCTATTACAACAACAAATCACATAACATGGAGGTATAGAGCAGTAAAGTCGGCGTTCCACTTGACATTACATGGTATTATTTCTGTAGTTTTACCACTATCAGTGTAAAGAAGTCTGCATACTGGGTACTCCCAGATAATTAATAAACATGCGCTCTCCAAACTGTGGTTGGGGGGAGCTGTCTCTTATTTTCTCGTTTACTTTTCGTAACAATTGGTTGCATTTTCAGTTAATAGCGAGTACAGATTTTTTATATATAAATTATAAATCATTTATTTCAGGCAAATACAGTGGATGGTAAAAAAACTTATTCTAGGGCCCATCAAGAAATACCTTACGGACTAACATACATACAAATATAAGAAGACTTTATATCTAAATACTATACATTAGGGTATGGCGACGTGTGACGCATCAGGGCCAACTTTATACAAGGATCGTGGTCAAACGTCAAACCTATCAAAACATCCGATATTATTTCTAGAAGGTATGACTTAACTTGCGGTCCGCCCCGGCTTCGCGTCGGTATTTAACAAAAATTTAATTTTTTCGGGATCCCTATTTTGTTTAAAAATATACTATAGTACAAAATAACAAAATTTAGGATTCTAATAGTGAAATAGTTTTTCAAATCGGTTCTGTAGTTTCAGAGCCTATTCTAATCAAATCCTCTTCCATTCCTCTTTATAATATTTATATAGTATAGATGTTATCTGTGGTGTTATGTTATCTGTGGTATAGATAATAAAATAAAATTCTGTAGCCACCCAGTGTGAACTCCCCTTATCTCCGGCGTTATGAGTACCAGAGCTGTAACCTTAGACATTTCCGCGGCACTACAGGCTTTATGCTCCAGCAAATTTCATCGTCAATAAAGGTGGTATGTATACTATGTTGAATAAGGTTTTATGGAAAGTGACCTGGATTTTGTTTATTATTTTTAATTTGTAAGTAGGTACTCATTAAAAATAATAAGTGAAAATTCACAGCAGCTCGAAGCTAAGTAGGTGAACTTTTAATAAGGTAGAATCGCTCTGTACTACTCACTCACGAGAAAGTCATAATTATCTTGACAAGATATCCACTTGAACGTTCGTGGGTACTACAGTAGGTACCCAAAAAAAAGTAGACGACTTACGACCTGGGTACTACAGAGCCCACGGGTTCACCCAGCCGAAAAAATGATTTTACTCTTAAAGGGTTTAATTAAGGGTTACTTTCAAGTGGACATGACTCGTACAAAGCTTTGTACAAAAAATATATCTCCGTCTTAATAAGCCATCTCTTAGCGGCTTTACTTTAATTCTCCAATGAATTCCAGTTCTTCAAATATTCAGTATACTTTTCCAGACGACACCAACAAGGAGATCGCATCAAATTATAGTGCAAGGTGGAATTAACTGCAGCACAAACGAGCAGTAAAAACTAACTGGCTACGTATTTAATTAACTTTTCCCTTTTTATCTTACACAAACTAAATAAGATTTACACAAAAACGGAAGAGAGAAAAAAATCAAATAAAGATAATAAAATAGAGTAAAAAAGGGTCCCCACCTCAGCATTTGAGCAGGCTAGGCCTGATGCTACGCTGGTTTTCAGTGTGGTGGAGGAGCCCGGACATGGAGTGATGGTATCTACTTCTCTAATTAATACTATACAAACAAGTGGACTAACACGACTAAAAGAATTTATATGACATACGAATACATAAAACAAAGCTTCGTACTCTCGAATCCTTTATGTTCCATACGTTACGTACAGATAACACAAGTTTTAATCTATTTTACAGCGATTTGTGAAACTATAATAATGCCAGATGGTCGAGTAACTAAACAATAAAATATGTATTTGGAAAAGGCTAGCGCGCCAGCTGGGACAATATACTGTTGCAAATTTCTAATAGAATTTTACTTTGAGTAAACAGGATAAAAATTGATATGCTTTATTAACATAGACCCCATTAGAACGTGTATTTATTTAAAAAATTGCTACTTGCAGACTTTCGCAAACAATCTAAAGGTAGCTCAACTGAACCATACTACTCATAAGCGTCCCCAATTATATAGAAGCTGCGATAAATAAAATTTAATTTCAAATGTTAATCCGAAAATGCAGTTACAGCGTAGCAAAAGGTCTACGCCGTAGCACTTTCGTAGCACCAAGTTCAACTATTAATTCTAAATCGAACATGTCTAAAAAGTTACCACGTTTGTAACTCTATTACTTCACTGGATTTAACCAGTTTCTTTTATTTGCGTAGTGGGCTGTATTTCTTATACATCTTTCATGTAACTCACTTACCTAATTTTAAAATATAGCTGTTTGTTGTGCCATCGTTCAATAGATAATAAAACCCTTGAAAGTCAGCTCTAGATTTTCAGAATGTTACATGTAAATAAGAATATCTGTGTTGTTAGCATTGCCTACAGTTTAGATGCAGCATTGATTTTTATGGTTCCTTGTAGTCCGCACACTGCGACCTAGTTTTTGCTACAGCTTTTAAAATAGCGGTATATAATATGTTTACAGTTTTTTCACTTCTCAAAAAGCAATTCGTGTTATAAATGTTATAATCCTGGCCATGTGGGATGACGACCTACGAAAGACAGGCGGATGATGGATGCGACAAGCTGAAGATGGGTGATATGGCCTTTATTATGAGGAGAATCTAGATCGGAGGTCTATCTCCAGCAGAGGACTAACTTTGGGCTGATGATGACGAGAAAACCTGCAGTGTACAATTATAAACTATAAAAAATATATCTACAAAAATGTATTACCTAACTGTCATGGCGCTGTTACCGACACCCTTGTTTATGCCTAAAGAAATTAAGTTATTAAAATCTGAAACCAGCCGCCACGAACAGAAAATTATATCTCCATCGAAAAAAGCAAGCACGACCGAAACCCAACATTAGGCTTGGCTCAACGATTACATACAAATAGGATGTCGGACGCTAAAAAACGTCTACCGCTATTTCAGTGACACTCTGTCCCCGGGGAGTTAGCCACAACTTAGTTTAGTAATTACGTGAATCGCGCACTCTAAGCTGTATAGAACTGTGGTCTTTTAACTACCAGTTAGAAAAGCTTAGTCTTTACATGCAAAACGTGGTTTAGTTTTAACGTTGAACCTGCAACAAGCCAGCCTGTTTCAAATTTTTGCAGTTGTGCAATCTCAGTTGCGCAAAAGGGAACTGGCGCGACTCTTAAACTGAATTGGATTCATTTATTCATATGATGTTTCGTTTTTATTTATACGCCCCTATATGATAATGATAAGACATACCTAGTGAAACCTACTATTTATAATTATACCTAAAAGTGTACCTGATCTCTATAAGAAAAAAAATTCTATCTATGTAATATATGTCTATGTAATCTATTATATTATGTATATCAGTCATCTAGTACCCATAACACAAGCTCTGCTTATCTTGGGGCTAGATGATGTTGTGTGGATTGTCCAACATTATTTATTTATTCTGATTCTGCTTAAAATTTTATGTAATAAGCTACTAAGCATACAACCTCTTTTACTGCTTTTTTGAAAACCATCGCGTTTCAACCACCTAGTGCATTAGGTCTCTAAAATGAAGAAGTGAACAATGATTTGTTCCATGTTCGAATATAAAGCAAACACCGATATTCCATCTACTCGGCGCATGAAGACAAATATCTCCGTTTTTGGGCTCCAAGCCACAAAGAGGGGTTTTTTAGAGATACAAAATAAAAATTCTCGTGTCACGAAAAAAACCAGCACAAATATTATCTGCATGCTTAATATATGCTACAAAGTAGGTATATATTTTTATAACATACCACAAGAACGATTATCTATATTTCAAAATAAAAATAATAATGAACGATCCATACATCCTTCAGTTAAATTCTACCTAACATTAATTATGTACCTACGCTTTACCTACGCAAATATTTGTAAGACCTTTTGTGAATGGAAAACAAACTACTTTTTTATTATTATAATAAAACATTAAACTATGAATACAAAAAGGAGGTTCCTATATAGTGCTAACGCTTAATTTTCTCAGAGGAACAATGTATTTAATACAAGTCTTAATCTCGTTTTACGGTAGCACCACAGTGAAATACACTGCTTTTTACGTTTTAGAACGGAACGGGAATAATACAAATTGGCTTTTACTGGTAAATTCTGGTGGCTGTAGTAATATGGCGTCGCTTAGTCGCTGCTGCAGATGGACTGTAGGTGCGGATTTCTTCTTATTATTGTGTTAGCCTGAAGAAATAAAGCTTATGTATTTTGAAATTATCATACTACCAAATATCATCTCGAGACCAAAAATCTGTCTCTGGTTGATTTATTAACACTTCGGACGGCGAGATGCGGAACACGTCGTCTGTTGAATCTATACTAATATTATAAAGAGGAAAGATTTGATTGTTTGTATGTTTGTTTGTTTGTTTGTTTGAATTGAATAGGCTCCGAAACTACTGGACCGAGTTAAAAAATTCTTTCACCATTAGAATCCTTAATTTTCCGTGATGAACATAGGAATAGTAATATTTTCAAAAAAGTTAGGGATCCGCATGAAAAATTCAATAATTGAACCGTGGGCTGTGTATTCAACCTCTTTTTCTATTATGGCGCGTCAGAATAGAAAAAGAGGTTGTATAGCGCACGGTGCTTGCTTTTTCTCTACGGCCAGTGTCAGTTTTGGAATGTCGAGTCAATGTCAAAAACCCCAATGCTGTTAAAAAAAGTAAAGATCCGTATGAAAACTGTAAAACCCATCGTTTTAGTGTGTATAATTTCTGAAATTTTTGTTTAATACCCGTGCGAAGCCGGGGCGGGCCGCTAGTTCTAAATAAATCAATATTTCTATTCGAGCGCTATGCTTCTGTTGGTGTACTACTTGCTGTGATTTCGCCCACGCTATGAGTTGAGCCATCGCAATGACGTATATTGCTAAATATGAATACACTGATTGAGGTGAGGCTTACCAGTTTATTTTTAACCAAGAACCACGTCGATCGATCAGGGCTTTAAAAATCTAGTGGAGAGAAAAGCCAAGCCTGCAATGGCTATTACGTAGTACTTTATAAGCTAAATACCTTTATTAAAAAAAAAACATACAATTAAATTGCAGAACCAAATTAGACTACTAGTATTTACAAATGAAACACTGAGCTAACTAAAAACCATTGCAACAATCTAAAGGTAGCTCGATTGATTTATATAAATTCCAATCGGAAGCATCCCCAATACAAGTGCATTCACAAACTCCGAGGCCAGACTACACTCAGATAGTTTTCTAAAACCCGGAAAGCTTCGGTAAGAAACTAGGGTCTCGACGTATGTTTCCGGAAGAGGAAGGCGCAAGTGTGTCGACATAGCACCCACACAATGGGCCTCCTCAATATGCAACGTACAACATTTTTTCATTATTATCACGTATTCATTAATTGTACACTTCATTTTAGTTCTTTTAAAGTATAGTTGGCATTATGCTGAGCCTGGAGCCATTTGCTACGGCACCACACATTTTCACCACAATTTTATTTTATGTATTTTTGTTCTTTATTCTGTAGATATTAATTAAGTGGCGTGTATGTAGCGGCATATAAATGATATGTCTATGTCTATTTGAACTTAACTTGAACTTGAACTTTACTCTTTCGTTATGTCCCAAATATTTTTTAGATGCCATTACGCAACTAAGTTTTCTGTGTCGTAACAAGCTGTCGTACTGATTTTGACGTTTGAATGTACTCGTTACAAGCTGTCATACTCCACTCTGACGCTTTCATCTGGGAACATTTTCGCAACACAACGTAATGGCTGGTAGCGCTACAGGTTGGCAGATTTCCAATAATTGCAAGTAGTGCCAGGGAATATCAAAAAGTACTGAGTGTTTTCAAATATTGGATAACTGGTCGACAAATTTACCGATTCATCGACAATTTTACACTATTTTATCTGATGCTTATCGTCTTTGGGGATAAAGAAAGAAAGAAAATCATTTATTTGGTTCACAAGAAAAAAACTTAAGTAGGTACAAAAAATAAAACTTAAAATAAGTAAAAAATAGTCCTAAAGTTATTATTATCCTACCAATAGCTTATGAACCAAAAAGGTTCTACCTCAGCATAATGTTGCTTGACAGGAGTCGAGCAACGCTGGTTTTCTGGTAGGACCTTTAGTGCGAGCGTGTCTACACGGCTGACATTCTGCAACAATTTAAAACAAAAAAATAAAAATAACATAAGATATAAAATTAAATACAATTTTAATCAGGCCTAAAATAATATGAGGATAGTCTTTTAGCAAGCAGTGTCTTATAGTAGCAAATAAAAGTAATTTTCCCCTTTATTTGACTTAAAACAGGTGCTAAGCGTGTTATTTCCCACTGACTTATGTAGGTGTGTGAACATAGCAACCGACTTTAGGATATGCATGATTTTTGGGTTCCATTCGATAGTACCGCGGTGCTGTCAAAATTATCGTTAGTACTAAGGGGGTAAAAGTTATGGGGAGGGGAAGATTGTGAGCTACGTATACGTATGTCAATAGAAGAAAACAGAAAGTACATATAAGTGAGCAAACTATTTTGAGTATTATCTCTTGTAATTGGTGCCTCAGGTTTAAAGATAAAACGATTTATGGAGACGGGTTAGCTGTTATTTGGCATGAATAGTGTAATTATTCGAAGCATGTTATCTAAATGAGAGGGCAGCTTGGCACCGTTCTCGGAAACAGTAGGTGGCTAATTACAATTACGAAAGGATTTTTCCGCTTTATGTTAACTATGTGCGACTGAACGACAGAGTCTGGCATACATTAAGGAAGCTGACATAGCGGCGCCTTGGTAGTCCTTATAGAAAGAAAGAAAGAAAATCGTTTATTTGGCTCACACGAGATTTTTGATACTTATGTTAAGTATAAAAAACCTTAAAATAAATTATTAATTGCTCACATGTACATGTATACAGCTTGGGTCTTAATACTAAGCGTATGTCAATAATAGTGTTATTATTTATTATGAGTAAGTATACAAGGTGTAACAAAATATGTGTACTAAGCCGAAGGGGGAGGTTTCAGACCCCAATGGTGATCAGTTGTGGGGGGGGGATAATTAAAAAATTCCTATTTTTCGTTTCCCATACAAAAAGTTTTAATTTAAAAAGTAACAACCCTATCTGGGTAACCTATACATACCCACTACCACTGCAGGTAGGTAGGTATTTATCTTCGTAGAGTTCAGCTATGGCGGGGCGGGAGACTACCTAATCTATCTATATATCTATCTATCACTCTACATCTGTGACCATACTGACGTCATTGTCACAGGTACAAGAAACCGCTGCCTTTAGGGTTGTCACTTCGTAAAAAATCAGCTGTACATGTTGAAACTTTGATGCAGTTTTTTCCGAGATACCGATTGAAATTCGAAAAGTCGTTGAACAAAAGTTTGTCCCCGGGGGTGTAGAAATTCACCCCCTTTCGCTTAGTACACATATTTTGTTACACGGTGTATAAATATGAAAATATATTTCATAGTATTTTACTATTGACTCGAAATATATTTTTGACATCAGCGTGCGTGACATCAGCTTCGTAACGGGTTCAGTATTGGACGTTCACGTAGAATACAGCTTCTACGTGAAAATATCCAAGTATTTTACGTGTCTAAATTTCCGTAGATCCAAATCAGTTTATCGTCAAGTGATTTTCACGTAGAATACTTAGAAATTTTGATTGAAAATGTAGACAGGTAGATCTGAGTCAGCATCGGGTTTTTACTCGATAGAGTATGAAAATGTAGGTAATAATGAAATCAATGAAGTTATCGTCTTGAACCTAGTTCTGTTTAGTTTCAGAGGTATAGGTAGATAAAGTCCAGAAGTGGTTCGTGCCTATCCTCGCTTATTTGTTACTGTTTGTGTTATGAAAACAGTAGCCAACTTTGTTTAGACAAGGGAAAATCTTTTGTTTACCCGCTTCAAAACTTTCAAGGAACGCTTGGGTGAAACCTTTGAACGACGGAAATTTAGAAAGTATCTAAGTGAAATGTTATTTATTATGCTTGTAAAGTTCCGCGGCTTTCGTCGTAGAAGTGATTTTGATGGAATTATTTCAGATATGTGAAAAAAAACCTGCGTATATATTTTTACGTATTTATGATTTTAATATAATGTTTGACGTCTTTGAATATAGTTCTAAAATTAAGAAATAAATAAATATAGGTATTTATTAATTTAATCAATAAAAATAATTATAATTTATGACTATTCTTTTATATTAACATAATTATGTAATCAATTTGAGTTATAGAGCTAAATTCGAAGACATCAAACATTATATTAAAATCTAATAGGTACGTAAAAAATATGGACATGGCATGACACAATAATAATTGGAAAAAAGTGTATTTACTCTAATAGTCAATAAATAATAGTCGCATGTCAAAAGTTACTTCTACAATACGATAAGAATTTGTTTGGTTTTTCTAATAAAATTTAATCTAAAATACTCATCATACTTATGCTGTTTAATTTGTTGGATAGGTATCTGCGCTAATGAAGTTCATATACTAGGCAAGTGTACGATAGTTTCAAATTGCAAGCGATGTTTCAATTTCCCGTAAATTGTTAAATTCAGCAGCTCGCTGTTTCAATATTAATTCCAGAGCGCAATCCCCCGGTTCGCATCCGGCTCGCTCACATGCAACATAAAACAATGAAAATTTGAAAACTTCTACTTCAAATAACAACGTTGATTTTACAATAACACTGCTTTGCTTTATCCAGTACATACCTACTTAATTACCTCAGCTTTAAAAGCGTAGTTTCTGTGATAACATACACGCAAGTTCTTTTTTTGAACCGCGTTCGATATTTAATCGTTTAAAAATATTATGAGGTTGGTATTACGTAGAGTCAGCACGAAGTGTTTATTCCTCGGAATACACTGGATTAAAACTTTTTAGAGTAACCAAAAGGGGCACTTGCATAGAGATATAATAGTACTAGCCAGTCACTTGGCTTAGTAAAGATGTACTAGTATAATAAATAAAGAATGTGATATAATGTTTATTTTGTGGTAAAAACTAGAACCCACAGCCTTATTCATATTAAGTGCGCTCTTATCTACCCTATAATATAACGTAAGCTTATTTTATTGCGATCCAAAGACGTGACAGTCACAGTAAATTGTAATATTCAGTTTACAATAAGTTATGGTCCTCTAGATCATAAAAATGAAGATAAGTATCGTTTTCAAACCGCTATCCCTTTTTTGAGAATTTAACCGAACCCTTAGGGTGCGTTTTCAGTGAGAGCAGATTGTATATCAGCCGTAATAATGGTACGTTAGACTTTCTGAAATTTTCTGTCAATAACTCGCTTCTACTGCCCACCTAAGCTATCCCTTGAAAGATCCGCTTTCTTGAAGCGAGGTCTTTCTGGATGAATAGAGGTTTTGAATGATAAAGCCTGTGTGCCTGTATGCCTGTAGCCTGTAGGATGTCCTTTATACTACCTTTATGCTACCTACATAGAAATAATTTGAGTATTAAAAAGGACTGGTGCAGAACTACAACGAAGACAGTCAAAATTCGAAATTAAATGTTTTCAAGACTAAAGTGAATAAGTACTTTGTGTCTGTGTTGTGTAATATCGTCAACCATTTCGATACTGACCAGTAGATTGATGAAACAATAAGAACCGTCAGCTCCGGGTATACCTCTCGCGCCGATGGTTTTAAAATTTTGACTATTACCTATGTATACCATCTAATTATTATTATGTATACTATTATGATGCCATCTATGGCGCTCATTAGGGGAGGCCTATGTCCAGCAGTGGACTATAATAGGCTGGTGATGATGATGATGATGATGTAAACCAGCTATGTACCTACTGGTAATTATACGACTCTTAGAGGTACCGTGGAAAAAGGATAAATGATAACTCTAACGCTGATAGTTCGCAAATGGTTTATTATTTATAGATTTAGGTTAAAATGAAGGTGAAATAAGGAACAATATCATCACGAAGTAGGTAGGGCTTGAGAGGAATTTAATATGAATTTGAGGTTTACATGAGGAAGAAAAAACATCACGTACTTATCACACGTGGAAATTTAAGGGTGTTACACATTGTACATACTTTGTACAGTGAATCTTTTCAATATATTGTAATGTATTCATATATATCAAATCTTTTTCTATTTCACTCATTCGTGGGGCTATTTCATTAAAAGAGTCATCTTCGAAAATTAGTTGAAAAGAATGGAGTCTGATTTACTTTGACAGTTTGAAGACATTTCGATTTTAAAAACTCAGCCAATTTATATGTACTGGTAACAGTCACTGTGAGAAGTCTAAAGTTTACTTTTGGCAGCCAGACTACACATCATTATCAGCCTATAATAGTCCACTGCTGGACATAGGCCTCCCCTAATGAGCGCCATCATGATAATGCCATCTAGGCATTATCATTATTGATAATTTGGGGGTTATTGCCCATACTCCACATAATTTATCATATTTTAGATATGTATTTATTTATTAAATATTCGTATTATGTATATGTCGAGGTTAATTATCCAGCACGAGTGTTATGTAGAGCAATTTGCTCCGAGCAAATGATTGCGGTTTCAGTAGCGCAGTGATGGGAATATTACTGATGGGTAGCGGTCGTGTGCGTGGTTATTGATTGGAGAATCATCCATGTTCTAGTTATACTGGAGTTAGTGCTAGAATTGACAGGTAATCGGAATTAATTTATCTTTAGAATAAGGTTTTAGTGTGTAACCAGTGCTGGGCATAGCGCAATAGCTTTGTAACTCTAAAACTAAGTTTTTTCTGGTTTTAGTAACTTCAACCTGGGTATTTATGGCAAAAATTTCGATGGGACTCGAACCCGCGGCTGTCCCTCAGTACGGGAGTGTGTTTATATCCGAGATTATACCAAGTGAGAGGGTTTACGTACTATAATAAAAAAAATAACCTGAGTCTTCAAGACTAGAGTGAATAGGTATCTTCTAGAATTTCGTGATACACCGTCAGCTACATCTACACTGTCCAAAAGGTGAGATCGTGGTCAAACGGAGCTGTACTACAATAGGGTAGGTACAAACCCGGTACAATCAAATGGGACCCAAAAATCATGAATATCTTAAAGTCGGTTGCCAGGTTCACACAGCTGTCAAACGGAGGTCTATCAGTTATATAAAAAAAAGTTCATCGAGATCGTGTAATTAACTGCGGCTAGTTTCTGTAAAGGGGATTACGCGCAACTTTCCAAGTTCCAACTAAAAAAGCAGATAGCGAGAAATGCTACGAGTACAACCATTTCTGACAGAGCTTCGTAAAACGCCTTTAATGTTACTTCGTTGTTCGACATGTCTTTCATCTTTTGTTTTACGTTCAAGGCAGAAGAAAAATGGCGTGGAATTACACACAGTGAATTTTATTATGTAGGAAAATTATTATTTTTTTGTGTAAATTATCTTTTTTTATATTTATCTCCGGCGACGGATGATTTTTCCATACAAAAAATAATAAGAAAACGTACCTTCTTTGAAAAAATCTGATTTCGTTTAATTTCATTTCAGTAAGTAAAGTATTTGGAAAAAAATGTGGTAGGAGCCTAGATAAAGGTGGAGGAAATCGTAGAGTATGTGAAGATCAAGACCAACATCATTTATCCGTTGCTGGAGCCTTTTCTCCTTGATAATATTGTATACAGTTTAAACAGATTTCTTTGTTCTGCGATTTTTTAAGGAGTTACTACAAAATTCAATTTGAAAATAGAATGGCCGAGTAACGAGCGAAACAGATCACTGTCGTAAATTGGAATCTACACAAATCCAACGGATTCATTGGACACTAAAGGAAGAGACATCGATTCCATCCACGTACATACTACATCTAAAGGTTAAATCATTCATCATCGGAAATATAAAAATCAATTCTCAAGTGAACAGAATTTCATAAAAGGCCATGTTTACGTCCGTTTTGTTCCTGTGGGTATTCACACATGGCGTTGGGAGCGCGGACCGGTACTTCCGACGAGGTATCTTCCGTTCCTGCCTCCCAGCGCGTTTCATTATTCGGAGGTCGCAGGGGCGCGGGGCGGGTAACAGGGTTGCCAGTTATTTGTTAAAGTTTCCAGAGATTTGAGAAAATATTATGTTGCAGATTTTTCAGAGATAGGCGAAAAAATATGTTTGATGGACGTTAGTGAACATTATAAAATTATGACGTCGTTGTGTGAAGTTTTAAATGACTAAACATTTAAAAGCTGTTAGGTAGTTACTGACCCACCTAATTGTTTTTTAGGGTTCTAGCTCAAATATCAATATTTTTAATCTGGTTCTAGTTTGTTAGGTTACTAGAAAGCAATTTAGAACTAACCCAGTCGCAGACTCGAACGACCCTTATAACCTCATAATCCCCACAAATTTCAGAAGCTCACGTGCTATTACCTAAGCGAGCCTCTACAACCAAACCTGTTGAGAGAACAGAGAAATTCAGTTTACATTCATAAATTTCCCCGGTAGTTTTCGCGCGCACCCCGTAACATTTTCCCTTGAGCTGGCATCACTCGTTGGGTAACGCAGTGCGCGGGAACTCGACCCGTGCGTTAGTCCGCGTGACGCGGCGCGGCGGACGGAGCCGCTCCGGACATCGCGCTCCCGGCCCGCCCTCAGGTATAAGCTTGTCCAGAAAGAGAAGAAATCGAAAACATCACTAAGAATTCAAAAAAAGAACAATGATCACGCGCTATTTCTCCTCTTTCTAGTCAGACTGTATGCCTCGCTACACGCCACCCTGTTGCGCACTGCACCGTACTACAAATGTTTATGCTACTAATTAGATCCTTCTTTCACACTAGCAGTATGCACTACACTTGCCTCGCCAACAAAACTTTTTAATGGCAACTCTTCTTTTCTGTCGTTGAGTAGAACGCTACAAAAGTAGGCTCTTGACTTTCCCTGCTGACTTTATTTAATTAACGTTTTATTGAGTTTTGATGTGGGCTTTCTGCACCTAATTAAATTGCGTAGAGGTCTGAATATTTAATGTAAGCAGTGTTTGATGTCATGTTTATAATTTTGGTATTTTATTTTTTGAGTGATATAAAAACTAATTATTATTTTATTGAAAAGAATGAGAGAAAAAAACTAATGTTCCACGACGACATCAATCTCGCATTTATAATCAAATACGTAGGTAACATTCCTTTTCCCTCGCAAGAGACAAAGAAAATGGTTCGGTAGGTTGAATGATTCTCCGATTTTAAATTGAAGAATTTTTTAGAAACGTCTTTGCTAAAAAATTTGGGTGTTCGCATTGTTTCAAATACTTAGAAAAATTTTTGTTCGGGAAATCGCGTACTTACATACACCCTTATTTGCCAATATTTCGTTTTCTCCAGAAACTTGATGTACCAAAACAAGTGAAAACCCAACATTATCAGTCTTCTCCCGGCCAATTAATTCTTCCAATTAAACCCTCAAATTTCCCAATTTCCTTGTCGCTGTATAATCGATCGTAATAAAGTGGGAGAAAAGTTAAATTAGTTTGTCTGAAACATGTGTTGACAGATTAAAAAGCTTGTGGGAAATATAGTCGCCTGGAGAAATGCCTCTGTGTTGCCTCTATAGAAATGCTAATAGCTTTTTATCGATTTTTATAATGAGTGGGAAAAAAATGAACAAAACAATGAGAACAATATGAAAAAACAAAGCACCCTATAGTCTGAATGCCTATTGAAAAGGGTAGTTATATATAAACTATAAATTACTGCCTGCTCTAGTTCTCTCTAGTAAAAAATGGAGACGCCAACGTTCGTTCCGTTACTAAAATTTATGGTGATTTGAATTTCTTGGGATCAGTATTCCACTTTTAATATTAGAGATTAGAATATTAGAGAGAATAGAATATTAGAGTGAAATTAAGTGTAGCTTTTCAATACAAGAATATAAGGTCCCGATTTTAAAGTGTATTAAAACTAGGATCAGAATTTCGAACGAAATTTTGATTAAAGCACGCACAAAGTAAATTTTGTATAAGTTCACCGAAACATTTAATATTTAATATGAAAATGGAAACTTTAGTCTTGGATTTAAATTATGTACTTAAAAAATAAGAGACTCCAAAAAACTCTTAAGCAAAGACATGACGAATTGGATAATCTTTCTTACAGACGCTTTAAAATTCACTTACTAATCAGATAAACATCCAAAACAATAAAAGCAAAGATAATGAAAAGATTTAAATGATATCGTAACAAAGACGTGCTAAGAAATAATTTTATCGAAAAATAAAAAGGAGATTATGAGTCTTACGCGCAATTTAACGAGCACTTAGATAACTGATAAAAATGAGCTTTTTCCTGCTGTTTTTGGATTCAAAGAGTGAATCGCGTTCACTGCCCATCCATATCGGTACGAATTGACTTTCTTCTGCTGATTGTATTGTTGATGGATTTTATGTTAATCTAAATATATATAACTCAAATGTGACAGACTGACTGACATAGTGATCTATCAACCACAGCCCAAACCACTGGAAGGATCGGGCTGAAATTTAGCATGCAGGTAGCTGTTATGACGCAGGCATCCGCTAAGAAAGGATTTTGATTAGTTCTACCCCCATGGGGATAAAATTGGGGATGAAAGTTTGTATGAAACTCTGTCAATTTTAAACCGATCGGGCTGAGACTTTGCATGCATAAAGCTAATATGACGTAGGCATCCCCTAACGCGAGCGAAGCTGCGGGCAAAAGCTAGTTACAATATATATTTTTATATTATACAATATTATAAACTCTTTAAGTAAATGTGAGAATCCCGTGCTTAGACAAACCTGAAAAAGCCTTTAAGGCACTGTTAATTAAGTAATGGAACGTAAAAACGATCTACCTATCTAATTTTTTTGTGTTGGTGTGTGTGTGGTGACGACATTAAAAATATGTTTGGCCATCATCCTGGCCATATACAGATAGAAAATACTTTATTATACCACACAAAGAAAGAGAAAATTACAAACTTGCTTAAAGTAAAGGAAGTATAAAGGGCGGCCTTATCGCTATGAGCGATCTCTTCCAGGCAACCTTGGGATGAACTGGACACGAAGGAACAATATACGGTGGCACTTCGGTAAAACAAAAAATAATAATAAACGAATACTTAAAATAAATACTAGAATAACTTTACTTATATGTAGCCTAAAAAAAATATAATTTAAATAAATAATAATAGAACAAATGACTTAAGGTTAAGAAATGCTATGAAGCAGTTATTTTGAAGATTGGCAGGCGGACCTTCGCCCACCGCGCCACAGATTTTACATCCATACGGATGTAAAATCTGTGGCGCGGTGGGCGAAGGTCCGCCTGCGACGCAGTTCGATTCCCGCCTCGGGACAAATATTTGTACGATCTACAGACATTTGTTCAGGGCGTTCAGGTCGTTTTCTATGTATAATAAAAAATATCTATCTATTTAATAATATTGTATTACGTAGGTATATCAGTCATCAAGTACCCATAACACAAGCTCTGCTTAGCTTGGGGCTAGATCATGCTGTGTGGATTGTCCAGCATTATTTATATTATTTATATATACATCATAAGTATATGGCGTTCCATGCTATATACATTTATTAATGACTAGCATATGTCGAGGTCTTCTTTATAATCCAATGGGATCGTAAGTTAATTAATCGACACCGTTGCTCCATTACCACCATCCCCGATCCCCAACAAACAACAATTAAAGGGCCATCAGTCATGACCTGGTCGTGACCAGCGGTATTCGATAACTTTAGTAATTAATCTAGTTAAAGATTTATACCGTTGTTTTGATATCACCTAAATTTCCTTATCTGTAGATATGGAAAGGAAATCGGCTTATGTGGAAACATTATGCTGTACCATACTTTATACCTGTAGAATACGGCAGTCAGAAAATTTAGTACAGGTAGGTAGGTAGGTACCAATAGAGTACGATTATGTGTTTGAAGGGTCAACGAGAATAAAATTAGATGTGTTGATGTTTTAATTATGGGCTAGATGATGCTGTGTGGATTGAATAATTGATTTATATTTTTTTGTAATAATTTACTTATTTCTTACATAATTTGAGTGATTTCCCTATGAAAGGCAAATGAACTAGAATTTTATCGTAGAAGTAAAAAAATCACAAATACTTGTCAAGTAAAGCCTCAAGTTAGACTCGTAAGATACGAATGTGGGAATTGGTTATCGATTATCAATCGCTCGGGCGTTGAGCACGAATACGTTGATATAGTTAATGGTCTTTGATAGTAGATATCGGATAGCCTCCTACAAAGTCATTTTATCACCTTCAAGTTGTAGGCATATCTGAAATTATACTATTAAGATCGTTACTTCAATTTGTGTAGTGGAGTTAATATATAATAATATACAGTGTAGTTTAACTTATCGATCAAAGTTTCAGGTCCTATGAAAACATTTCCCCAATTTAAGTGAGTAGTTCCCGAAATTAGTAGTATATCCTTAAATTATTTAGTGGGGCCCTATTCATTGGGCCTTTTGCGGGTCTCTGCTTAAATATTAAATGATGTGGAGTCAGTAGCCAATATTGTTCCACAAAATTGTGTTTTGTACGAGATCCGAGATCATTTTGGTTTAGTTTCTGAGGTGAAGTTAGAAGTGGTGAGACGATTAAGCCAACTGTAGAGCAAGCACGGGCTTTCTTGTCTAAGGTAGAATAGACAAAAATTACGTCACTTTGTCATCGAATGCGTAAATTATTTGAAATTAATTTCTTCAACTTCAATGATGTACGCAATGTATGGTGATGCGATGTCATTATTGTCTATTCTACCCTAGAGAAGAGAACAATCTCCGTGCTTGGCCTACTGGGCTCCGTAATTGTCAGTTGCCGAGAAGCTTCAATAGATAGGCAGTAATTGGAACCAGGCAACCACTTGTCGAACGATTACCGACTACAACTCTAGCGATTTTGCTTTCAAAGGTATTGAGTAGTTCATTTCTGATGACTATCCGGATTAGACATAGCACCTATTTCCCTTTTAATGTGTTACATAGACACTATTCTGGTTTTGTCGTTGTAGGTGTAAAATTTATTGCGAAAAATTAGACTTAGTGTAAAATTTATTGAGAACAAAATTTTTTGCAATATGGTTTCGTCAAACCATAATGAAAAAAACATAACGATTCGAAAATAAAATTAATCTCTCATTTATCGTGTTGGTTAGTTTTTAAAGAAATAAATTATAACCTCTAAACAAAAGCAAGTGAACTCAAAAATTTCAACACATTGGATCTCTTTGAAATACAGGAATATAGATACAATTTATAGGGAAAAGTACGGTAAACTCAATTTACATGTCAGTTTTTCTTAGGATAGTGGAAAAAAAATGACACATCACATGATAATGAAAATGTTTACCAAGATAATCTTAATCGAACAATGTGATCTTAAAAACTATAATATAAGCAATTATTTGCAAATGGAACAAAAATAACGACTCAACAAAATATTGTTTTCCTAATTAGCTGCTACAGATTTGTTAGAAGCCCATAATAATTATGTTTTCCTCCTAAAGATTTCTGAACTTTACGGGCAATAAAATTACTGTACTCATGAAGCTTTTCTTTCGGCCGTTTCCTTTTATTGTAATGGCCGAATGAAATTGCCCATCTTATCGTTAATAGTGGTAATCAAAATTAAAACAACGTTTCTGACGTCACAATGTACGTCATTCATGATCTCAAAGTGCTATTTGTATCAAAACATCGAGTTTAATAAATAAACCGAGGTTTGCTAATTCTGTGTAAGTTTCTTTAAACTTTTACTCGCAGTATACATTGCAGTACCCCAGCAGTGACCCAGAGTCTAAAAACCTGAGGTTGATCTCGCTACACATTATTTTTGAATAAATCTGTTTCTTTTTGTCAAATTTTAAATGACACGTGGTTCTTGATCCTTGAAGTACTATCTAACTCCGAGTTAACCGCGTTAAGTCGCGTAAAGTGGGTCTAATTCTCCAAATTCAAGTAATTACTCGGGCTTAATAAGATTGAATTTGGAACATCGAAATATGATTGTTTTTACCAAAAAGATCCGCACACTAAGTTCAAGTGAGTTCTTCGAATTTCGAACTAACCTCGGCGGAATAAAAAACGAATGCCGCGAACCGCGTAACCGATCTTTTACTATTTACTTGCAGTAGCGTTTGCTCCTCGTGCACAAAGACGATTTCGTCTTGGACTCTCGCATTCAGGATTTGTGACTAAAGGCTCATAGTGATTATGCACGGTGTGAAGCGGTGGCATACGTCACGTGCGTCCTTGGATCCCGAGCGCAAATCGGGATTCTAGAATAACTCAGGAGCGAAGCGAGGGAGTTACTGGAGTTCTTAGTGTGAAAGGGATTTAATCACATCCAAGACCAGAATACCAAGGGAATAATGTGATATGTATAATGAGGTTCCAAATTCAAACTTATTACGTAGTGATCAGATTGAATTTGAAACCTTATAATATGTACGGGTATGTTGACCAATGAGACTCGCATGCTCGCACTAAGAGTTCACATTCGATTTGTTGTTACAACAAAACTCGCGTTTTTCCGCTGACAAGGCATAGCTTGTTTTCGGCAGATACTTTCGGTTATTCGGGCAACGTGAGGTATAAAGTGCGTCTTTTGACATGAAGAGCGAACATAATACACGTTGTATATTGTATATTATGTGCAAGAAAACCTGACAGATAAAATTATTTTATCTGTCAGCAATTACATAAGTAGGTAGGTTTGTATACCAACTTCTAGTAAATTTATTGTAATAAATTAGTACCTACAAAAAACGTAGGTTGTAGGTTACAAAATGTAAAAAGGTTTAACAAAACTTCGGGACTAATTTAGCCTTCTGTTTATTTGCTTAAAAAATCAGAGCTTTCCATGAAAAACATGAGTCATTTTTCATTTACATAGTTGTCATGCAACATTTTTATCGCGTGCATTAAATTTTCGACCACGCTTTTCATATATTTTTTGTTGGAAGGTATATTATAACCTACGCTCAAGTCTGGTTGATAAACTGAGCTGACCAAGACGTATGTTCACATTTACTCAGTTTTGTATGGGTTTAACATGCAAGATTGTGTAACGGGATAATTCCGTGACGCATTATTTCCAGAACACCAGGAAACCTACCTGGTGAAAGATAATATATTTTCCCAGTAATAGAATGAGCCCGAATGAGGCCATCTATCTTAGCTGGACTTTCTCAAAACCCCTTCGTCATTTTGCCCGTAGCAAACAAGTAAAGGTTTTATATTGCCCTCTCTAATACAGCTATCGCGAAAATATTTTACGTTTTCGATTAATTGCAATTTGGGCTTTTATTGAGACTCATTAGGCTTATTAGGCTCACCACTTTACAGTAATTGGGCTAGACGTATCTAGTTACTGAGGAATTTGAAAGCTGTCGACTAAATTTGAGATCAATTTTAGTAAAATTTTAATGATTGAGGATATTGATTTTCGACTGAAATTATGGTATTAATATAGATCAGTTGAGTTACCTGTAGTTTGTTTGCAACAGTTTGCAGTTAGCTCAATTGTTTCAATTGTAAATACTAGTTCCAATTTGGTTATTTTTTTGTAATTTTCTTATTTAATAAAGGTTTAACCCAATGAGGTCCAATTCAAAGATGATAATAGGAATAGTAATATTTTCTTTTGAAGTAATAAACCAAGGGTGTTACTGAAGATTTCATCATACGAATTTATAGCGTTAAATAAATTATTTCGTAGAACACATCTGAAACAGATTTTCCACAAGTTCGAATATAGCATTGAGTTTGTACCTCTCGAAACCGAGCGCTATTTACCTAGTTCTCGAAATCGGAATACGTTTGCTAGGAAGAGTACTCACAAGCGAATTGTAATAGTAACCAGTGCGACACAGAAACTAGTTTCCAGTGTGTATCTGTAATATACGTTTTCGACGTTCGCAGCCGGGTATGTTAATCTAGGATAAAAAAGAAAAGTGAAGAGAAAATCAATACCACATTATTTCTTACTTTAAAATACACTAGCGGTCCGCACCGGCTTCGCACGGGTATCTAATAAATATTACAAATTTTTACTCACACACACAAAACACTCCTACGCGAGATGTCAGTGCAGATCTTAGTTCCCCCACTTAGAATTAGAATTAGAATTACAAATTTGCGTTACTTTATTTAAGTTTTCATACGATGTACAAAATGCTAAAGAATATAGATAAAGGAGATGCCACGAACACGTCTGGGTAATATCTCACCCCTCTGTGCCTGCAACCGAACAAATACGAGGTTCTGGTTTGAAGATAGACCTCCGTTTGACCACGATCTTGCGTAATAAAAAGTGAAGATGAGACTGACGGTGTATCACGAAGGTCTAGAAGACATCTATTCACTCTAGTCTTAAATATCCCAGATTTTCATTTGTCGGAAAAACGGACAGGCAGCGAGTTAATTAAAATTAATCCTTACCACTAAGAACGCGGTTGCTACGCCTTTTAATTCTGATTTAAAGTAGTGTTCCTCTGAAATATGTCAGTAGAAGAAGACAGAGTGAGATAGCTATGTTCAAACTAAAATGTACATAGATACGTACTCGATGTGTACATATAAGGAAGTAGTAGGTATTGATTACATTAGTATTTTTGAAACAACCACTGCCTCCCTTACACTTGTTGTGTACGCCCAAAGGGGTTCACATTGTAATACTTACTTTAACATAATTACCTATTAAGCGGGTGTGATGACAACAGTAAATTATATTGAGTATACTTAGACTATGTACACACACTCTTATTCACAACGATCCACCAATTTAAATCATTTCTCATTTATGACTTATGGCAATGAATAACAGAATAATAATATAAATATTTTTTTTCTGCAGGAAACTTAAAAGTTTATTTGTTATTTCGTTGTCATTTTTTTGTTATCAAAGGTTTTTACCCTTTTTATAAGAATTTTCGTATAACATTTGACTTACCTATCTAAAAGTAAGCCTAAATATTAATTAATAAATTTATTGAAAATTTATGAAGGTGTGACGCTTGCTCAGCGCAGCTGTGATTGGTGAATTAGAAAACCAGGTCACTCATCAGTCGGGTATAAATCACGTCGATTGCAAAATGATTGACCTTTCCATCCGGATGCCGATTTAATAAGCTTCAATCTTTTAATTTGAAGTCGTTTATAAGATAAGGGTGCTGATGACATTCTTTAAAAACATTATATAAACCTCGAAAAAATGCCTGAGGTTATCACGAAGTTCGTAAAAGATTTCATAACCTAATGCAAAGTTAAATTCTTCTAAACTTAAATGTACCGTTTTCTCTCGGAGTTTCTGCAGTTCCCATTAAGAATATACTTAATTTAGCTTTGATCCGTTATCTTGCATTAAGATGTAAACATTTGGAGACAGTAAGGGTAAGACAGTAATATAATAACAATAATGCAGTTTCAACGAATACAATAGCCAGATGTGTGTACAGATTTAAGACAACAATAAGTGCATCTTTGTTTGAAATTTAAAAGTATTAGTCTTTCTTAACATAGAAAATTATAATAACAGAACCAAATAAGACTAGCAGACAGTTTAAACAATTGAGCTAACTGCAGACTTTAAAAACAATCATCAAGATCCCCTCAACATCAACATCATCAACATCAACAGCCTATAATTAGTCCACTGCTGGACATAGGCCTCCCCTAATGAGCGCCAAAGATGGCACTATCATTTGGGGGTTAATGCCCATAATCCCCACGCTGGGCATGCGGGTTGGGGATCGCAGTTCGGTGGAGTTGTTCTGCAGAGGGCGCTGCTGCCCGCCCTCCTGTGTTTCCCTTAGTCGCCTCTTACGACACCCACGGGAAGAGATGGGGTGGTGAAATTCTATGCCGACACCACACGGCAGAGATCCCCTCGCTGTATGGCAATTGCTGATGCACTGCGCCAGAACTCACCAGCTCTCGGGTCCCACGTATTGATATGGATCAGTTGAGCTACCTGTAAGATTATTTGCAACAGTCTGCAGTTAGCCCAATCGTTTCAATTCTAAATACTAGTTCTAATTTGGTTATTGAATTTTCTTTATTCTAAATAAGGCAATGCACAAACTTTACTGGATAGAGTAAATTATGCTGGCTGCTGGTACCTAAAAATACATAAATCATTAAGTATAGGTATAGGTGGATTATCTGAGTTATTGCGTTGTCGAGACGGGTCAAAGGGCTACCCTATAGATAATGTTGCTTACGGCAAAAACATTTGTCTGTTTCAGGATTAAATTATTATGTTTTGGTCAGATTGAGGGTACACGACACGCTAAGCCAGCGCGACGGCTAATTGGGTTATGATTTTGCTTTAGCGGTGGTTTTATCTTGACCTTTATATTTTCTTGTACTGCGTAGAATTTTGAGGATATTTTTTTTCATTTTACAAGGATTATCCAAAAACAGCGGAAAAGTAACTTGGCGCATTCGTAGATTATTTCCTGTGTCATAACAAACTTAGTTAAGGCACCTACTTTTGCAGTATATTGCGATATTTTTGACAAAAAAATTGTCGCCTACCTAGCTGCCGCCGTAGCATTTCGTAGCACTAAATAATTGCCTTTCGTAGTACCTCGTAGCAGCTCGTAGCACCGCGTAGCATTTTGTTTCGTAGCTACTCAACGTTGCTTAGTTACGTGTCCATCCAAAGTTTGCCTGGAAGAGATCGCTTTTAGCGATAAGGCCACCCATTGTACAACTGTTTTTGAGTTCATGTTTTTCTGTTCTGTTTTACTGTGTCTTGGTGTGCAATAAAGTGTATTTGTATTGTATTGTATTGTATTTTTTTGTTTGCTGTTTCATATACCTCTAGCACAAGCTCTGCTTGGGGATGAAACACGATCTTTTAAATGATTTATTTTCATAATCCGTAGCTTTCTGTTTACTTCTTGTTGCTTCCGAACTTTGTACCAGTTGTTGGTATGTATTTATTTATATAACGTTTCGGAAATTTACAGCTAACCTATGAATAATTATGTAAGAGATTCAAGTTCTGAAAGCAACTTTAAATTTCCACAAAAGATCTAGATTTTTTACTGGTGATATGGACATCTTATTTTCAAACAGCAATCTGTTATGTTTGACATCTAGATCGGACAATCAGCAAACATTTGGTGAATCAAACAATTACCTTCCACGTCTTACTGGAACCTTCGTCTTCGTCACAGCATCCCTCCACCGCCATCTCTCACAACATCCCGCCGAAGCGAAGTGTTGACGTACGAGCTATCGATCCCTCGCTTCTAATCGAACCTTTTCATACACACCCTGTAGGTATCGTGTAAACCACTAATGGCTGTTGTTTTTGTTTTGTTCCGCAACTCATTGTGTTTGGGAGTTGTTCATTAGATATTTGTTGACTAGGTTACACTTGCGACTTCGTTCGCGGGAGGTTCCAGTAAAAATCATACGGGCAATTATGAATTTATTCATAGGGTTCATGAAACCAAAATAAATTAAATTGAATGAAAATATAACGACTTAAGTTAAAGATTTCTTACTGTAGTAACTAAGTACAGAAATATCTAAAAAAAATATGAAAACAACTACAGGTTTCCCATTCACATACAATATTTTAACTGAAATAAGTACCTAGATCATTATATGAATTTTCAAACAATTCCTTGATATTAATTTACATAAATATGAACAAATAAAATAAAATTCTTTCTTTTCCTCATGCATAAAGTTCAAGCTTCCGCGGCCGTGCTAATAGAAAAGGCAGTATGACATACCAGTAAAACGCTCCTCTCGAAATAAAAGAAGGCAATCGCGTCGCCTTTTGTTTCATGAAGGTAAAGTAGAGCCTCTCTGTTTAACAGCAGCCAACAACAAGTCACTTTCACAATGTCTTGTAAACTTTTTAGGTTACCATAAGTCAATTTAAGAGTTTGTTGTTTTGAAGATTGTTATAATTTCAATTTCGATTTTTGTGAGCGCTTTAAATGAGATCAGTTTTGTATAGAATTTATGATATTTGGCATTTAAATAAAACTCTCTGGTAGACTCTTTGGTCAATTTCGTTCAACGAACGTGAATCATCATTAGTGAAAGGCAATCATACATGGAGGTTTTCCATACATTGGTATGACTAAAACCCAGGTGACCGTTCTGACACTAAAATCGGCTGTAGGTGTTCTAACTTTATTACAGCATCATTTATCACCGGTGACGTCACAGAATAAAATTAATACTTGCACGTCATATCGTGACGCGAAACAAGGGTGTTGGATGAAATAATGTTAGGCATTCATTACGGGTTAAGCTTTATGGATTTATGTGCTTTCGCGATATGATTTGACAAATTACTTTTGAGTTTGTAGTAACAATGGAAACGAGGCTGTTGCGTCGATTTTCCGGTGATTTATAGCGGCATAGCAAAAGTCAGCTTTTTAAGACGGAAACGGTCCGTAGTAAAAACTTGCTCAAATACGGGTTCCAATAATTTTATTTTCTTTATTTCTATTGTATATTTTCTTAAATTATACAGAAAACACTATAAATACCCAGAACATGCCCAGAACCGTGTATTTTTAGTTATGTATATATATTATTTATTTACATAATGCGTAGGGTGTGGCATCTCCGAGCTAAAAGGTTAACAAGAAATAAATATCATGTTGACCAAAAAGTTTTCATTCCACTTGGTCAACAGAAGTACAGATCTATAGGTACTATTATATCAGGGGTACAGCAGCGTACCAATTTGCAGTTCCATTCTGTAGGCCACTGGGAGGCCTCTGGGGAACGAAGGTAAGTGCACTGGACCGGATGTCGGTAATCCATATTGAATAAGACGTTTCCGGTTTCCTCTTGAATTGCTTGGATTTCGAACGGGAGCTTTTCTAAAGTAGTTTCGGATTTCGTACTCGTATTACCTAACGTAATTTTAAGAGCCGTTAGCAGTTTTGGTGTTTTTCAAAAATTTATAAAGTCTCCAAAGATTATGATAAAAAACTAATTATTCTTAGGAAAAATTATAAGCCCTATTTTAACGGGTAATTATCACGTTTTTTTCTCTCGACGTTTCAACAGTTTTGCACTCTGTCGTGGTCACGAGATGACTCAATAAAACGCGATAAATACCCGTTAAATTGGACAAATAATTATGTGTTCAGATCGCGTAAGTTTAAAAAGAATCATTCTTAGGAAAAAGATGTGAATTTAGAAAAAAGTAGTACCAACCTTTTTTATACCTACCAATAATTAACGCATTCGCTGCCCAACAGCTGCTTGACGGAGCTGGAGATCGGAATGTACCAACCATGAAAGTTTTAGTTAGTTATTAAGCCTGGTGTGTCCAACTGCTGAGGTCTGAAGGTTTTAATGTAAATAATTTTACAGATTTCCATAAGTAATTATATCACTTTTTTTTCGCATCTTTTGCAAACGTTGTAATCCTCGTAGAATCCCATCCCAAAGCAACCATCTGATATTTACTTTCAAGCGATTTTCCCTTTCACAAACTTTTCCTTTTCTCGAATTATAAAGGATTATGGGCACGTAAAAAATTCCGTAATATTACGTTGAACATTACGACGGCACATAAAGATAAACTCGAGTTCGAAACTCTATAATGTGATTCCACCCCTGCAGTTACCTGCCCTTATACTTTAGCTCGCGTATCACACGTGGATTGTATCGTACCTTGACAGATATGAACTTTTTTTTTAGAGCTTTTTATTATAAAAGCTTTCAAACCAACATCGCTATCTTTTGAGATAGCTTAGTGAGTTTTATAGCTAATAATAATAGATTAGAAAAGGTTCCCGGAATACCTTGACAAAGACTTGGTCGAGAGCACTCGCTTCAGTATTCAGTAAATATCAGCTTAAAAGTTTATCTAGGGATGCTATTGTCTAGATATAGGTTTAGATCTTAAGACTCAAAACCCTTACAATGATGTGCGAAATAAGCTTTACTTAAAGAAATATCTGGTCTAAAGGTTTCAGAAATCCCCAGAAGTTTCTGCATCCAAAGTGATGTTTTAACATTTTGTCTTACGTTGTTTCACTTAATTATTCTTAAAGAAAATATATGAGTATTCACAATTTGACAATTTACTAACTGCACATTATTGCAAACAATTTACTGGTAGCTCAATTTATCCATATCAGTAAACATTTACAAACAATACCTATATACTTTCGTCATTTTGTAAAACCTGTAGAAGCTTCTGGATCTTAAACTAGACTCATAAACTAAGTTACAAGTTGGTAGTTACTACCAAATGTACAACGCGAGTAAAACCTCGAAAAAATGCTAGTCGTTCATATGAACTCAGATTTTACGGTTAAAACAGTCACGTACGAGTAGTATGCTGTGGATATACCTATGTGAAATTATCATTAATATCAGATGAGCGCAATATTGTATCTACTGAGGGCATGGCGGACTGGTTGGCTGCCAGTTGACTGTAGCGTAGCGGGTAAGCGCGCGGTTTTAGGGGAATAAAGTAGGCATTGGGCGGTTTATAGGTTTTTCTTGCGGGTGTGGATGGCTGACATTATTTCTTACATCAAAGCAACAAAACGGCATAACCTAATTTGGTACTTAATTAGTTATTCAGTTATTGGTTACCAAGTCTGAGTTTCGGGAGTGTTGAAGCAATATTAGGAATTAGAAATATATTTATTTATACTTTGCAGTGTGCCGTGTGGTGCCGGCATAGAATTTCACCACCCCAACTCTTCCCGTGGGTGTCGTAAGAGGCGACTAAGGGAAACACACCGGGGGGCGGGCAGCAGCGCCCTCTGCAGAACAACTACACCGAACTGCGATCCCCAACCCGCATGCCCAGCGTGGGGATTATGGGCAATAACCCCCACATAATGATGCCATCTATGGCGCTTATTAGGGGAGGCCTATGTCCAGCAGTGGACTATTATAGGCTGGTGATGGTGGTGATGGATGCTTTGCAGTTTACTTTCTTTTAATGTAATAGAATCATTTTTACACGTAAGGCTGCGAAAGTTTATACAACGTGTGTAGGATACGAGTAAAAATAGAAATCTATATTTTTTGCTGTAAACACCCAGTTGTTTGTTTACATTAAAGGATCTTGGTCAATACGTATTCAGTAGTGTTGGTTACGTACTACGCTGCAAAAAGCTTACCACCTAAAGCTTGCCGCTTACCGCCCCCGCCCAAGCCGTATTCAGGTCATAAATAACACAGTCTCAAGGGTGGCCTAACTCGCATCTAAACTCACTATTTTAGAGACATTCGAGGACTTGTACCTACCCACCTGCATATTTAATGCCGTCGAAACCGCGCGATCCACGCATAAAAAATTTTAAAACATTTTCAATTCCACTCATTTTTACTCAGACTTTTATGTGGAAAAATAAAAAGAGACCTTTATGCCGCAGTAAAGAATATTAGTAGGGTCGGTTTAATTAGTAGGGCCTGGTAGAGTTATTTTCATGTGTAGGAAGGAAAATTAACAAAAAAGTCGTAAGGCCCTTTACTTAGGGCGGAGGTACTTCCCTTATTTAATAATTAGCGACGCGAAAACGAGCTGGTAAATCTGTTAACGAGGTGTTTTACGAGTTACCCTTTTGCTGGGCTGCCGTGTGTGGGTTACTTATAAGATATGATGTTCTAACCTACTTAAAAGTTCTTATTTTGGACAATCTTTTCGGTGGCTGTCAGGATATTAAATATAGCCCGCGGGCACGAGGCGTAGATGTGAAAATCGCGTAATTTTATATTCTCAAGAAATTGGAGGAGATTCGTACCTTTGCAAAACGAGACGGCCAGCTGGTCTTAATGCAAAGTGGGCTTTTGCACACAAGTTATGGTTCCATTTCCAGCAATCATGAGATACGGAACACTTTATGTATTCGTAATTATTCACGGAAGTAGAATTAAGTTTGATCGAGGTATATGAATAGGCGTTACGATTGGTAGCTGTTTTGGTTATAATCCCTGGAATGAATACTAACGATAGTGATGTAGTGAATTTGTTTACGCATTCCAAATTTTTCAAGACATTCACAAATAAAAAAGAGCTAGCTTCACGTCATTTAGGGGAAGAAACAATTCAAGAAGGAAAAGTTATCGTTCACTTACTGGTTCCAACTAATTACAAATAGCGTACAATCATAGACAAAGTAAGGCTAGGTTGAATGTGATTAAACCAGAAACAATAGAAATTGTAAAAAACCTCACCACACGTGCCGTGTGCGCCTGAAAGCTTTGCGCGGCAATACTGAAAGCGTTCCGTTTTGTCCGAGGTCTTATTTTACTTGGCAGACTGGATAATGTAATTATGCAACGTAGGTACGTTGCATAATTACCTACACACTCAGTTAGGCAAGTAGGTGTCTCAGTCACAAAAATAGACAGTAAGTAGGTATGTTTGCAGAAAACTCTGTGATAAAGCTGTAGAAAGATACCTAAGTTTTACGGTAAATAGATTGTTTGGTACCAAGTCGGTTTTAGGTAAGGGTTCTTGTAGAAAACCAATAGTTTTTAAATGGGTGTTTCAGGGGTAGTTTGTTAAAAAAATACTGTAATTGAAGTCTGGGAAAATCTAGGGAGACAGGGAGAGTTCTTGTGAGACACGAGCACGAGTGCTTAGTAACAGGTGGTGTTGGATTTAGATTCGAAGAAAGACATATTTTTTTCATTAAAATGTCGCTTTCTTTATATTTTTAACTTTCCCCTCATTGTCTTAAAGTATTTGCGTTACTGTCATAGATATTACCTAAGTGTGTTTATAAATTAAATTAGAGATCTCTAGTGTCTAGCTAGATAATTTAGGATTTAAGACTGCACTAGCCATAAAAATATATATTTTTTGGGCTGTCGAAACCCTCGTGGTATATGGTATCACTTTTTTCTGTCCAGCTATATAATTCAAATTAAAAATAAGGACCTTTGGACGAATTAACGATGGTATCATATGAAATATTTCGGTTTGTACGTCTCGAAACAGTTTTTTACTCTGTAATCAGATGTTTTCTTTAATCAGATCCGTCAAGACGGATCTTGTATAAGATAAACTAAGACTATCTACCTACGGATCATGCCATCTAGTTGTAAAAAACTTTTGCCCCCAAAGTTGTTGGTCTATAATTAGATTGGAAGTTGTGTCCTAAAGAGCCCACTTTTATAACAAGGTCTAAGCTTCTTAACAAGGGTTAAAAGGGTTGTGAAGGTGTTTACATGTCTGATAGAATCTTTCCAAGACATACATATTTGCACTGCCCTGGGTTTTAAGACCTTTCGACTTGATTTGATGAAGTCTGACCTTACTCATGTTTGCACCAAATCACGTGACCTAACGTGCCTATGATTAAATGGATAGATTGTATCTTTCAACTGGTCGATATGGAAATGGGTCACTTTATTGCTCATAATGCCCGTTGCGGCAATGGTGCCTTTACAACTCCTCTTTTATGTTAGATTGTTAGGTAAGTTTGATGTTTGTGATATATTTATTGTAAAGCTTCAGTTTGAACACGCGGTTAGGTCACGCGTTCTCGCTTACATTCTTACCTTAACTATACCGATATTAAAGCAATCTTTCAACCTTTATTGAGATGAGCTATAGAGCGGTAGCGATGTTCGGATAGAATTTACATATACTTAGCTGTAGAGGGTTACTAAATTTTTTTCTGTTGAAGCTCCAAAATAGCGAGAGGCTACCACGAAATCGACACAAATGATTTTAATTAGGGGCGTTGTAGTGTGCGGATATAATAATAATAGGACCCTAGTTAACGTACCTGCAGCTTTCAGTTTATGCAAATTATTTCACGAAGAGTTTATTAACAAAGAAAATAACAGTTTATTAAAAAATAAAACAATTGCTATCAGTGTATACATAACTATTTCCAGTTTATTAAAATATAAAACAATTACTGTTAGTTTATACATATATATTTCCTAAAGACAGAAGGCAAGAAGGAGTGAGCAGAATGCTGGTAGTGCTGCCACGTTGGATGCGTTGATGCTAATTCGTTGACCGAAATAAAAACCAGAGTGCCGAGTGCGAGTTCCACAAAGTTTTTCGAATGACTTTACTATCTCGTAAATCGAGTTAACGACATTCGAATCGAAAATCAAAGTCACGCGAGTGCGAGTCTTTATCGACGCTAACTAATCGAACGCGTTTACTCACTGTGAACACGGTTTATTATTTTTGTTATGGTGGCAATACTCGGGGTCAGTGAGATAAGCCGACCAAATTCAGAATTATATTTTTAATAGTATTTTGTATAGAAGCAGCCGTCTATCAGAAATGCTATGGGTTATTTGATGCATTTATGTCTTTTGACAGTTTGGTTTGGTGAATTGGGCGGCTGTGTTGTTGATATGTTGATAAATAAGAAATCAAAGAGAATACAAGTACAAAATGAAGACAAGCCCAAACCAATTTGAATTGCTGGTTACGTTCATGGAGCAGTAAGTGTTTATTAGATCACTTGATGTGTATAAACGTTATAATGTGAACTTGTTTCATCGATGACGGAGAAAAAACAAAGTTTATTGCTGGTTTATTGTTGTTTTTAGGCATGGAGACCTCAGCAAACCCTCTTCAAATGCAAGAGGTAGAATATGTTCCATGAACAAGTGGGAAGAACTAGTACAATTATTAAATAGTAGCGGTACCGGCGACACAAAAACAACAGATAAATGGAAGAAGGTTAGTTACCTTTGTGTTTTTATTTGTGCTTGGGCTTTAACCAGTGGTGAGCTAATTTCTGCTTTCTCTGATTTAAGGTTTGGGCTGATTTTAAAAACAATACAAAAAAAAAGGCTGCTCGTCTGCATAGATCAGTTAATGGTACGGGTGGTGGACCAGCTATGCACAGCAAATTAACTGATTTAGAACAACGAGTTCTGAATCTAATTGGTGTGCAAGTAGCCACAGGCTTGGGAATAGAAGAGGCTGGGTTGTCTCAGGTCTTAACTTATTATTTTTTAACTGCTAATACATATTAAATGATTATACTCTATTGTCCACTAGAAAACTAATTTTACTCTATTCCAGGTGAGTCAAATTCAACAAGCACACCAACTACCACATGGATCTATTGAATGTTAGTTATGTGATATTTTATAGCAAATTTATATTGATTTGATGAAATATGTCTTTAAAACATTTTAATTTATTTCAGCTCCACAACATGACACTGAGCCAGTACCACATTCACCATTATGTCCAGGGGCTGTATCTTCACCGCCTCATGCCTTCGTGAGGATAGAAGAAGTTCAAAGTAAGATATTGTATAAAAAATATAAACTAAACAGTGAAAAAAGACAAGTTAAACAGAGGTCTCCATGTACGGCTTTCAAAGTTCCTTCTTTCCACAGTCCTGTACTTCTTATAATTTTTACATACATCCAACTTAATTAACTTTATTATACCCATATTATAAATATTTTAGGCCCACATTGGGATGAACCAGGACCATCAACATCATATGATGCCCCAGTACTAAGAAGCCCTAGTCAAGCAAGGATTGCTACAACTCCAGTTAATGTTTACAATCTTGGGGAAGCACATGAGGGTAAGACAAAACTTCTCATAAGGCAGCCAAGCCGCCGGCAATGCCATGTAGCACCTTTTAGGATTCATAGTAATGTTTATGGCATTATAATAATAACTCTATGATGTGTTTTTACAGATGCGCATGCACCCTCTTCTCAGAGCAATGTTATACAGCCTGAGCCTGCTCGCTCTGGGCAAACACCACCTCGTCGTGCAAGAATTCGAAGATCACCTCGAAGAATTTTGAGGCCAGCACACACAGAGCTAGCAGCACAAAGTTTTCTTCAAGCTGAAGAGTTTTGGAGAAGGTTTAAAATAGAGCAACATAGGGATTACATCAGCCTGAGGAGAGAGCAGAATAGGATTAGGAGGATGGAAATGCAGACCCAGAGGGAGTGGCAAACAATTGGAATAAGAGTTTTAGATATATTAGATAAGTTAGCTAATAGAATCTGTAATGATTAGTATGTACAGTGCGCATCAGAATTAAGTACCCCCCTTGTCTACATAATATTTAAGATTACTGCGAATTCCCTTGTAACTTATCACAAATTTTCACATGCAAAAATTTATCACGCCGCCGCTCAGGATCGAACCACCCACCATGATACCCAAAGTCTGAAATTCCCAACAATAACAACTATTGTGTCCCACATACATTGAGATAGGGGGGTACTTATATGTGACGCGCACTGTACTAAGATAATAAAAGAAAAGTAAATCTTATAGTTATTTTCATTTACTCATTGCCACTATATTCTAAATAATCATAAGCACACTTCTATAAATAACAATAGCACATTAACACATATCACTTGGTATATTATCACTAAATCTTCAAACACTTTATAGTCTTCTTACTAATTGGTCTCTAATGACTCTACCTCTAATTAAATCAGAAGTAGCTCCAGCTCTTTCCACAAGGTTGTTGTCACCAGATTCGCTATTTATGCTCTCTGGACCTAGAAATAATTGATTTGTGTTAAATAAATAGGTAGTTTTTAGGGTTCCATAACCCAAGGGTACAACGGGACCCTATTACTAACAACTACTTGGTCAGATTATTATATTATCATATAAAATAAATATAAAAATTACATCACCCACCTATATCTAACTGGACATCATCAATGCCAAGATTGATAACTATGTTATGCAATACAGAGCATGCTAAAATAATACGTGCACATTTGAGTGGCTTGTAATGGAGAACTCTATCCTTGTGTAGGCAACGCCATCGGTTTTTCAACCTTGAAAACGTATTTTCTATTACTACCCTAGCTCGCATGTGCTTGTCGTTATAATTAGCTTCTGGTGTACCAGGATTTGCATCTAAAATCGGAGTCATTAACCATGGGCGTTGGGGGTATCCAGAATCTCCTAAAATATAAATATGTAAATTAGAACATTTGTGGATACCTATACTAGTTTTACAAATCAAGTTCTTATAGACGCCTTACCTAGAAGCCAGACCATTTCTCCATTTTGATGCAGAGATTGAATATAAGTATTCAAATCACTGTTTTCCCATATGAAGGAATCATGATTTGCACCTCCAAACTTAGGGTTAACATTTAAAATTTTGTATTGATCATCACATACCTGAAAAAAAAACAGATGCTTATTACCTATTGTTTTGCATTTTATACATCAATAATATATTATACTAAATAATATCAAATCTTCATTTTACCATTTGAACATTAAGAGAATGATAATGCTTGCGGCTATAATACCAATGTTCCTCTTCTTTTGATGGCACAACTATTTTAAAATGACTGCCATCAATACACCCAACCACTCCAGGCATTCCATAGTTTCTGTAAAACCTACATTTGAACATTAGTATGAAATATATAACTCATTAGGGGAGGCCTATGTCCAGCAGTTGACTGATAGGCTGATAATAATGATGATACCTATATATCTACTTATACTAATATTATAAAGAAGAACGATTTGTGACCGTGACCCGGTGACCGATTTGAAAAATTCTTTCACTGTTGGGAAGCTACCTACCTACATTATCCCTGATTAACATAGGCTATAGAATATACCTACCTACCCGTGCGAAGCTGGGGTGGACCGCTAGTATTACATTTCTATGAAGATGTACCCCTATGTTCCTTAAACTATTAAATTATGAATGAATAAAATATTTATTTCCTTACCGTTGACTTACTGCCTGTCGCGCAGCTGGAGTATCAGGAAACTTAATATATTTGCTAACCATGTCTTTATGGGTTAAAGCTTGGGTCACTTGTTCGATGTACATACTGCACATTTTTTGTGAAACATGTTTTGCCACTCCAATTGCCTTTTGATAGGACCCAGAAGCAAAAAACAACAGAGCCGTGAGCACCTGCGAAGAAATTTATTATGTGTTGACTGTATGTACCTAGGTACCTACCTACTTCGGTAGGTAGTTATACCTAGTTATACCATCTAATACCTATACCTAAATGACCAATTCTTGTATATATATATATAATCTGAATCTCGGAAAAGGCTCCAACGATTTTCATGAAATAAAAAAATATTGTATGCATAGGTACGATATCGATCTAGCTAGGTTTCATTTAAGTAAGTAAGTATAGAAAACGTTTTTTTTACTAAGAATAATACCGAGCAAAGCTCCGTCATCCACGTAGATAATGTATTAATTTATAAAAAGTAAATAGCAATGTAAATAATAGGTAGGTACTTAGGTACATACTTTATGTTCCAACGAAACGCGTTGAGAGGCCCTTAAATTAGTTATTTGTTTTAGTTCTCTGCACAAAAACTTGAAAGCTGTCTTTGTAAGACGATATCTCGCTTTAAATTTATTTTCAGTGAGGTCCAACAAAGGATCAAAAGATGCACGAGCTCTTGCTTCGTTAGATGCGGCGAAATTGCGGTCATCTTGCGCCTGGGCAGCCGCAAACATCCTCCAAGCGAAAAAATATCGCCCTGCCATAATTTTATTCGGTAGCTTTACGTTTTTCACCTCTATTCACTGAGAAATTTTACGTGAATGATCGACGACAACTTTTCGAGCTCGTTTACTTTTCCAATGTCAAGTTTTGTAACTCGCACTTAGATGACTTTTCAAACAACCAATCAAATGCGTTGAAATTCTCACAAACGAAGGTGAGCGTGACCGCGTCGATGATCGACGCTCGAAAGAGAATCTCACACTCGCAAATTATGTTTCCCATCTTTGCCACTAGAGGCGCTGTTTCAATACCGTACAAATTATAGTTAACTTTGTCACGATCGAGTTGGTAAAAAAACTCGCACTCGGCACTCGGATCACTTTAGGACTCTATACGTACTTTGTGAGGTCGTTATAATGATATATGTCATCAATAGAGTTAAAATAGTAAGTTGTTGCAGGCGCGAGCGCAGGCGGTGCCGGGCGTGCGGCGCGGGCGCATGGCTCTGCTGTACCGCGCGACGCGGCTCAAGGACCGCGCCGACACGCACGTCTTCACCTTCGTGGTGACGCGCTCCGCCACGCGCGAGCCCGACCGCGACGTCACCTCCAAGGACTTCTGTTGCGCGCACCAGCGATGGGCGGTCGCCTTCAATCGCAGCGCCGACGCCGCCCTAGGTAGCTAACCTCTCGCACGAAGCTTCCAGCGAAAGAGTCTGCAGCTGGTTATCCTTCACCTTTGTTGCAGGCGTGTATCTTGTGTGGCGCGGCT